>JAPFBL010000276.1:0-600000 GCA_026182355.1 Hermatobates lingyangjiaoensis | reverse complement strand
CTGGAAGTCTTTGGCCTCTAAGTAAAAATAAATACCGGATAATAATGTAGTGTGTGACCACATTAAAATATTCGAGACCTAATAAATTTCGGTAAATTTATAGTTTAATTAATAATAATAAAAGTATAGAATTGCATTGTTATTTGCAATGAATATAAATTAATTATTTCAAAATATCTTATTTTTAATTTCTTCATTAGATTTGTTTATTTCATTTACTAGCTTATTTAATTAAAGATATTAACTTCGAATATGCTTTCTGATATATTTATACAGATTGGAACATCTTTATTACCATTTTGCTGCTAAACATTCTAAAAGAAACACACACAAATATACTCACAGACATAAATACATACATACATATATATATATATATATATATATATACAACTAAAAAATGATTGATCGGGATGCGGTCAGTTTCTTCCACTTTTTAATTCAAACTCTCATTGCCTTTTTTTTGACGTTTCGATTTTATTCAAAATCTTTTTACAAACAGAGGAAAAACAAGAATTTTAATACGTCCATTTTTAAAACACAAACAAAAGAAGTACACTATGAAAAAGTGGAAGAAACTGACCGCATCCCGATCAATCATTTTTTAGTTGTATATCTGTCACACGGTCGAGAAGTTATTAGTGTTTATATATATATATATATATATATATATATATATATATAAACACACACACGCCCACGCACGCACTTATGAACACACACTTACCAATTACTGGAAAATGTAAAGGGCAAGTCCTGGTAACCTCAAAGTAAGAAAATCCCTTACAATAATTTAAGTATTCCTTCTTAAATTAAAGTTAAGTAAAAAATCAAAAATAACTATATAAAAGGCCAGTTATTAATAATGATACTTTGACTTTAACAAAATAATGTATTCAACAAAACTATAGGCTGATGCAATATTTAAATATATATTGTACAAGATGAACATCTCAATAAAATTTTTTAAGTAATGTTGAAATGGTCAGCCTAACACATTATGTTAATTCAAATAATACTAATAATGCTTCCACATTAAATAAGTTTTAGAAACAAATAATCATAGTTGTCACTTTATTATATCTTTATTTTCAATACTATATTAACAACAGAATTCTATGGATGTATTAGTACACTTTTACCTGTTTGCATAATTTATAAATAAATTTTCAATACAATTGTCGATGTATATAAACTTAATATTTAGGGTACAAAGTACTTGTAATATAATTGTGTTATGCATTGCTATCTTTTTTAACTTATACTATAATATATTTTTTGATAAATAGCTTTTTTAATATTACTATCATTAATATATAAATAGGAGGGTTCCATTCCTTGCCATAGGGAATTAATAAAAGTAATGCTTTATTATTTTATACTCAGAAGAACTAAAAATGATATTTTTTGTAATATTTAAAATCAAATTTATTTCCAGGAAGTTTTGGATGCAGTATTTTTACCTGTGAGCTACTTGATGTCTGACTGAAAATATCTTAGTTCGCTACACTGTCAACAGATGGCGACATATATTAACTCAAAAGGTAAATTGAATTTTCTATGTTTGAACAGAAATATTACTTAAATATATTACAACAATAGCATTTTGTTTTATTATAATTATGATTTAAATGGAATCACTAATTTGAGTCCAAAAGAAATTGTTATACAGGGGTCCAACTCACTTCAGTAGAGAGCAAAATATTTGTTGTGTCAAAAGTTGATGATGTTAGAAATTAAAAAGATATTTTCTAAGATTTAATAATAAAAAAAATAAATTTGGAATAATTGTTAACTTCATATTTATTTATTTTCAAGTTATATGAGTTTAGCTTATAATATATTAAGCAAATATATTAACATCTTTAAACTGCAACAAAAAAAATTGACAAGCAAAATTTGTAACTTTACATATAGTGCATGACCTTTTATATAAAGAGAAAAAAATGAAATTTAGTATACATTAAAAATAATTGTAGCTTTCATTTTGATACTTTCGGTATTTCAATGGATTAAGGCATATCTGTATATTATTTTGCATAGAAAATATATTCCTAAATTGGCCTGACTTAAAATAAAAATATAACCACTGTACTAGTGACGCTTATCTCCGTCACCAGTAATTCTAGATTCATTCCTCATTCTTATTTAGATCATTTTTATGTTAGAAATCAAGAATAATGTATCCATTTGCGCAATTTTCCAGTGACAGGATGTCTTGATGATTACTTCTAAAATGATCCTACTCTAAGTAATAATCATAAATTCGAAGGTTTGGACGCAAACCTATTAGGAGAAAAACATGCAAATATAATATTTAAAATATTTTAAGGTAAACAGGGGAACATGTTTGATGGATTTATTCTAAACTACTTTTTGTTTTATATTTATACCTTTTTTTTATTCATATATCCCTTAATAATTTACTGAGTGCAAACTGTATGTTTTATAATGTTATTGTAATTGGTTCATTATAATTGACTGTTGTTTCAAAGGGGCATTCATTAGTTATGAGTCAATCTATCTCTAAAGTGCATCGAAATGAAGTAATCTTGTTTAGGTGTATTGAAAAAACTGTACATGCTTAATCATGTGCAATGATTAACTTTGTCCGACATTAGAAACAAAATATATAACTTGATTTTTAAAAGGCCACTTAATTTCTTGGTATGGGACCAGGTTAGCTCAATGGTTAACATACGAGTACTCGCATCTGAATTGGTTGGTCTGAGGTTCGATACCCACCTGACCCTCGATTTATTCACGCAGCAGGTGAATAAATCTGAGCACATCGTCCCTCGGAGAGGACGTTGTACCGTCGGTCCCGATCATTGTACGATGTCAGGTACTCGTTAAAGGTCCCTACTCTAAATAGACTTGAGTTAGGCGAAATTTCAGACCCTCAATGTAGAATCCACAGGTCATGTAGCTTTCCCATTACTGAAATGAGTGCCAAATAATAAATGAGCTGCAATTTCCGCCCCTAGACTTGCACTAAAAGGTGAAATTCATATACGTGTGGGCGTTGGAAAACAAACAACAACAACAACAACTTTCTTTAGGAATTAGCAACTTTAAATTCTGCAAACCTCCTGTTGCATTCCTTGGACAATTTTTCATTGTGTACTGTCTTATATTTTAATGCTATATTTATATTTTACGTTTGAAAGATCTTGGTATTTTTTTCCTCCTTTCATACTGTTGTTTGAACATTGATATGTATAGTTATATTTTTAAAGAAGCATTTTATATACTTCCCATAGCTTCTTTAGGAGATGGAGTATTTAGATATATCAAAATATTTCACTGACATGTTTGGAAAAGCTGACACAATTGAGGTCCTTGTATAAATGGTGTTAATTTGATAAATGTTTGATAATGGTAAATTAGATGGTGATAGGTCTGAACACATGAACAAACATATGTGGAGAAAAACATGCATATAATGTTTTTTCTATTAATCTTTGCCAGAGGGAATCAATAAAAGTAGTGTTTTATTCTCTTCTATTAAGAAAATCTAAAAATAATAATGTTTATTAAAAATAATTTTTATAATTTATTAATAAAATTATAAAAATAAATTATAATTTTTGTAATAAAAAATTTATTAAAAAAAGAAAAAGGTTTAAAAGGTTTAGTTTTAAATCCTTTTAAAAATAAACATTATTTTAAAATAGGATGCAATATAATTTAAAATGAATAAATTTATTTTAATATGGGATATATAAATTATATATCACAACAAAGAATTCAAAGTAAAATATAAAACACTTCGCATAGACTCACTTTTCGATATTCGTTGCCTTAAGGTAGAAGTATACTACTCGAGTGTCACCACAGACATTCATGGTTTATATATTTATATACTATGTATCTATAATATTTTATATAGTAGTGTGCCTGATGACAACGTATATCCAAATTCGAAAAAGAGTATATCTGTGAAGTTTTTTATGTGTTACGTTAAATTATTTATCATAATCAGTTCCTTGGGATCATTTTAAATGTTGATATATATATATATATTATATATATATATATATCAATATATTACATGTATATATATTAAAGAGGGATTTACCCTCTCTCACCATTACCTATCTCCCATATCACAATCTCATAAGGGATATGGTATTTCGATATGGAACCTTTTAATAACAAGAGGTTACATATCTTAAGGAATAAAGGCTAATAGAAATTAAGTTGCTGTTAAGTTCTATTCTTAAGAGGAACCATTTGGATATTATTTTTTCGCGTAACTTTAGAAATGATACAGTTTTTAAGCTTATGTAAATTTTATAAACTTTCCTACCATGAGAAGCACGATAACACTCACATAAGGATTGAATTTCAGAGTGAGTACTTGTTCGAAATCATTTATTGTGGTATGTACTATTTGAGTTATTGTTATTATTTATAATTTTTATTATTCAATAGAATTACTGCTACTTACTCAAAAACAAGTAATTCTCATATTTTAAGAAAAAAATATTACAAATAAAATTATTTCATTTAACATTGAATTAAACATTAGAAATTCATTGATTTATACTTTCATTAATTTGTTATTTGAAAAAGAAATTCTAATTTATAATTCATCAAATACAAGAGATTACAACCTTGTAGATAAAAATTGTTTCGTTAATTGAAGTGTTGACTTTATTCTATACGCATACATTTCTAGTTTTCTGTATTTTTTTTGGAATATTACAGCAATTAAAAAGTTTTAGATTTGTTTGTTAATTTCAGTTAATGTATTCATTGGTTATTCATGTTAATGTACGTGCAATATTGCTATATTGAAAAAAAGGTAAATATTTAAATTAAAGTCGTTAAAATTTGTTTATTGATATTATTTACTATTAATAATATCAATATCATAAATAATATTTTATGAATATTATTTTAATATTTATTGATATTAAAACTTGAACAACATTTTTAACAGCAAAAATTTTTAACAGTTGTTAAAAACGCTCTCTGTTTTCAATAAATTTTTCTATGTCTTCAAAAATTCATATGGAAGGTGAATGTTTTTTCTCTATTCTAAAAAAATAGTGTAGATGTTAAAATAATTATTGGTATGAAAATTTCTTCAACATTTAAAAACTTGATTAATATAAATTCACTGTGATTCACTGACATTAACAAAAATATATGGAAGTTAGGATTTCAGATATTTAATGATTTAACAGTTTATTTATTTACAATTATTTCAAATACTGCTGGATATATTTTAGCTACGTATTTAGCACATATTTTGTAAAAACAATTATTTGTGTTATTTTTGTCGTTGTGCCTAACAGAATGATGCAAATAATTTTCTGTTTGCTTAAGCCAAAAGTGATTGAACATTTTCCGACATTTTCGAGGTGTATAATGTAAATTTACATTTGACTTTTTTATTATATTTCCCTGTTCCTAGGTTTCATCATGAGTAGAGTATTCTAATTTTTGACTAGTTCAATATCAAACATTCTATAAAATCATTCTACTTCTTTTTATTTGATTTATTCTGAAAAGTTTTACTCCATATGGGTGATTATACAAAAGATTGTAAAAGTTTTCTTGTGGAATTGTTTTCAGAGTATTATAAATTAGACCTCATATATGATATTCCCGTGGGTTGGTTTATTAAAGGAAATAAATCAAACTGTTAAAAACCCTAAAAGAAATATCATATAGGCAAACAAGTTTATCTTTATTGGGCATTCCAATATCTAAAATAGAAGTTTTAAAAGTTACTTCCCCAGTAAAAATACCCAGACTTTTGATTAATAATAAATATTTTTATCTTACTCTCTGAGTAAATAAAAATACTTTATCCAGGAGCTGCCAATATTCTTTGCTATCTCATGATTGTGCTTCAGTCATTACAGTATAGGTGGAAATGTACTGGAAATATTCGCCCATGAGAGCTATTATTATAATGATGTTTATTTTACTATATCTTATTAAAAGAACCAGAAAGTTGATGAAGTTATCTAAATAAGTAAATAAGTACCATTTACCTATTAAAAAAAAAGTAAATAAATACGAAATATATAGTTATTAATCGTTATTAAAAAAAAAGTTGTAAAAATTTCATTACAATTAGCCAATGAAAAATTTTTCATTTATTTTGGTAATTTACATAGAAGAGGGGTTGGAAAACAGCTCAACTAATTTCGTTCTCGATTCTGGCAGTTTTCACTTGAAGATAGTCAAAAGCCAAAATGAAAGTAAGGAAAATTCAATTATAAGTATATTACGAATAACTATTAATAATTAAATAATAAATAGAAAAAATATATGAAATGTTCTTATAACGTTGAAATAAATTAAAATCAGTATTACTGTTATAATATTAAAAGAGTAATGTATAGGCAGTAAATGGTGAAATTTGTCATAACCCTTCTTCGAGGTGATTAAACAGGATATTTACTTAAAGAATTGTTAAGAAATAAACACAGTCATGACGAGCACAATATTTGTTCTTTTCTTCAAAAGAATTTTTTAACTACCGAATGGATATGTGCATTATTATAGTTAGTTTATATGCATTATTTATTTTACTTATTATTATTATAGTTATTATTATAGTTTATATGCATTATTTATTTTACTTATTATTATTATAGTTATTTTGCTTTGTAAATGCGTTATAAGTGATAATAATGTGTTATGACTTATAATAATAAGTCATAAGTGATTTAATGATGAGAAATTTTCAGTCATTGGATTTATGGTACTGACATTATTTTTAATAGTAATTACTTATTAATTAAATATTTGCGAATTATACATAATGTCAATTATATTTTGACTCTAAATATCCATCTGATTTTTTATTTCACTTGTAAAGAGGATTTTAGTACTTAATTTTTTATATGCTAACAATAAAGTTCCTGACTTGTTATAATTATTTGAAAAATGCAAATCTTTTGTTTTCATGAAATAAATGTTGGTTGTAGCAGTATAGAATTTACAAAGAAACTCAGAATGCTGAAGGAATATGCTTGGAGACATTTAAATATGCAAATTTGATAAATCCAAAATTTAAGGATCAGAAGTGCAGTGGAGGAGAGATGAGAAGCACACAACCACCTCGGCGGCAAAATGAGTTTTCACTCTTCTAGAATTATTCTTATTTCATTATTTTTAACCGTAACATAAACATTGTATATGTATGTATGTATACTTAAAAAACAGATAGAAACACGATTGATAACTAAACACAGGGCTTACGTTCAATATTTCGATTCTTTTAACAGTTGTCCTTAGGAAAAAAGAGTGGTAAGATGACAAGACGAAAGTCAGCTGAACTTTTCTCAGAATATGTGTTTGGCTACAACGAAAAACAAATAAAATACTAGACAGAGAAGAAGAAAGTGTGAATAAAAAGGTTTTTTAATAAAATTTAATTCAATAGAAAATTATTAAATTAAAAAAGTATTTACTAAAGATACATTTAAACGATTATATTAATTAACTATACTATATTAATTAACAAACGAATAGAAATAAATAATTAAAAAATAATTATAAATTTCAGAAACAAGGTAAAGTTTCAGATTAATATTTGGATCTAATGAGTTCTTGGGCATTCAGAAGCTCTTGAGTGACAAATATATGTGTTTAGGGTCCCATTTTTAGTATTTGGACTCTAAAACATTCATTGAAACTATATATGAGTTTCTGTAGGGTAGTGCATCCGATTGTAGGTAGTGTCAGAGATTGTTCATGAACTGAATTTGGTTGATGTATTAGATGTCTAATCTCTCACCATTATACCTCATGTGTCTCCCCTAAGAGCGCTTTCCTCTTTGCTACTGATGTAGCTGTAACTGACGTAAATTAACCAAATTGTATCCCATCTCTGTACCCTCTACAACTACTACTGCGGTAAATAGCAGTTTGACCAGCTCGTTTTCATTTAATCTATATGGAATTCTACAGCTGGGTTCTCTTTGCATAACTACCACCAATAAACTGAACCCGAAAGATCTGCTTCTGCAGGCACTCAAGGAGTTTGGTGTCCATTCAAAATTAACATATTATTCGATTCAAAATAAAACCAATTAGGATCTATATCATGAAGTATCTACAGTATCTACATACTGGCAGATCTGCTTCGGATAAACAATGACAACATACATATACAATCCTCTGATACTGCCTAACTCTGATTTTCTAAACTATTCATCTTTAATATAGGAAGAATAATCAGGCAGAACATCAGTTTATTAATTGTTGTTGCCTATACGAGCATTACTTTGTGCCCCTGTTTGACACTTAGTTAAGTATAGGAACACCGTTCGTAATACCGGGGAGTGTTGTAAAATGAACTGACCATTCATTCTACGTCTGCACTTCCATCATTAGTAGACATAATGGAGCAGGGACGTGCAGTCAGGGGAGGCAGGTGAGGCACTGCCTCACCTGATAATCTTGGAAAGGAAAAATGCAAAATGAATTGTACATATCTAAATGGTTATATTTATCCAGTGAATTGCGCTGTAAAGATATTTGTCAGCATTTTTAACTTTTTTTTTATTCAAAATCAATGGTTTTTCGCAACTATTGCTTAGATAGAAAAGAAATGTGCGGTGAGTCTGCCGCCTGCTGTGCGAAGAGTCACTAAGTGAGGCACGCAGTTCTGCTGCCTCATGGTGGGGTTCGCCTGTGACTACAGGGGTTCTTCTTTGTGATTCAGCAACAAAATACAGTCAGCGACAGCACTCTAAAAGCTAGCAATTTATTTTTTACCTTCCTTACTTTTGCAAATGGAGTAGTGCATTTCAAAAATTAAAACGTTAAAATGTTTTAAAAGGAAGCTGATATGAGATTTAAACATAAACTACTGCCAATCAAATAGTGATAAAGGTAATCTGTAAGGTTCATATTTTTGTAAATTTAACGGTGATGAAGTCAGTGCCTCACCCGTCATGAACCTCACCGCACGTCACTGTAATGGAGGGTATGCTAAATTGATCATTCACTGCTCTACCTCGGTATACACCACCATCCAAATTCCTTATTTTAAATTGTCTAATCAGTTTATAAAACTTCACATCAATCAATCAGCGAATGATTATTTATTAGTAAGTGTAAAATAGTTGATTGGGACTTTAGGCCTGAAAATATGAGGGATCAATATGTAATAACAACGCTGGAAAGAGTTTTCTCTGCATTGTGACAAAATTTACTGTCTTCATCATGCTTTGGGTGAAGCCTTCATTGTACCTTCCTGCTCTATACGCTGGTCAAACATGATTGATATTTGACTGACATGTAAAGTTGAGGGATCAAATCTACATCATTCACTACATGAACTCAACCAACCTATTACTGTTTTTACCCTCTACATAAATTCCAAATTATTTTTTGTCAAACCTTACATATAAAATCCATAAACTGGCATTTATTTCTAAAAAAGGACGTTTCTCGGTATTTTGCTTTTCAATGAAATTGAAATACTTGTTGTGCTAATAATCAATTGTTTCTCATTTACATCCCACATTGTCGAAGCTGTCAAGAATTCTTCAACTATCATTCTTGGTTCTGTCACCCTGCCAAACATAAGAAAATATTACAATGAAAAATCAGCACTAGATAGATGTGTTACAGAAATGCTAGAGATTTTTGTTTGAGACTTGTCAATAGGAAACAATGGAAGACAACCAATTAGACAAACCAATACAGTCACAACAAAAACTGCAGTTACTGTGAGGATCCCATTCACATGATGGTGAATTAGTGGAATTTTTTAAGCAGATTATTTATAGAAACGGCTAGGTCGATCAACCTTTAAAAAAAATAACCAGTATCATCAAGTAGACTCAGAGAAGAGCTCTTACTTTTTGACCCCTTGATTCACAAACTATCTGAAAAATTAGATTTATTCACCATCTCTCTCATAAGAATGGTATCCAAGTACGAACAATATTTCTTTCCCATTTTCAGCATCGAAAACATGAAGATAGTTCCCCCAGTCAAGATGGCATTTTAATGAAAATCATTTCATAATTTCCCCTAAAACTTAATCTCTCGCTTTTCTATTGTCTCTACTTGAATTATTTACCTGTTTGTTTGAACTTTGCAAAATCATTATGATCGGGAAACTTCAAAATATTAAATATTATCCTAAATGGCTTTACCTATCTTCCCTGGGAGAAATAATTTCAGAGGTTGATTCAATTCAAAATTACACCATTTCTTCCAACTGGTTGGGTCTCATATTTATTATGATACTATTTTTCACCTACGAATGTTAACATACTTCATAAGGTATGAATTTCTTTTGATTCTGCTTTCCGTTCAAAAAATAATATAGAAATTTATAAACTCGCAGCCTAGTCATGTGAAACGAGAAGAAACAGCATGATGCCTAATACCAAGAACTTAATTAAGTAGAAGTAGGGAACTATCCTCAGAAAGAAATGGGATATGTACATGAAACCTTGATGGAATATATATAAATACTTGTATTGTGGGAAATGAACTAAACATAATGCATATTAAAATATTGGATATGGAACTAATAAAATATTTTATTTTTATAACTATTTATTAAAATATTTATTTTATAATATATTGGATTTAAATTTAAAAACAAATTAAATTAAAAGAAATAAATAAATCAATACTCCTTTCACTTAGAGTAGGCAATAATAGTTAATCCTAAAGATGAACTAAAACAAGGTCTGTTTAAAATTTGGCAGTGAATAAAGCTTAAAACATTAAATATATACAGTTCTGGGATTGAATGATTGGTTTATGTATTTATTTACAGTTCATATATAAATATCATAATAATAAATAATACAGAGGAAAGTTTCATTTTGTTATCTTGGAATAGAGCAAACAAAACGACTGCAGTCTCCTTTTGATATCGCTGTCATGACTTCATCTAGGTGATCCCCTACTGCTTTAGTGAGGTCTGGGCCCAACCTGCAACATTTTTAGATTTACAGGTACACTCCAACATAATAGACACTTTTAGTATAAGAATTTCATAAAAGAATAAGCAAGTAAATAATGCGTATAATTTTGAACGAAAATTGTATTCACTATATAGATTTATTGATTAAGGTTATGGATTAATGTTGTAATTAATAATATGTTTTAATGAATAATTGTAGTAAATAATATGTTATAATATCGGTGGAGTCAATCTTTTGGAAAATTTGCCTTCGTTCTGGCTGTAGTTATTATAACATCAGTCCAAGAGATGTCATAGCTGTGTAAAATATAGCAGATTTTCAATATTGGTCATCATCAGGTAGAGCATTGCTTGTGATTGAATGCTTATATGGCCATCTTAGTGAAGCTACTGTTGATTTTAACACTGTATGTTTGGGAGAGCCTGCCAAGTTTATATCTACTCTTTTCCAGCAAAGTAGAGCTCTTTTATTCTTTTCCTGATTATGACGAAGTCGAAATATTGAAGTGCGTTTTATTGTTGTATCTCAGTGTTTGTTTCTTTCAATCGTTTAATATCTGTGTAACAAGGTTATTTAAAGGATAAATTTTAATATTACGAAATGTACTTAATGATTTGTTTGTTATCACAAATACAAATATATGCGCATACACACAAACGCAGCCCACGAGTATCCTCCCATACACATGCACATTCAATATCCTTCAACTGGAGTGGAGTGGTTAGCTAAATGTCTGTGTAGTGACAGATAAACAGCTGTTTCATTAGAACAATCAGCGTTTTGCGAAAAAGTGTAGAAGAGGAAAGGGAAAACAGCGAGATAAAGGGCAGGAGATGAGATATGAAGAATGAGTAAAACAAAGCCTATTGAGAGAAGTTATAAAGTAAGGAGTAACGCAACATATGAATCATAAATATCACGAACTGAATAAGTAAATATAAAACAAAATTAATAAACTTTAAACAAAATCTTTAGACAAATATTAATCCCCTTAGGTGATTTCTCACCAAGGAGATTAATATAAGCTTCTTCTGGAGACGTTATGGTAAAAGAAGTAATTGGAACAGCAATAGGAAGGAAGAGAGGGAATCGGAAGGTTGCTGTGATGGCCAAAAAAAAAGCACTTTGACAATTCAGACGAATTCTGAGCTTAGTAGAAACCAAAGTAAACCATTTCACTGAGTGCTATCTAGACTAAAGAATGTTAAAGACAGTTCTACCAGTAAAACGAGAATTATGGTAGAAGGAATGCTGTGATCCAGGCAGCATCTCTAAACATTTGAGCTCTCAAAGTGGTATGGTCGACAAAACTATGAAGACAAGTAATATCCATGGTAATTAAGAGAAAAATATAACCAACTATTCTAGATCGGGATGGATGCCGAACCATTGTATGAACCTTCTTTATTGCTATGTGTGTCAACTTTCATGGCCGTAGTTTTAATGACCATTTAATCCGATTATACATATTATCAAATCTCTTAATTTTTTTAATTATCCTTAATTAGATCTCTGTTCCCAACACTCATGTTATCTTAAGAGCGTCAAAGGAAGCATATAAGAGTATTAACCTCCTTGTGTCAGATCAGCTCCGCCACTCAATCCTTATTGTTTACGATTTTCTTTAAAGTTTAAAATTTGTGCTTTTAGATAATTAACTTCCTTATTAATTTTGTTTTGTTTTTCATTACTTATATTATTATGAACTACTATTATTCCTTATTATTATTTCTTCATTTTATTTTATCCTATCTTTATTTTATCTTCATACCTCCTTTCATTCCCTTTATGTCACTGTTTATTACATTTCCTCTCCTCCCCTGGTACAATAACGCAACGCTGATTGGTCTAATTAACGATCTGTTTGCCTATTATAACCTAGTGCACATCTCTTCTATAACAGCAATACAGTCTCAGGGTTGTTTGCTCTGCCGAGCAGAACTCTTCTTTTTCTTTTCCTGATGACGAAAAATTGAAATATTGTTGTGAGTTTTACTGTTCTTTCTCCATGTTCTTTTCTTTTATCGTTTGATGTTTTCTAATGATCAGCAATTATCCTTTGTCAGCAATGGTTGCCAGCTAGCTGATAATTTGAGTTTTGTTCAGTATGAAGCAATACTCAAAACACTCAATCTTGATTATGAATTATTTATGTGAAACCAAAATTTAAGAATAAGGAAACAGAGTAGAATTATATGATTGAGATAAGATAACTTTATATATAATATATATATATATATATATATATATATAAAATATCGACCGTGGAATATGAAACAAATACTGAATAGAAATAAATATATATATATATATATATAATATATAATATAGTTTTCACCTCTAGAGGTGAAATCGACAGCCAGAGTAGGAATTGAACCCCGGATCTATTAGTCCAGAGACAATTACGTTGCCATTGGGCTAACTTGGCCCTCTTTATTTATAATACCTCAAAAGGAAGTTTCTTTTCATATATAAAATATCTAAATTGAAACTTATATATTCATAAGTACCAATGTCATAATTGTAGTAATATAAATGTAAACGAAGCGAAAGCAAATAATTGCTGCATCACTTTATATAATATATTGTGGGTGTATACTTATGTAATTTGAGGGTTCCGGGTTGTATCAGTTGAGAAACGCTGGTCTAGTGGAGTGAATAACCTATATAAATATAGGAAAGTTTTCGTCTGTACATTCCTTAGAACTAACTCCTTTCAAGTTATCTTTACATTTGATAGATTAGTGAAACTGAATTCACCCTCAGAAAAATTTCATTCCAAAAAATTTATCACCAGCAAACTGATAGTTCAGTTTGTGTGAATTCATAATATACTCAAGACATATATGAATTCATGTGGCTTTGAAATTCAACGAAAAAGCGAAGTTATAGACATTTAAGCTGTGTTTGGCTAGCTACTCAGTTATGAAGTATATATATAGCTAAATAAAAATATACAGGTATTTTTAAGTTGCTAATACTTTAGCAAGTAGGTATTGTGAGTTGATTGTAATTTAAAAAATTTGCTCTCTTTGAAAAGGTGTTTAGTACCTACCCCCGTACTAAATAAGAAGTATATCTAGAATAAAATCAAATTTGAGCTCAATACCTAAAGCTGTAAGACCTAAAAGAAACTCCAGACCTAATGACAGTTGTGAACTGTACTAATTATAAAATTTGCTACTCTTCTACAATTTCTAATAAAAATATGGAATACCATGATCATCTCTGAATTTTTGTAAAAACCCATCAGAGATAGACACATCTGCTATTAAATAAAATAAACGAACAGCCTTCGCAGAATATACACCTCAATGCATTGTAACTCAGCCTAGTAAATATGTACCTTTCTCATAAATATTATCAATTGATAAGTATTAACATTTGAATATATATTCAAAAACATTACTTTTACATTATAAACAACCAGGTAATTTTACAATAGTTTTCCGAGGACAATATTTTTAGCCAACTTTGTTGTATTACAGGTTCCCTTTTTAAAAGAAACAATTACTCTAATTGAACTACTAATTTTATTTATTTGATTAATAACTTAGTTAATTTCTAATGTTTTTTTTTTGATATGCAACATTTTTATATAACATACTTGTAAACACAAAAACAACTTTTTTGTCAAATTACGAAAGTTCATTCTTATTCATTTTTCCTTGAATGTCAATTCTAGAATAAATTTACGTTGACTGTAGTCTATATCGAATCAGTATCATTAAATTATTAAGGAAACTATTTATTTTTTTATATATTCATACATAATAGCTATATTTTTGTTTCGCATTTGTTTAAGAGATAACAAATTTGCCTGACGAGTTATTTACTTACACTGGTAACATTATTTAAGGGATTTAAAATTTATATTCTTTATAAATATAATTATTTCGTATTGCTATTATACTAATAATACTTTTTTCAAAAATTATCAATTAAATTAAATTATATTAATATATAAAGATTTTTTATTAAATGAGGGATTTGGTATTCATGTTATCTTTAAAAAGTTCTTTAGCAGTTTCAACGGTTGTTAGTAAGAGGAAAAAAATTGAGGTTAACGGACAACAAATACACAAATGGAGTCACGCTCTTTTATTTGCAAAGTCACAGTGAATAAAGAGTGTGAGAAAAAGTAGAGAAAGTTATAAAAACGTTGGAAGCGGGTGGTGGGTAGGTCAAGATGTCTGGAGATCTAAAGAACAAGAAACGAACCCAGTTTACCCATTGAAATAAGGAGAATACCGTTTTCGAAGCCAGATCAAAGAAGAGACAGCAAGCACATCGTACTTAAAAGAGAAATCTAAATGTATATCTAATTAAGAAATTTTTAAAAATAAATTAATCCAACCAGATTGAATTATCTTTTAATTTCTTTAGAGTCACAAATTTATTAAATTACAATTTAAGGAGGGAGTATTGTAAAAAGTTGCTCTGTGTATTGATGTATATCTTTAATTAATTATATGTTAGTATTATGACCGTTTTCTGAACTTGGTATTCCTTTAGACAAAAATGTGTAATTTCACTTTTCTATACGTTTTTTATTAGCTGAGCATCATTTGGTATCTTTAGTTCATTTTGTTTTAACATTATATCCTGTTTTTGATTTTTGATTCTTCATCTTGGACTATGAATTTTCATTGTACTCTTTATTAGAAATAATGAATCTATTAGAATTATTTGTCAGTTATGTCTTCCTCATATGACTATACAGTAGAACCTCGAAGTACGAGTGCCTCATTGTACAAGCAAGTTGCTTTATGAGCAGTCATTTTTGTCTCGTGGACGAGTAAAAATCGTAGTACGACCGCATTCCTCATGCCTGGGTGGTCTCAGTTTTAGGTTTAGTGAAATAATAAAACATCACTATTTCTTGAATGCACTTTTACTTTACTATAAGTAAAGTATAGTGAATGTGAAAAAATACGATCTCGAGATTTTGACGGAATTACATGTTTTGAGGTCCCAGAAGTCGTTTTATGACGTTTTTACGATGATGTCTGTGTGTGTGTGGGTGGGTGGGTGGTTGGGTGGGTGCGTGTGTTAGCATTGCTTGTTACCACGCTACGGTCCAGAATCTTTGATGGATCAAGTTGATATTTTACACAAAAATGGGCCTCATAAAGACAAAGATCCCTATTGTTTGGGAAGAATTATGCATGATGGGAAAGTCACTTTTTTTGCCAAAAACCGTTTTTTTTTTAAAACATTTATTTCTCCTAAACTGATAACCCTACAGTTTTGAAATTTGGACATTATCTTTGAGGTTTCAAATGGAACAAACGAAAAATATATTCAGAATTTTAAAACAACGGGAAATATTTTTTTTTCAATAAAATGTAAAAATTTTGACTTATAATTCAATCTCAAACATTATGAGAGCGATACAAACCATACTCTTTGACGGACAAGAATGAAACTATGCCTATAAATAGAACATTATATGGAGAATGAGTTGAGATATTTTTTTCTAAAATTACATTCGCTAAAGGGGCGTTACAGTACGATTTGTGTTTTCAGAAAATGTTTTTTTGACGCTAAACGGCTAGTTAAAAAAAACTGAAAATTTGACCAAAAATGGAACAAAAAATTAGCAATTCATAAAAAAAAAATCATAAAGTTTCAATTACGGGAAAGAGCAATAACGATATAAAAACTCTTTGTTTATCCTAGACTAAGAGATCACCTGCTATACTTGTCGAATTTTTTTACATTGTTTACATTGACTTAGAAATTTTTTGAGCGAATCCACTGAGATAAAATTGATGTTTCTAATGGAAAAATGAAAATATATTATTGACTTATAAGAGATCTAAGAGGAATAATATTGTGCAGGTAAATGATAACACTCATTAAAAAAAAATTCGTATATATGTTATTTGACAAAGGGGAAGGAAAATGATCTTATTAAATACTAAGAAGCCATAAAATTCCCAGTATAATAATTCTGTTAAAAACTAAAAATGTAAAAGATAATTCAAAATATAAATCTTTCGTTTAGAGATTAATAACTGTAATTATCGTATATCTTTAATTAACAAATCACCTTAAAACAACATTTTCTTCGCTGTTTAAGATGTTTTTCAGAGAAAAAAAAGGATATTTTACTGTTTCAAATTTGAAAATTTTACATTAATATTCAATTTAGAAGGTAGTCAAGTAAACGATGTAAGAAATCTACTGGCTATTTGAACAATAGCCATGTTCTCTTGTAGGATAATATTTCGTTTCAAGAAATGTTCACATTGGTTTTTCAAAAATGTTATTACTGCTGTAGTTATACTAATGAAATTATTTGCAAATAATAATTTATTTGTGATGTACAAAAATAAGCTTATAAATTGATATGTTCTTCAATCACTATCTGTACTACCTCACGAATGCAATGCTAATAATTATATCCCATTTAGATATTTATGTTATGCTTAAATAATACATTATGTTTTATATACTCAAGAAATTTGACATTGAGTTACTTATAGTAAAGTAGAGTGTAGGCCACTCCAGATTTTTATTATTCATATAAATCACAATCAATATTCAAACCACAATAAGAAACGAGAAAAAGGACTAAGATCTTTCAACAGGAACAAGCAGTCTTCATCAGAAGCTGAAGACCGCTTATTACCTTTGAAAGATCTTGGTCTTTTTCCTCATTTCTATTGTGGTTTGTACATTGATTGTTATTTCAAGTGTTCATTGTGAAATATTATTATCATATGAAAGTATGGATAGTGTTGTTTGTTTATTCTAATTGCAACTTTTCTGTTTAAAAACTGAACCTAAAAACATGCATTTTGGGGATGGAACAGATTATTTATTTTCATATTAATTTCAATGCGAAAAACTGATTCGTAATGCGAGTAAATCACAATACAATCTCGGTCTGGGAACAAATTAAACTCATACTGGGAGGTCCCACTGCATTGTGATTTTGTTGATCTTACAAACAACACAAAATATGTCCTATTGCCTACCCCTAGAATATGTGTAAGTATAAATCCCAGTCAAATATAATGTGTCAGTATTTACGGATACAGAATGTTTGTAAAAAAAGAAATGTATGAAGGCCTTATTAATAAGATTTTATTAGTATTTCAACTGCAGTTTATTTTGTACTGAAGTAATGTTATTTTAATTTGGTTAATTACAAGGATTTAGAGTTCTATTACATTTAGCAATTACTTTAGGATAGTAGAACTTGAAACATTTACTTCTTTCGTAAATTAATCGTATCTATCTTAATATCTATAAATATATATTATTCATTTTGCAGAAAAAAGGGTCTAAAAAAGAATTATGTTAAGATTTTTTAATAAGGATTTATTAGTTGTTTTTTTTAAATGTGTTCCTGAAGACAGGAATAACATACATTGTAAGTAATTATTTTTTGAATGAATGTTTGTTCCATAATTCGATGATATAAATGCCTCTGTTTAGTGTTTTTATAGCTTCAGGATTTTCAGCCTTTTTTTAATTGTGTTTTGAAAACGGAAAGTGTGGACATCCATCTTAGTAGTATGTGGGTGATATCGCTGGGTTGATCGGGTGTTCTAAATGTTACCCCCTAAAGGTTTATTGGAACCGGGATCTTTAAGAAGTATCTGCCATAGTATAGACTTGAGACCATCAGCTATAAATTGGGACAACGTGATCAAAATTATCCATCTTTGAAATAAAATGGCCAAGATTTAAAGTTTTAATCTTTAGTACGTATGCCAAACACGCTACCTCTTTGTAGTATAAACTTACTTTGTCCCACAATATAATTGGTGAAATAATGTTATTAAAATCCATTTCAGAACATAAATGAAAAATATATTTGTTTGGAAAAGTAATTGTCTAAAATGATAGAAAGGAAGTTTGGTGTTAAATTGGTATAAGATTTCTAACCAAAAGTCTAGCCCAGCAGGGCAAGACCTAAAAGCTGTATATATGTTCAAGCCACAATATGAAAAAAAGACTCAGATCTATCAAGCGTAACAAGCGATCTTTGTCAGAGTCAAAAACCCAACTTAGTTCATTAAGTGAAGAAGTAGAGAAAATTTGAAAACGAAATAACGAGTATAAAGTCGGTAAAAGTAAATGAATCAAGAAGAATAGCAGAAAATAAAATAAAGTAAAAAATACTTTGAATATAAAGAAGATTTTTAAAAAATAAGATATATTAAACATAACTGAAAAATTCAGAAGTAATAAAAAAATCAACTTACTTGATAAATGAAAAAATTAAAAGAAATATACAACATATAATTAAAAATAAAGCAAACACATTAGACAATTAGAAGACAGAAAAACTAAGTATTACATTAAAAAATATTTTACAAAGAAAAATAATTTGTAATGTAATACTTATTTTTTCTGTATCAAAATTTATACTTTTGCCTATGAAAAAGGGTATTTAAATATATGTCTATAAATTTAACTCCACTTGGTGGAGTATTTTTATTATTTAAAAAAAACAAAACGTTCGTATTGAGAGTTTAATTTGAACCTGAAGAACTAACCAAGTCCCGATAAACTTTAGTTTTGATCTATTCCACAGTCGATACTATTATCAATATATATATATAAAGTTTTCACATAAACACGTGAAAGAACAATCAATGATCAAACCACAATAAGAAATGGGAAAACAAGACTAAGATCTTTCAACCGTAACAAGCGGTCTTCGTCAGAGTCAAAAACCCAACTAGGTTTTTCCCATTTCTTATTGTGGTTTGATCATATATATATATATATATATATATATATATATATATAATATAATATGAATAATTTAAACCGTAATGGAACTACTTTTATGTTAGCTTCTCAGTTCTTAGTTTGTTTTACTCCCTCATGACTTAAATTGAATGGCTTCAGAGCATTTATTTCTATTGTTTTCCTTTTTTTCATTGTGGTTTAAACTTCATTGATTGCATCACTTGTTTATTTATTGTGATTCTTCTGCATATATATATACCGTCCTCTCTACTAGTCTACTCTCCTGATGACGAACAACAGTTCGAAATATTGAATTCTGTAAGTTTTCTTTGTATTCTCTTTTCTGTGTCGTGCTTTGTGTAATTTAAAGTTATATTATATATATATTATATATATAATATATATATATATATATATAATTATATATATAGTGTTGAACTGAATTGCCTTAATTAAACTTACCTTTTTTTTGAGCAGTTTCTCATATTTCCTTGATAATTTTAAATCAAGGACATATGAGAAACTGCTCAAAAAAAAGGTAAGTTTATTTAAGGCAATTCAGTTCAACACAATATGTATAAAAGAAGGTCTGCTCCCTGTATATATATATATATATATATATATATATATTCTCTCCTGAAGACGGCAAGATGCCGAAATGATCGAGATTCGTGAGTGTTAGTCCTCTTTCTTGTGTTCTCTAGCTGTAACTTTAAAATATATATATATATATATATATATATAATATATATAATATTATATATATATCTGTGTATTTACGGAGCAGACCTTCCTTCCAACATATTTTGTTAAAAATTATGCCAATTTTTATTATTCTCCTTTTGCGAGTGAATTTTTCTAACTTTCTGAATATGGCTTTCCACCTTTCCGGTAAGATATAAAGCAATTCGCCAAATGTTTTATTCTTTATATCCATTTTTTTCTTCTTTTTCTTTTACAAAATCGCAATAAATAATAAATATTCTGAAGCATTCGGTCAGCTTTGACCATCATCAGGGAAGGGAGTCTTTAGAGAGTTTTTAACTAGATTATAACTTAACTCAAATGCTAATGAAAACTATCCAAATTGTTGAATACACTAACTGAATAAGAAATATTTACATAAATTGAGTGGGATTTTTACACAGGTTTTGACAGGTTCTCGTGTCCATGGTTGTTATTAACTAAAAGCACTAACATTTTGAACTTAATCAGCGCTTGGACTTAACGTCTTACGTCCCTGCGTGCAGTTTTAATATTCTTGTGAAGCTCGTCGTCTGATGGTTCAGGTTCGGCTTCTTCTCTCTTATGCACAGCGCTTCCAAAATTTGCTCGTATTTATTATTCAGTTAGTATGTTCAACAATTTGGATAGTTTTCATTAGCATTTGAGTTAAGTTATAATCTTGTTAAAAGTCTCTAAAGACTCCCTTCCTTGATGATGGTCAAAGCTAACCGAAACGTTGGAATCCTTCAGAATATTTATTATTTATTGTGAATTTGTAAAAAAAGAAAAAAAATGGATATGGAGAATAAAACATTTGGCGAATTGCTTATGTCTTACCGGAAAGGTGGAAAGCCATATTCAAAAAGTTAGAAACATTCACTTGCAAAGGAGAAGAATAAAAATTGGCATAATTTTTAACAAAACATATATATATATATATATATTATCGACAGTGTATATCTATATTCTAGCTTCTTTGTTAAAACTTAATTTTTCAGATCTAAACGTCAATTTAATCTGATAGTACCATATACTGTCGAATGTTAATAAATAGAAATGCATTAATTAAGGTTAAGTAACAAGTGTTGGAATAACAAGTTTTTATAATTAAAAAAAAAAAATTATATATGCCTGATTTTGCGTAATTTCAAAAAGAAAGTTGGACAGTTGGTGGTGGCGGCGTCTCGACGTTACCGGACAATTATAAGCAGGTTAAAGAAAAATGAGGTGAAACAGGTTTTCATTGAAAAGAGACCCAGCCGTTGATGAAAGTGGTTTGCGGTTAGAGAGTGGACCTGCGTGCTGAGACGGTCGCTGACCGCCACTCATCCCAATGTCGCCCTTTATCTCACCTCCCGCTGACCCTCTATACTCTATACCTTTGCCTTCAAATGTCAACACAACCGTACCCTAAATTAATTTAAAAGTCTTTTAACATAATTTTTCTTTACTCTATTAATTCATAAAATAACTTTTTACAATTAGTTATTCTATGTTCAAATCACAGTAAGAAATGAGGAAAAAGACATAACAAGCGGTCTTTATCAGAGTCAAATTTCAACTGAGATTTAATTTAAATATATTAAAAGGAATGTTTAAGGACTTAGAGAGAAATGCGATGTTGTTAGTGTACCTAGACGTTTTATCGTCTCTTATTCCAAACTTAAAAAGGATGACACTATAAAATCGCATACTAAAGCTGACAAATCAAAAGTAACTGTGATAATGTTAAATTATGAAAATGTTTATAAAAGGTTAAGGTAAAAACCTTTGAAATGGGCGAATAATTTATTTAATAAAAAGATTAAACTATCTTAGAAAAAGGTGAGATTTGACTGTGAATAAGACTGCTTGTACGGTTAAAAGATCTTTGTCTTTTTCTTCATTTCTTACTGTGATTTGGAAGTGGATTTTTATTTTTCATATTTATTGTGAAAGCATGTTAGTAATTGTATATTAGTCTGAATTTATATTGCAGCATTAAATAAATATAGTTTATTTTGAAAATAAATCTATAAAAACTAATAGAAAATATGTTGTTTCATTGAACATTGAATTAGTTTTTAGTTTAGTTATCGTCAGCGTACATTATGTTCATTATATATCAAAATAAAGAAATTCAATTTTAAGATCAAAATTTTTTATCGAGTTTTATAATGAAGTAGAACTATTGAATCTTATCCTAAATTCTGGGTTTCACTATTTAAACTATCAAACTGACTGTGTGCATATGTCTGTCTGAAGTTTTATATATCCTCTATAAGAAATACAAGTAATATCAAATGTGGAGCAAGTATCATTAAAATCCCTGCTGTAAGGGTGTACTTCTACAAAAAAAAAGGTATGCATATGTGGTGTAGTATGTGTATGGGGAGCATATGTGTGTGGACTGTTTTGAAGTGTATGTGTTTGTGTGTGTGTGTGGGCGTATGGTGTGTGCATGTGTGTGTGTGTGTGGGCGTTTGATGTGTGCATCTGTGTGTGTGTGTGTGTGTGTGTGTCTGTGTGAGTGTGTGTGAAAGAGAAAGAGCGAGAGGAATGTATATGTGTAATGAGTATCTGTATGTGGTGTAGTTTGTATGTGAGGAGTGAATATGTGGTATGCGTGTGGAGTATGTATGGAGTGTTTGTGCATGATATGTGTGTTTCGTCTTTGTGTGTGTGTGTGTGTGTAGAAGATATTTGTCCATTTGTTTTTCGTTTTTGTGATGTGTGTATGTGGAGTGGTATTGTGAGAGAAGTACGAGTGGGTATATATTGTGGTTTGTGTCATGGTGTATGTGGCATGGAGACGTTTATGAGTGCGTAGTAAACCATTCTGTGTTTCAGTAGGATCTCTGAAAAACAGAAACAATTATAATTCTCAAATATCATACTTTATCCATATCGGTCCGGATCAAGAAAAAGTAAGCCCCTTCCATTACTGCTACAGTGTAAATGTGGAGTCTACTCTACCTAAAAAAAAATCACGTCTACTTTGTTGTTTGGTAGAAATCTGTCTCTAAAAATTTGAATAAATTTTGGGTATTGGGTCTATTAGTGGACATTAATATGTATAGGAACCGATCGGCGAAGAAATATTCCTTCATGCTTAGTTTTAGAAACCTTTCTACATAAGAGGTGAAGAACATTCAAAGGGATATCATTAAGAAGGATATTAAATAAAATGTTCTATACTATAAATAATTTAACATCATTAATGTAACCTATATCTATTGAATGTTATTACCAATAAAATCACATAATTCTATTTAAATATAGTTAACTTATTCCTTAAATGGCTTTATTCAAATTTACACAAATATATTGCTATTTTTTTATATTTTATCTTTCAATGTGTAATATAATAAAATAAATAAGTTATGTAGTTTTTCACAGCATGAACTAACAAAAAAAATTAATGTTTTAAAACTGAAAACTTTAATAGGTATTTAATGAATATCCTCTTTCAATCTTAAAATACATAATAAACCAATGAATTAATTTCCCTAGCAAGCTATTTAATAATTTGTGGTTACAGAGTGGTTGGGAACTACTCAGTAATTTTAGTAGAAATTGGAAACAGTACAAAAGTGAAATTGCATCCGACTATTTTGTGGACTATAAGGAGAAAGCCACTAGTTGGTAATACGAATGAGAGACTAACTTTATTCTTTAATATAACTTGAATATTTTTTTTTAAAAAAAACACGCTCTTTCTGTGAATAGAATAACATTAAATAACATGTAAAAAAATAAGGAATCTTGCAAGAAATATTTTTAAAAATATATTGAGGATCTTAAAAGAATTTTAATATAAGTAAACTTATTACTAAAATTATTGAAAATCAGTTGTATTAACTCAGTTTATTATTAGCATGCGACTGATTCAGTTGAATACTGTAAACAAAATTGTAACAAGTATTTTAATGAGTATAATTATTAAAATGTGTCTTTTATCGCACAGTTAATTACTTAAGAATTGACAAATAAGGAATATAAAATTGTTTGTTTTACGTTAGTAGTGAGAATATGAAATGTGTATAGAAATTAATTCTTTCCTGAAGCGTGTGTGTATGTGTGTGCTCATGAATGTATGTGTGCGTGCGTGCGTGCGTGTGTGTGTGTGTGTGTTGTGTGTGTGTGTGTGTGTGTGTGTGTGTGTGTGTGTGTGTGTTGTGTGTGTGTGTGTGTGTGTGTGTGTGTGTTTGTGTGGATGCCATTACAACAATGTGCAAATTATTTTTGTGGTCTTGAAATAATTGATATCCGCATAAGACATAAAATGTATTGTGCTTAAAAATACTATAGTTTACATATAAATCAATTTTTTACTGTGATGTATTTATTATTAGACATCTAGTGAAGCTATGGGCTTTCCCAGCTATGTAACATTTAATATCTATATTTTAAAATTATAAAATTTATTATTTTTAAGTCACACTCAAATTTTTAACAGATAAATATTAAAAAGTGTGAGTAGTAATAAGCTTTTGCTGTTTTCACAATAAAACTCTCTATATAATTTTTATAACAACATTATTAATACCAATAATGGCTCACAAAATGCAAGTAAAACGTTAATATAAAAATAATTCAGTTTGTTATTTCATATAACTTTATAATTCCATACAATTCATTTTCACTGTATTTATTATGTAGAGAGTGTTTACTGCAAGAAGATGCAGCGCTAATTATGAAGCACACTTAAAATCATGTATTGTTATTTAAAATCTAGAAAGTTATTAGAAAGTCTATAGTAATAAAAGTATTCGTCATTACAAGCATTAGTATTTCATGTGTAGTGAAGAATATTATGTCATTCATGAAACATTATAGTTTAGTCTACGTTGGGTTCAGCAACTCCATTATGTTCTATCATATTGAAGAGACGATGACAAATAGTTATGATTAAATATAGTTTATTATAAATAAAAAGATTTCACATAAACACGTGAAATAACAACTAAGGTTGGGTTTTTGACTCTGACGAAGACCGCTTCTTACGGTTGAAAGATCTTAGTCTTGTTTTCCATTTTTAATTGTGGTTTGATCATTGATAGTTTATTATATCTTAATAACTTTGACGATGGAGTTTGGTGTGAAATGGCGGGTCTGTAGTTAGCTACTTGCCCCTGTTGTGGAATAATGTTTGATGTAAAGTTGTTTTTCTCTGAACTAAAAGTACAGTGCACACCAACTTTTCATAAAAGATGATTTTAGTAAATTTGAGGAAGGAAACTTTCAAGGTTCTCTTATATATCAGCCGAATGAACACAGTTATATGGTACCCCAAAATTATGAGATCCGTGTTACTCCTATAATACTTAAAGGGACGCCTTAATCTTACTATAAACAGCAGGTTTCTAATAATATTATTCATCAAAAAGTCTTGAATTGAATAAATGTTATTAGAATTTTTTTTGGCCAAATAGAATTTCAATGGGAAGTAAAGTATATAAAATTGTCCCTCAGAGAAGGCCTTAAACCAGGGGTGGGAAAACTACGGCCCGTGAGCCACATGCGACCCTTTGGTCTTTTGAATCCGGCCCACCGAAGATTGGTACATGATTTAGGTTTGATGTAAATGATTGTATTAATTTTATTTTGAATCGCAATGAAATGCATTTCAACATCAGGTGGTACAGTATCACACTTTCAGCTTCCGTTCTTCTTTTGCTGGTCAGATTATTTAAGTGCGATAAATACCAACAAAAAACCTAAAGATCCCAGATGGGTGATGAATATCACAGATCTGTTCTGAGAATTGCCCCAAACCTCGATGCTATATTTAAAATTTGTGATCAACAACACTGTTATCATTAAAAGAGTATGTTTATACTTCAATAACTTTTTTTGTTTTGGTTTAATATGTACTGTTAACTAATGCTGTTTTTTATATTGTCTCTTGCGCTGGAATGGCCCACCTGTCAAATTTTTAAATCAATGTGGCCCAGTTGTCAAATTTTAAAGTTAATTTGGCCCTCGAGTCAAAATAATTGCCTACCTCTGCCTTAAACTGTCGGGTCTCTATGATGTCAGGTACATGTTTAAGATCACTATTCTAAATATATTTGACTCAGGCAAAATTTAGGACTCCCAATGTGGAATGGTCAATGTGTGGTATTATAAGGAACCTCGTGGGTTGTCAACTGCAACTTTAACTAAACTATACAAACATTTAATATTGTTGTTGATACCACTGTGGTTCTTAGTCATATTGCTAGCCCCATACAAAACGTTTGTGGTAAAACTTTTGACTTTAATTATATATTAAAATATTGTTAAAGTTCTTACTAATCAAAAGAAAAAAAAAATACATACATATTTAGGAATGTAGCCATCTTCTTGTGCATGAAGCTGACGTCATCATTGGACTGTTGCAGCATGGTTTGACAAAAGAACTTTTTGGCACAAGGTGTAGTGCCCCAGTGGCTCTGAGAATTTGCTGGCCCAGGTGGACGTTTTTCTTCGTTTTCTACAAGCTGAAGTTGGTCTTCTGCTAGATCTCTCCTGGACCTCTGCAAAGCCTCAAGAGCTCTCTTATGCTCTAGGGGTAACCCTTCGTCTTCTCCTGGCTGTCCGTTATTTGATCTCTTTAAGAAGTCCATATCCAGGTACCTATAAGCAGTGATGATTTTCATATTAAAACTTTAAATGAAATTTCATTATATTAACTTTTATGATCATGAATTATCTGAATATTTAAGAAGTAATGTTAAGTATTTTTTTAAAATGAAGAAGTTTTGAAAGTTTTAATGGAATTACTAGAGACTTTCAAAATTGATCATGCTTAATAGAATGATTATGTGATGGTGTAAAAAAATGATAATTTGTAACAAACTGTAGTGATTTTCTAAGTACAAATATTAATGATCATAAAGACTCTAATATCGAGATCAGGTACACAGGATACGGAGGTGACCCATAAAACAAACCGACAAGCCCAAGGAAATGTAATTATAACACCACACCACCAACTATAATTGTTTATTGAAGTTATTCTGTGGTTTATAACTTAACCACAAACATTCAACTCAGAGCTAATTGTTTTCCCTGTGTACTTAGAGCTTAACACTGTTTCTAAATAAAGAGGTAGTAATTAATTTTTCAGAAGTGTTTTTTATTTTAATTTCCAAATATTTAATTAATTTAATTTAATTAAAAACTCAGAATATTTACTATATATAATTATATGAAAATAAATATGTAGATTTTAATTATTACTATTTTGGAATCAAACTTTACTACTTAAACTTTACTACTTTGGAAAGTAATTGACTACTGCATATTTTACTGTCCTATCCGTGACGAATTAGGTTTCATTTGAACGGAACTTCATCACTCTTCTGTTTCTTCTAACTTCTTTTGATTGTATGTATTTAATTTGTAATCAAATGCTAATTGAATTAAGTTATTTAATTCCTTTATTAATCTCTGTTAACATTTAATTTATTATTAAATATTACTTAAATTAAATTCAAATTTTAATCACTGACACTAACCACTTTCAAATATTACTAATACTTTGTATAATTAAATTATTAATTAATTACAAATATTAAAAGTCTTAATTTTTGTTTTTTTTTTTTAGGTTTATAGACGATCTTTTTACATTTTTCATAGACTATGGGTAACGGATCATGTCATAGAACGTAAAAAGTAAATTAAATTATCGCCCAGATTTCAGAAACCCAAATTAAAATAAATGGGGGTAATTCTTTTTTTGAAGGCTATCTTTTAAAGGGGAAAGTTATCAGAAAATCTATCAAAGTTCTTCTATTCTCAATAGTTTTAAGGTAACAGGAAAGATTAAAAAGCTTTAAGACGACCTTAACAGATTCTGATCATTATCTAGTCATTGTAGATAGACCATGAGTTGCTTCGTCTAATTTTGATTATGGAACGTTTTCATACATTATAAGATTCCACTAGTTTTGACACTCTTCTTTGTAGGTTTGCATGGTTTGAAACCTCGTGTTCTATATTATAATAAGTTGAAGAAACCCACCACTGGTCAGATTTCCGATGGTTTCCTAGATGTCTGTACAATATTTTATTGGTTGACAGTAAATTACGCTTCTTCGACCCAAGAATACTGAATGAAAGGAAATTTGAACCTGAAGAACTGACCAAGTTCCGATAAACTTTAGTTTTTGTTTTGTTAAGTAAATAATAGAAGATTTAGGCATATATTAACACTATTTGTTTAATAGGTCTACCTATGGTCCTTCGACTATTCATCAGTCCCATTTGAAGATGCACAATGTGTGAAGCCGGTTGGGCGTTTACAACGATTCACAAGGTATGATGAATTTTTATAACAATATCTTTAATTTTTTAATAAAATCTAGTTAACAAAGTAGTAAAGGTTATAGTTTTTAATAACTGAACTTGGAGGTACTTATAAACGGATAACTCACAGTCGTGCTTCACTTTCATTGATATTTGTATAATTTTTTTATTGGTTTGTATCTGTAATCACGAACAATCAAAAGACTATAAACAATTATCATTTTTCTCTTAACATTGACTAAATGTTTTGATGGTTGATTGAGAATGTGGTATAAATAAAAGATACTTCAGAAATCTTTAAAACGTTAAACTTTATGTTAAACAATTTCTTGCGACACCTAGAAGAAAAAAAAACACATAAATCTTTGACAGGTACTGCATTTAGTTGATTCACTTGGCTTTCTCTTCAAAAATTTCTAAATTTGTTTGTATGTAATGTCTTTATATAATGAGAAAGTTGCAAAAAAGACAAGAAAGTTGCATTACCGAAAGTTTATTATACAACTGAATTTAACAATGGTAAAAACAGCTGTACCGAAACCCCGTATTTTTTACTCGAAGTGAGTTTTACGTGAATGGATCGATTGTGTAAAGAAACGTCATGTTACCACGTAGCACAATCAATAACGATGGTGTAACTCATTCTGGAAGACCCATGTCATGACTCTCTTATAAAATAAATTAAAAAGAAAATAATATATCTTTACAAAACAATCATGATACGATTTATTGATTTTACTATAAATAATCGTTCAAATATAAATATTTTATTTCCAATACCACATTTTTTTTAAACACAATTAAAAAACAATATTTAAATTTAAGCATATTTACATGTTTGTATATTTTTTTTGGTATTTTTCTTTAGCAAAAATATACATTTATTTAAAAAAAATAAAAAAATTTTATTCTTTAAACAATTTTTAAACTTTTTAACGAAATTGACATATTTGATTTGCATTTCGTTTATAGTCGAACTTCTATTTATTTCAATGAATTTAATTGGTAGTTCCTATTAATTTAAATATGTTTACATAGCGAGCCTTGTAGACTATAATGTACAACAAAATATCATAGTGGAGTATAATTAAAACAGTGAGGAACATTCTAGGGTCTCCTACTCGTATGTTAATTGACGTATGTATGGACGAGGTAGCTAAAATAGGCAATTTAGATTTGTGAATGAAGAAATGGTAAACAGAATGAAACGGGTGTTTGTATGAACAATAATTCAGGAGGTATGAGGGATTCTTATAATAATATAATGTTTACTAACATCTGTCATACTAACTATGTGCATGTAATTAAATTCACGAAGGGGTTCTTGAGGATTTTGGTCATAAAACATACAAGTCCTGATTAGACGTTTCGCCAAAGGTTGTTTGGTATTTTCAAGGCTTGTTTTAGAGGAAACACTATTTAGCGGTCCATGCTTTTATCTAGCTGCATCATAACAGATACAAATATACAGGAAGGTTACATGACAGGAAGGTTATATGTGTATCTGCTATAATGTAGCTAGATAAAAGCATGGACCGTTAAATAGTGTTTCCTCTAAAAGAAGCCTTGAAAATGTCAAACAACTTTTGGCGAAACGTCTGATCAGGAGTTGTATGTTTCATGACCAAAATCCTCAAGAACCCCTTCAGTGAATTTGAAATTTCAGTGGTCGAGAAGCTATATCTATATGTAATTAAAGTTATATCTAATTTATGCCAACTCTATAACATCACGTTTGGTAACAGATTTTTGTTAAACAAAGTTGTCAACAAACATTGACAGCATTGAATTAGGATACAACTGGTAATTCATTAAATGTTTTAATTCCTGATTGCATATTCTTTATTTAGTATACAAAATGACCTATGGTCTCTATTAATATTCAAACTTGAGATTAATATGTTATTTCTTTGTGCTGTAAATTTTATTCAATTAAAATTTCCAGACTAACAGTAAATAATTGTACTTTATTAAGAAGAAGTACTGTAGTTCAATGTTTCCTTTATTGTTTCAGTCTAACCTAGTAACTTGATGTTCAGTTAAGAAAGCATGACATCATTATAGGTAAATCTAATTTCCCATTGTCCTTATGACAATCCCTTTGTAAGAGGTCTACTGTTTTTGTTTCTTTTATAAGTTTCTCATTGTCTTCCCAAAATTGTGATACCTTTAAAAAAAACAAAAACACTGGTATGCATGCGTTTGTTGCTCTGTTTCTCTCACTTAATAAATAAAACTTATATATGTTAAGTGAAACATTTTCACTTTCAACACCTAAAATAATCTTTCATTTTGTTTTTTTTTCAATTACAATTATTGATTAAGGAATAAATGCCACAGAAACAAACGAGATTATATGATTATTTACATTAGCATTTTGTCTGTATGGACTACTAATGAATAACGTATATTCTGTATAAACAGACTTCGTATTCATACAATTTTCTTTTCGTTCAACACCCACTTTTATGGGCTTTAAATCTTTTGTGCTATTACTATGGCAAAAAATTTCATTTTAAAATTCATTACTTATTCTCTAAGTCGTAGATTAACGTGTGACAGCAGAACGTATAAATGGTGTCACCTATCCAAGTGGTAACTAAGCCCAATGAAATGAACTGTACGGAAACCATTCACCATTGTCATTCATGGTTTTTGACTTATTCTCACATGTTTAAAATGCCATCTAATCAACGTATAAAACACAGTCAGAAATCAGAAAAATGACATCTTTCAATCAAAACATTGATTGACCTGTAATGTTTTTTCTTATGATCCTTTTTCGAAAATGGGTATAATATTATTATACATTACTAGTGTAAATGGAAATATCTTAATAAAAAATGCTTTTTACACATGTAATTTTGAAGTTGTAAACGGATTAATCCAATTTACAGTATTTATATTGTGTATCAGTATTAGCCCGAAAGATTTTAGTCATTTTTCTGATTTCTTACCGTGATTTGAACGTTGATTTATATTTCACGCGTTTGTCGTCAAATCTTGTTATTGCATTCTAATTTTGAAGGTATTATTGCTACAATGAAAAGAAAATTATAATTAGATAAAGCAAATCTTCAGCATACAGTCCTAAATTTCCTTTTGTCGTACATTACCTTGTAGTTAATATTAATCAGCCCTTATTATTATTATAATCTAAACCAACTTTTTTATTATTGCATTATTATAGGTAAAATCAGTATAATCAATAAACATCTTATCTGAAATCTTACTATATATATATTAAATATTATTTATTTTCAAAGTTAATATCCGTAATAATTGTAGATGACAAAGCAAAACTGATGGTCACTGATGAGAAACCGAAACATGTCAAATTTATTAATTGTTAATATAATTTATAAAGATTAGTATACAACAAAATTGGTTAATATAAACTTCAAAGATTTGATTCTTGTATAATTAGAGCATCTGGGACCGGACACTTGACAAATTCAAGATGGAGATGAGTTTTTGAATATACATGTATATAAATGTAAATTTTGAAAATGTCTATTCTTTTAATAATTTTTGTATTATTGGTATTTTGGAGGGGGAGGGGGTAAAACTTGTAAAAGAATTCACAAAATCGTAGAAAAGATGTGTAATATTTCAAATTTTCATTATTTATGAGAAAAAATCCATCAACCCTTTAATGACTTCGGTGATAGTTTAATTTTTTGGTATTTCAAGTAGATTTATCCTTCTGATACATAATAATATGGAAATATCAGTATTTTTTTTTAAAGTTTAAAATGAGTTATTTTTTAACTACTTTGCATAATTACAATGAAACTATATTTATAGTGATACTTATGCAATATAATAATTATGTGTTCACAATAAAAGTAAATGCAGCAGTAATATGAATTTACCTTCCTACAGCTACGGCACCCAGACCAAGAGCAGCTCCACCGGCAACCAAACCTAAAGCTGGTAAGAGCATCGAGCCAGTGTGCGCCAGTCCCACCTTTTCCTTGAAAGAGTTGAGGTCACGATTTCCCGGCTGAAAGCCTAAGTTCTCCGATATCTTGTGTGTTGCTTCAACAAGAGGATCGACTACTGGCCGAGCTAGATCTTGAATTCTTTCCATTCCATAATCCATATGCTGCTTCAAAGAATCCCCTAATTTTTCCCAAAAAGGTCTTCGATCTATGAGATCTACATATTTGATGTGATAGGAATCTTTATAAGGGCCATATTTATAGTACTTATTATCGTTGTATGTTAAAGAATGTTCTGAGTTGTAGTGATTTAAGTTCTTTTTTGGCCTTGAATAACCACTATTGGAACGTTTATCATTATTAGAGTAGTCTGTGACGCGCGCTTCATCCTCAAGTCCTGGTTCAAATGCATATGGACTTCTATCAGAATGAATGTCGTGGCTGAAATAAGCCAATGCTTTGTCTCTGTTGAAATGAACCTTTTCTTCAGCTGGAGGAGACTTAGCTGCTTGGACGCCTAGTTCAGGGTGAGCGTAGTGCAGAATAGGAGTGCGCACACCTTCTTCGACAATTATTTTATTCTTTTGATTGTTTGGTGGTGCATAAAGGAGAGAAGTGGGATAAATAGTTGCTCCAGGAGTATGAAGAACTCTAGCCTCCATTTTAGGCTCCTCTTTTATTCCTCTTGAAAATCTGTTATATACATTACTCTGACCCCTGTTTAAAATTTCCTGCCTATTTATATTTTTGATATATTCTATTATTTGGTCTGTGTTATGTGTCTGCGGAGGTTGCCACGGTGTGTGAGTTGGGCGAGGAACCCATTCCTTTTCTGCAGAAGGCTTGACTTGTATTGGCTTCAGAGCCAACCATTCTATTTTAGTTGGTGCTACTGTAGCTCTATTTGGTTGATTATTATTTGGTACTAACATACCATTTATTACCCGTGCGTTTCTCCAAACCTCATCCTTATCCTTAGGGTCATCAGGTACTCTTACACCCTCAATAACAGGTATTCCATCTTCATCTATTTGGATACTTCTCCCTTTTTTCTTATTGACTTCACCTTTGACATACATAGTTTCTGATCTGATATCAACTGGATTTGGTAAACCTGTTACCCCTTCACTCTTTGGTAACCTATCTGACTTTACTTTTACTCTGGAAGAAGGGTTTTTTCCATCCCTTTTCTTCACTATGAGAGTCGCAACATCTCCATCTTTTGTTCTCACCTCCACTGTTTCCGTTGGCCTCAAACTGCGACCAACATGGAGTTGGGTCCTAGTCACCGTAACACCTGAGGCATCATATATGACTAGGCCCACTGCAGCGATTAACAGAAATAACCACCGCATCTGAAACAAAACAAACGTAAATATTAAATTAAACCTTTCAAAAGTAGTATCCAATAAATTAATGTCCCAAAAATAAATATTTTCAGCCAAATTCATTGACATTCAACTGTTTTTTCATCTTCAGAAGTTTATTTGGACCTTCATCAGGGTTTTTAGTTAAAGTATGAAGTTATCCGACGCCCAATATTTCTAAAATATTATATTTGAACATTAAACTTTTTTGATAATAAACAAATTCGTATAACATGAATTACATATTTAGAGTACCGTATAATATATTACTGGATTATTATTTTTCTTCTCCTAATAACAAATATTTATTGCATTTAATTTAAGGGTCAAAATTCAATTAATTAATTCAAATTATATACAAAAATTAGTAATAGTTTATCAAATCTACCAAGCAAATTAAACTAAAGAAATTAAAAAAAAAATAAGATTGCTTAAGTTGATTTGAACCATTGCCAATAAAAAAACAACATTTAAAAATTATAGATTTTAAGTACTTTTTCTTAATGATTAATCAGTATGGTTTTGATAAGTATATATTGTATAATAATGGAGTGGATGTCATTAATCGAATAAAAATCAACTAATTAATCTTTTTTTCCCTGAAAGGACAAACAGGATGTGGCTTCCATTTGGATCAGAAGTCTTAAAATTTCCATGCTTAAGTTTGATTTGATAACCAGTATTTTATAACTATTTGACATATTTCCGATGTTGACTCTTGTCCAAAAATTTTACATCCATTTCTAGGCTTCATATACATAAACTTATTCCATATCTTTCATGAAAAGAAATAAGTTTGAAATGAGAATAATGATAGAATCAGCTGCTGGACGAATAGACACGTCATCAATTTAAGTGAATATATATTCTATTAAAATGCAATATATTTTTTTTATACATTGAAGATGGAATTAATTTAATTCTCGACTCTTCATATAAAATCAAACATTATCACAGTATGTAATGAGAATCATATTTTATTATTTCAGAAAACAATTATAGTTTATTAATTACAAGAAAATTTTATAAGACAAACTGATTGGTTACATTAATATTATTTAATAACCTACATTATTTTTACTTGCATTTTATTTAACTGAAAATAAATGACAGAATTCTAAATTTACTTGAAAAAAAGAAGTTCAATAAATATTTGCATTTAAATGTCCACACTCATATGGTCGGTGATGTATATAATATACTAAAATAAACAAGAGTTCTAAATTTATATCAAAAATAATTTTTTTAGATCAAAAATATTTCGTATAAATGTGCATACTCTTATATTCGGAGATATAAGCATTTACAAAAATAAGGTCGTATATTCTTTTGCTCTTTTATTGATAGAGACGTATAATATCATAAAGTATTGCATGATGAAGAGGTATTTTATATGATAATTTATTTTATCATATTTTTTATATATCATGTGATATTATCTTAAATTATATGATAAAGACATTTTATAAAGGTTTTATTGATAAAAATAATACCATTTTAAGTACTATTGGCTTTTAAAATGATTTTGTTGACTAAATATGATTTTTATAATTAAAGCTTTGAGAAATATAGTAAAGGAGATTGGAGGATGTGGTATTTTGAAATGTGATCTGCATACTGGACGGCACATGATGCTAAGCTCTATGGGTTCGTGCACGGATGGTTGGTTGGGAGCACTGAAGGTTAGCCTTTGCTGAAGGACTGCGTTACTTTCACTTACTTCCTCATGTTGCAACCCCTCCTTTCCCAGGACTTTTTCCTAGTTTCTCACTCTCACCTTACAGATTGCTTAAAGCAATTTGATCTCATCCTCTCTTAGGTCAGTTCCTCTAACTGTTTTCAAATTTAAACCAACATCTTTGTTCACTATACGTTTATTGTTGCAAATGAACGTCTTCTTTATTTACTTTACTGGATAGTGAGTTTTACTGTTTGGTAATAATTGTATTAATATATAGCAATGCATTATAATATGGGACAAATATTGATTCCTCTTTTGAGTGCGTTTATTGTCTATTATTGACTAATTAGCATAGGTTATTAAGTTTTACTAGCCATAAATATGTAAGTAAAAATACTTTTGAAATCGCAGTTTATATATATAGAGGAATAAAAATATTCACATGAACACGTGAAATAACAATCAATGATCAAACCACAATAAGAAAATGGGAAAACAATACTAAGATCTTTCAACCGTAACAAGCGGTCTTCGTCAGAGTCAAAAACCCAACAGTTGGGTTTTTGACTCTGACGAAGACCGCTTGTTACGGTTGAAAGATCTTAGTCTTGTTTTCCCATTTTCTTATTGTGGTTTGATCATTCATATAGAGGAATCTACATAGAGTCAAAGAATTCTATAGGAATTCACATAGAGTCCACATAATATATGTAGTCTATATAATGTATAGAGTCCATAGGAATTATGGAGTTTAATTCCAAAGAAACTAAATAAATGAGTATTGCTAATAATATACGGAGTCTATATAATATATAGTGTTAACATTTTGTAAAGACTAAATAATATATGAAGTTTACAATTCTATAAAGTCTGCAGAAATAATATACATATGGAGTCTGTATAATGAAAAGAGTGTATATAAATAATCTATCATTCATATGGATTTTGTAAATTCTAATTCTATAAAGTCAGTATATATACTCAATAACTAATTATATAAGTTAAATATATTTATGATTATTACAATAATATTATTATATTGTATGAAATCACTTTAATGTTGCCTCAAAGAAGACTTTTTGGCTTTCTAAGTCTTGCACACTATTATAAAGGCAGTTTAATCCGTACTAACTTATAAATTTAGCCTCCTTCACACCAGTAATATAACGTTAAATATGTTTGTATAGGGTTGCATTATTTAATTGTAGACATGTATCAATATTTATTACTGTTATAAATCTGAGATTCCGAGTTACTTTTCTAAAGACGATTGCCTCGTACTCACACAAAATGTGTTCAAAAGTTTAATTCCTTTGTAGAGAAAATCTGCATTCTATGACTGATGATAATTTCAGTTTATGTAAATGTTATTTGAAAGTATAGAGTCCAACTAAGTTTCCAAAGACATTTTCAAGTTTTTCCTTTAAGATAAATTCTTTATATCATGTTATTTATTAAGTTTTTTATCAGTTTTGGCTCAAGGATTTTGACATTTTTCTGATTTTTTTACTGTGTTTCGACGTTGAGTTTTATTTCACTTGTTTATTGTGAAATTTTTTTTATACACATATAAGTTCAAAAACGAAGAATACTAACACACAACAGAGAGGGAGAGTGAGAGAGACACTTACTATCTTAAATCTTTGGATAATCTGTCTTCAGAAGAAAAGAGAGTGTGAGACCAAGCACGCCAGAAACGCTTGGTCTCCCATTCTCTTTTCTTCTGAAGACAGATTGTCCAAAACTTGAGATAGTAAGTGTGTCTCTTTCTCTGTGAGTTAATATTATTCTTTATTGAACTTGTTTGAATCAACTTTCAGTTTTTAATGGATATATATATATATATATATATATATATATAGCGGCTTTTTGACTCTGTCGAAGACTGCTTGTTACGGTTAAAAGATCTTAGTCTTGTTTTCCCATTTTATATTATGCTTTAGTCATTTATATATGTACATATTAGGTCAAAAACGAAGAAAAGCAACACACAGAGAAAGAGACACACTTACAAACTCAAATTTTGGATGTTCTGTCTTCAGAAGAAGAGAGAATGGGCGACCATGCACGCCGGAAACACTGTATCCACCAAATCATAGTTTCCGGCGTGCTTGGTCGCCCATTCTCTTTCTTCCTGAAGACGGATCATCCAAAAATTTGAGTTTGTAAGTGTGTCTCTTTCTCTGTGTTGCTTTTCTTCGTTTTTGAGCTGATTTGCGTCCAGTTTGGACGTTTGGTTTTTCAAATTTTGAGTGAAATATATATATATATATATATATATGTATAAAAAGATTTCACATAAACACGTGAAACAACAATCAATGATCAAACCACAATAAGAAATGGGAAAACAAGACTAAGATCTTTCAACCGTAACAAGCGGTCTTCGTCAGGGTCAAAAACCCAAACAGTTGGGTTTTTGACTCTGACGAAGACCGCTTGTTACGGTTGAAAGATCTTAGTCTTGTTTTCCCATTTCTTATTGTAGTTTGATCATTGATATATATGTATATATATATATATATATAATATATATCAACGTCTAAACTACAGTAACAAATTCAGACATCTGACTATTATTTTTCAATCAAAATATCTGTTCTTCATCGGAGTCATACAACCTGTTTTCGACAAAGAACAGTTGTGGAGTACTAGGGTAGCTCTGATACATGCATACTCTCTTCTGGACTGGAATATTAAGGTCCGATTCTCACTCAAGCCTTCGTTTTCTTCATTTGGGAGGTGAAAAAAATCTGATCACGACATCCCTCGCATCCACGACATCCTTCAGATACGATATCAGGTATTCGTTAAAGATTTCTATTCTAAATACACTGATCTATTCAAATCTAGGACTCCCAGTATAAAATGAACCCGATAATGTTCGTCACCCGTCATTAAAATAGGTGCCAAATAACAGATGATCCACACTTTCTTCCCCTAGATCAGCAGACGGTAAAAAACTTAAATTTCGCCTCAAGTTTTATCTAAATATGTTTATTCTAATATGATTTATAGAAAGTGGAAAACAAACACTAAAAACTAACAATAAATTTTACCTGTATTGTGCTATGATTATGATTATGCTACATTAATGATTAAATTAAAAGTTATAATTTACAAAATAAATTAAACATTGCAATAAATGATATCTTTAAATTGAATATCTGTGAGTGTGATAACAGAAATACTTATAGACGATTTAATTGTACACCACTCCAATTTTACTATTTAAATTGTATTACACCATATTGCATATTTCCACTCTTAATGTTATTAGTATAAAAATTAATCATGAACGAAAAGTTTTCAGAAAATATTAACATTATAATGTAGTTTTTATAAACTGGAGTAATATTTTGTATAGATAAATATGGAAAATCACAATTAATTGTTATTGAAATACGTGGTATTCTCTAACTTGTGAGAGGAATATCATTATTTTTTTTATTATTCTGTATGTTGGCACAGATGGAATCATAATTAAATAATTTTCTCTACTTTTTAATTTTTCAAATTTTTTGTTGATTCAAGTTGATATCAAGAAATTAATGAATAATTTTTTTTTGATAAAAATCAAACCAAGCCAATTTTTCTACTCAAATTTTACATCAGGATTTTCATTAACATTGAATCTTCATTAACAATTCAAATGTGATTCTTCATTTTACCTTATGTTCTGATGTCGTTGAATAAAATTAAATCACTTACTTTGGGTAATTTGATTAAGCAATATTACTTCATGAAGGTTAGTTTAGTGTAGTTGATATCAGAATGGCTACTAACTTGTTTCCACTCTTTTTGTCATTCCAGAAATTTGAAACTTCCCATTTAGTATTAATTTAGTGTCAGCATTGCGTGACAAAAATTCCTGAAATATTCTAACGTAGTGCAATCACGTATTATGTGGTGTATACTCATTGTAGTGTAAAAAGTTAATGAAATAGTCTCCACATGTGAACATTTTAATGTTATAAACAACGCGTTTCGAACACGTAGTGTTCTTCCTGAGGCATTAACTAAAAAATACAATGACACCAGAGAGTTATCTATACTATGCAGTAAATATAGTACAAAATAGAAATAAAGTAAAATAAGGAAGAGCATACATACGAACCTAAGGGTGAGTGTCGGTGGTACAACTGACTTTCATATTAGAAGGCAGGAAAAAAAAAATAACAATGAAATGTACCTGCTTTTTATTATGAAACAGATGTACCCCATACTCTCTCCCACGTCCATTCTATTCCCAGTCAATTGTAACACTGACACTCACCCTTAGGTTCGTATTCTCTTCCTTATTTTATTTTATTTTATTTTTATTTTGTACTATATTTACTGTATACTATAGATAACTCTCTGGTGTCATTGCATTTTTGAGTTAATGCCTGAAGAAGAACACTACGTTTTCGAAACACGTTGTTTATAACATTAAAATGTTCACATGTGGATACCATTTCGTTAACTTTTTACCCTACAATTCCTGAAATACTCAAATTTGTATTGGCTCACAGACTATGATCCCATACTTTGGGTAAAAATGCATGCTTTTAATTTTAATACTTCTGTAAGTTCATTTTTGATGATATTGTTTTCATGTGGCTGGATGAGTATCAGTGTAAAATTATGCAAATACCCTAAAACTTTTAAAGTTTGACACTCTAAGGCAGTGCTTTCCAAACTTTTTTGAGCGTCCGCCCTCTTGGGTCCGTAAACCTATACTCAACACCCCTGAATAATGATCGGATTCCTAGACTAAATAGCCAAATAAGTAACATTTTAATAACTAAATTAAAATAATGACAAATCAATATTTTTACTAGAAATATAAAAATATGTTGAATTATGTAATATTGAAAATAATAATTTAAACACTTTCTTTAGTATAAGATATTATTTTATTTCAAATTAAATTGCATGCCTGTTTACAAATACTTACTTTATATATGTTTGTTAATTTTTAGCATGTCTTATGAACATGTTTTTTCGATTTACCGCATTCCCATCATTCATGCTCTTTTAGCCCAAAGATCAATCTTTCTCACTACTACTCTAATATTATTTTCCATAGAGGCAAATTTTAAGTATTCATTAATAATACAATTATTTGACAAATCAAATAAAATACTATCAAATAAAAGTTTTTAGACAATTATATATTTAAATATATAAATATTTATAAAGGTATCGACCGTGAAGTAGAAACAAAATAAAAGTTTATCAGGACTCCATCAGTTCTTACGGTTCAAATTAAACTCTCATTGCCAACGTTTCTGTTTTTATTTAAAACCTTTTTCATAGTCCTACAAAACAGAGAAAATATAAGAGTTAATTCCATAATTCAAAAAATCAAACATACATAAAAAGTACAATTAGTTTATAAGCAATTACAATAGAAATTTTGCCAATAGGTTAGTGAGAAAACTTACAGAAGTATAAAATTTTGAAACAGAAAAGCTAAGTATTACATTAGAAAATATTTTACATAGAAAAATAGTCTGTGGATTTCAACAACTGTCTAGTTTGAACTGAGATAGCTAGATAAAATAAATTAATTTATTAGAATAATTTTGAATGAGTTGGTAATGTGAAACGTTTTATTTAAGTTTAATGTAGGCTACTGTAGATTTTTTTTGTTCCAAGTAATTTTTTTTATTATATTTGTTGATGCCCTCTTTTATAACAGTGCTTATTTTCCTTAAGTAATATATTTACTGTTTGATTGACGAGCAAATATTAGATTCAAAGAAAAAGAAAAAAAAGAGTGATATGTTGGACTGTGGTTGGTGTGATAGCGCAGCGCGGGTTTCTCTTACTGGCCGGGGTTATCAGAGCGGTATAACCAGTGTAATTGTAGCACGCGAGAAGACGCCAGTTCGTCAGTCGTGTGGACTGAGCTGAGAATTCAAGAAGACCTGCCTTTCCATTTCCTTCCTATCGTAATCGATATCTTCTATACAATCGAAAAACCACCAGTAAAAGTTTACTCTGCTAATAACTCAGGCTCAATGTGTTTCGCAACATTTCGCATAGAGTTGATTAATTATTACGACTTCATTATAAAACACGTTAATTAATTCATTTATCTAATTCATACATGCATAAACATTCCATGTGTGAAATTAAACATAATTTTTTGATTATTTATATGTAATGCGTAAAGAACAATGTATTACATTCATTCATAATCAAACAGAATTTCACTTGGAACAATTAAAATCAAAAGTGTTCATTACAATTGTTAATAAAAACATTCATAAATAAAAAGGTGTCTAAAACAATAAAAACATATTAAGAAAAGAGAAAATATACTACTTTCTTCATAACATAATACATAAAATATTAATTTAAACAATAACAAATTTACCAACAAGTGATTGAAAATTGATTATCCATTGTCATTTAATACCACTTATTTAAGTAATAATATAATCTAACATTATATTCTGCCAATTCATTGCAATCACTGAGTTGTAATATATAGTTACTATACAAATATAGCCCTGGTAATGTATTCATGTTTGTAACATAATTCAAAATATGAGAATTTATTAAACTGGTAGAATTTTTTACTGTTTAAAATTAACGATAAAAGAAATGCTGATTTACTTGTTTAATAAATTAGAATGAAAGGAGGGGGTAGTTAGAGATTCCCGGTCGTTTACTTTTCCCCGTGTAGCATGTGCCTTTCTTTATAGCTGCCTGGAATGGCCAGTAAACAACAGGACAAGCTAAACCGGATCTGTTGCGGCTTTCTACAATCCAACGTGCTTCCAGATCAAATGCTTTTCCTTTTACCATATATATATATATATATATATATATATAGTTTAATGTACATAATGGAACATTGAGAAATTAAAAACTTTCAAAATATATATATATATATATATATATATATATATATATATATATATATATATATATAGTTTAATGTACATAATGGAACATTGAGAAATTAAAAACTTCCATAACTCTTACAAATCATAACAATTTAAGAAACAACTATCTTCAAAAATTACTCTCCACTCTTAAGATCCTTTCCAAAATATCCCCCAGCTACCACATTTTATCTCACCAACACCTTCTATCCGGTCAAAAAGTATTGAACTCACTGAGGAAAACGTCATTGGTTTCCCCCTGCTCTTGGTTTCCCCCTCATATCTCTCGTGAAGACGGTTCAACAGAAAATTAGAGACTGTATGTGTGTGTTTTTAATTTCCCTGTGTTTCTTTATGTACATTGAATTGTATTTGTCCATTTCGGATCATATTCATCGAAAAAGTATATATATATATATATATATATATATATATATATATATATATATATGATCAAACCACAATATGAAATGGGAAAACAAGACTAAAATCTTTCAACCATAACAAGCGCGTTTCGTCAGAGTCAATATTTGTCATTGACGAATATTCGTCAATATTCACATAAACATTATATATATATATATATATATATATATATATGAAATAAAAATCAACGTCCAAATTACATTAAACAATGAGAAAAAAAAAGACTAAAATCTTTCTACCATAAGAAGCAGTCTTCGTCAGAGTCATATTCCAATCGAGGATTTGACTCTGACGATGCCCGCTTGCTATAGTTGAAAAGTTTTAGTCTTTCTTCTCATTCTTATTGTGACGTGGATGTGGATATATAAATAAATATATACAGAGAGGGCCAAAAATAGATGGACAGCAAACGATAACATTTATTTAGATCTTACTTTACTTTATCACTAAATAAACGATATATTACTTTATCGTTTAAATAAACGACAACATTTCTTTAGAGATTACTTATACATAAACAGTACTGTATATACTGAAACAATTATTACTTTTACGATTGAATTGTAAACAATAATACAAAATCTTTTAAATTTTATTAACCAAGGTGTTTAAACTGTTTTCCGTTACAATTTACACAGCTTTGAAGTTTGCCTCTTATTCTTTGACAACTTTTTGTACAAGTCTGTCTGGGTATTCATTTCTTGAAATACGTTTCTATTTTAAATAATCAATTCTTCTTGGATAACAACTATCAACATTGTCCTTGAGGTCTTGTCAAATGAAAAACTTCATTAGGGTAATTTTGGTGAACAGTTATATAAAATTTAATGTTTTGTATTATTGCTAACAATCAAAATAATTTGTGAATGTGATAATGTTCTCACTAAATATGGTTGTGTGTATAAGTAATTATTGAATAAATGTTATTGTTTAGACGTTGATTGTTGTTTCACGTGTTTATTGTGAAATCTTTTTGTATATATACAGGTAAAATAATATAAAACTAAAGATAAAAAGTAAACACTTCAACAAAATTAACAAATGGAAGACCGAAAACTAAATTACAAAGCTAAATAATAGAAATAAATAACAATTTAAAATTGATTGAAAAATAAATAAATCTGTACTAACTTTTGAGATTTAGTACAGGAGTTATTTTTCTTTTCGGGGTTTGGTATCTAGTGTCAAATATTATCTAAAAAGGCACATTAAGCCAATGTTTTGCCGGTATTTATAACATCTTGAGAACTACCAGATTACTACTTCCCAATTACTATTAATTTAGGTTCAAATCAAACTCCCAAATGCTAACGTTTTTGTGTTTACTTAAAACCTTTTCATAGGCAAAAGTAAGGAATTGCATAGGTAAAACCATAACTTCACTTAAGCATCTGCTTAAGTCAAGTTACAGTTTCTCCGATTCAAATTTCTTACTTCTGCCAATGAAAAAGGCTTCAAATAAAAACTGAAATGTTGAAATCTGATAGTATGGTTTAAACCTAGAACACTGTCTAAAACTCGATTAATATTTACCTTTAGCCTATCAGACGGTCCTAAAGTTTATAAAAAAAATTATTAAAATCACTTGGTTTATTAAAAAAAACAACCAAAGAAATAGTTTCTCAACATCCATTAATTTATTTTTAATTTTATAAAGAGGTTTGTAAAAATCTAAAGTCATTATCATTTTTTTTTAATTTTGTATGAAATAATTATTTTGCAATAGTTATTTTAAATATATTCAATTTTTAATATTATTTATGTTATCAAAAACATAATTTTATAAAATGATTTTCGTTAGAAGTGTTAACAATATGATTAGTGATAACAATAAAGGAAGTCGTTGGGTGTATCATGGTCAAGGACAATTTACAAACAACAGTTTCAGCAAAGTAAAAAGAATAAACAGTCAGGAAATTTAATTAGATAAAATAAAAGAACAATAATGAATGGACTTCCTTATGGATTAACCATTAGCAACCATGTCATTTAACAATCACAACAATTTGACTTTTTTGGTTGGAGGGGGGGGGGGGGGGGGCGGACAACCAGAAAGTCACATCCTTGAAAATGTTCTTCAAAGGAATATTATGTTTCTCTAATGATTCTTCATTCCACCTTGGGAGTCCTAAATTTTACCTAACTAAAATATATTTAGAGTTGGAATCTTTAAACTACCTGATATGCAGGCTCAGAACCGAAAGCATATACTACTTATAGTGTATAGCACATATTACCCGAGCATACAGTTGAAATAGAAATCAACATTAAATAACGGTATTTTAAATTGAAATAAGATATTCGGAGAACGACGTACTCATAGTTGTTCTCTTCCTATTAGAACAAATTGAAGGCCTGTATTGTGTTTTATAACTCCCATTATACCTTTTCGCACCCATTTTACTCTCTATTTTTTTTTTATATCTATGAATATACATTTAATCGTCGTCAACAGTTTTCGGAGAGACTCACATCTATCTTCCTGCTGACGAGGCAATTAAAATATAGTAGTGAGATTCTGTGATTTCTTTATTCAATCCAGTTTATATATATATATATATATATATATATATATATCAAAATAAAAGCTATCGCTGAAACATGCCAAATAATTCAATAAAAGGAAAAACCTATAGTGAATTAATTTATGAAATACGAAATGCTAAAACTGAAAAAATTCTTCAGAAAATTAGAACAATTCTCCATAAAACTGAACAAGTTAAGATCGGATGTCTACTTCTTAAATGCATGCATTAAAAAAAGACTGTTCCCAATTTTTACGAATATATATATGTATATATATATATATATGTATATACATATAATGCCAGTTTAATATCTATAAGTGAAATGGAAGGAGAAAATGTGTTAATGTTACTGATAAATCTATAAATTTTAACACAGTAAAATGTGACTAAAATATTCCAGTGCATTACAGATATTTATTTTTCATCGTAATTTATCTATATTTTATATATGTTAATTTGAGGGCAGGGTTGCGCAGTCCCCTGTATTGCATGTATATTTATATATTAAGTGACACTTCTGCAAGTCTGGTACAGCTTTTCCATGACGGTTTCTTAATATGAGGTGTTGAGTTTTTCTGTTATATTATTAATATAATAATAATTATTATTATATTGGGATGACAACTACTAAGCTTTCAAGACGATTGAGCATAAATAATATATATATATATATATATATATATATATGAAACTTCCAATTATTATGTGTTGTTGTATAAAATTAGCAACTATATTGTTTAATGAGTTTGTTTTCAAATTACGCACTCTATGATAATATGAAAAAAGTTACTTTGGCTGTTTTCGAGTGTTTTCAAAAGTCAATACAAAAAGAATTTGACAATTTTATTTTGAAACTTGGATAAAAATCGGTAATGATGAATGATTAATACATCTTTCTTTTTCGTTTGATTTTTATTTTAGGGTTAATATGTTTACTTGGATACAAGTGTTTATTGTGAACTACATTGTTCATGGTGCGTATAGGCATATACTAATGGTGTATAGTGTGTATATGCTATTTATACTTTTTCGTTACTACAAATACCATATGTTAACTCATTATATACCAAGTTGAATAATACATTTCTTTTTCAATTACAAACGAAACACAAAAGTGAACAACTAAATTAGTTACGGTGCATAGCTCCGAAATTCACGGGTGAGAGTTCTCAGCGTTGAAGTAACTTCAATTAGGCCAATGTCATACTTTCTGTGCTTTGACCTTTGTACAACTTTCACATCAACTAACTCGAGTAAATTTATCTTTCATAAAGTTTATATTCCCAGGCTAGTCATAATTTTTAAACTCAACATACTTTGTACCTCATAATACTCCTAGTGTATGACACGTATAACCGGGCATATTTTGCAGCATACAGTTGAAAAATAGAAATCAATGTATAAACTCATAAGCAAAAAATTCTTAAATTAAAGTATGATCTTTGAACTGAGATCAAAATGACGTCAGAGTCACATGGTGAATGGATGACAGCTATCAAACGTGCCAGTCTGACGACAACTGCTACTCGGACGACAAGCACAGTCATATTTCAAAATTTCTTCCTTTGATTTATATATATACATATATAATTTAATGTTTTCCTTATTTATAATCTTCTGTGTTTCGTACATACTTTCTCTAATTATTTTACAAGAGTTTTCCACTTCTCTGGTAATATATAAACCAATTCTCCAATGATTTATTTTTAATATTTAGAAGGAAACCAACGTTTTGGTCTACATTGACCATTTTCAAAGACAATCATAAACATTAATACTAACTTAAATCACTCAAATAATTTGGAGAATTGGTTTATATATCAGCAGAAATGTGGAGAACTCTTATTAGACAATTAGAGAAGTATGTAGGAAGCACACAAGATTGAAAATAAGCAAGTCACTTAATGAAAAATGCTTGAAAGAAGGTCTGCTTCCAAATTATATATATATATATATATAAAGATGTCCCATAAACACATAAAATAACAATCAATGATCAAGCCTCAATATGAAATGGGAAAAATAGGACTAAGATCTTTCAACCGTAACAAGCGGTCTTTGTAGGAGTCAATAATCCAAGTTGGGTTTTTGACTCTGACGAAGACCGCTTGTTACGGTTGAAATAATAATATATATATATATATATATATATATATATATATATATATATATATATATATTGGATATATATATATATATATCGATGTATGCCAGTATATATATATATATATATATATATATATACTGACCGTCCTCTCAGCTTCAGCAACTCAAAGGGACTACTTCTGCCCGATGACGACGAATATTGAAATATCGCTGTGAGTTTTTTTTGTGCGTGTTTTTATCTGATTTCCTCTTTCTTGTGTGAAATATATATATATATATATATATATATATATATATATATATAAGTAAAAGACACAAGATAAAATTAAAAAAAAAACATTTCAAAAATTGTATAGAGATTTTTTTTTCAATTTTGCATGTGATTTTACTTTTATTAATTTTTATCACGTTTTTATTATGAGCATTAATGAAATGATTTCACTAAATAAATAAAACTAAATTCAAAGAAAGAAAGTACACACAAGATATCACAAAAGCTTACGACTATATATATGTTGCTATCCACCGTTATTCTACAAGAATTCTCTCTTCTTTTTCTTTTGGACGGTTTAACCAAAACTTTGATATTTGAAGCGTGAAAACATTGCGTGTGCTTCTTTAGTTTTCTTTCCAGACTTGTAGTTGTTCACTTTGGATTAATTTTCCATTTATTCAAGAATTGATAAATGGGAAATTAACTTAAATATACGTTATATTAACATGGCTCCTTTTATGTCAATATAACGTCTATTCAAATATGAACTTATTATTGTTGTAAATACTTAAAAAAATATATAGATTTTGAAAATGTTGTAGCCTAATCTTGTTTTTGTAGCCCTTAGGATGACGTAGAAATAGATCAAAGCTTTGTCAGAAAGGAGTATTGTGTAATGGTCTTAGGCACTGGCCAATAATGAGTACCAAATTTTAATATTTTTTTACGTTGCTGTTCGTTTTTCATTATTATTTCTCTAAGTTTTAACCTAATACTGTTTGCTCACCTTTAAAGATGAAGTATCTTCTAAGTTTTTGTATTTATCTAAACAAATAGTAATTGTTGATTTAAAGAAAAGTCTGAAATATTAAATGAACCAATTATTATTATGTGCTATAATTTTTTTATATGTTAATATTAACATAAGTAATATGTTAGATAAATCTTTGGGTATAAATTGCTAGTGAATTAGCTGCAGTATAATGGTACCACCTGACATATTTTGCATTAGGTTCTCGAAATTTTACATCACACTGTCTCTTAGAATTTCAGTAAAAACCTTTGAATAGTATTCTCATACCATGTATGACAATCTACTCTAAACCTTAATCTGTCGTCTAAATAAATCTGTAGCGATTTTCTTAATTCGACTACCAAAATATAGTACTAATGGTAAACTCAATAAAAACTAAACTTTTCTTTCGGTCAAGTAGGAGTAAATTGTAAGTATATAAATCTGAAAATGAAAGCAATTGGTAAATATACAATAAACGCAAAGAAACTGTAGACTAAGGGTACTTCCTAAGGTGAACTAAGTAATAGTGATAATAACATGATTGTGTAAAACAGTTCTTTTTAAGTGACTCAGAAAAAACATTATGTCTTTCATAGGAAAATGTTTAATTGAAGTGAATTTAGTTGTATGTAATCAACATATATTCGAAGCAACATCAAGAGGTTTCACTCTTATTACATCTCTGAAGACGAATGGTGCAGTTAATTTAAGTCCTTGAAAATGTCTAACTGCAAATAAAATGAAGAATTTATACTATGATTATTTGAGCAATATAGTTTACAAAGGCAAATATCATATTTTATTAATATTACATATTTTATCTTATCAATGAATAAATATTACGATATTTAATTTTTCTCATTTTGAAAACCTTACTTTTGCATAGATAACTGCAATTATTCAGTTATTAGGGTTTTTATTTCTTAATAAAGTTTAATTTATGTAAATTGCTAATCTACGATTATTTCATATTGAGTCGGTTTAAATCATTAAAAATATGATTTGTCTAATGTTATTGCTAATTTTTATTTATTAAAATATCAATTTAGATTTTAACGGATTCATATGTTTCAATATATCTAGGATACGAGTAGTTTTATTGGGATTTTATATTTTTTACGACATTTCACTTAATTCTGCTTAATTGACTGAATTATTTAATTGACTATATTTTCTATTAATATATGAAGGTGTACTTTGTATAAAAACTAGTATGCACTAATATATATGATTACTTTAGTTATGAGAAATCTATTGCGATTTTGTTTTTCAACAGCAGTTATGAAAAAAAAACTTTGAAAGGTCTCTTGAAACGATTATTCCTGTAACTTCAGGAACACATTATATTTTTACTGTTAAAACGGGTTCATGGTTTTTCCTGCTCCTCTTTGGGCAGGTATTTACGCACACTTAATGACAATATGAGACCACGTAGTACATTGTATTTGATGACTTATTAATATTATAATGGCATGATACATCATTTTTATGGTACACTTCAATTAAACATATTTGCTATGAGAGATATAATGTTATTACTGGGTCGCTTAAAATTAAAAGTAGTACACATGGACAATATAATCTCTATTACCTAGTTTAGCATTGGAAGTACTATCAGTGTACTAGTTTGTTAAGTTTTTTGAATATTTCACTTTCAAGTTTGTATACTTACTATTTACTCTAACAAGGCCTACAGTTCAGTTTAGTTTTTATTGAATTTACCCTTAGTTTCACACTCTGGGCAGTCGTATTGAGAAAATGGCTACCGATTTATAATAAATGGCATTAAAATCATGTGAAAGCTGACAAGTGGAAGGAATGAGGAAGTAGGTCCTCATACTTGGTATGTGAGAATCTTCATTGAATTTTTGTGAATTTTTAGATTCTTACAGCAAGATAAAATAATAAATATCAATTTAGCATTAAAAACTTTCCAGCGAAAATCACTAAAAATGACAATGACTAAATAGCAACGTAACCACTTGTCGGATTGATTGAAAGAAACTTAATAAAATTAATTGATGCATTTTAAAGTAATTGATTAGTTAGAAATACGTTTATTTACAATGTTAATGTATAAATCAATGAACTGAAAAATTTTAATAACAAAAACTGAATATATGTCATGATATATAATATATAGCTAGTAGATTATAGGTTTTGTGGATTATGTCCAAACATGAATTACTCCAAGAATTACAAGCCAATATTTTGCCGAAAATCGTTCAGCATTCTCAAGGACAAAAATAATTTATTGAAAAATGAATACTACTATAAAAAAATTTTGAAGAACTAATACCTCCACAATTATCCACGGACAGAAATATGTTTTTTGTTTCCTGTTAGCTGATATTGTGTAGAGGTATTTGCTTTTAGAAATGTCTTTATAGTAATATATATTTTTTCAATAAATTGTTTTTATCCTTAAAAGTGCAGAACAATTATCAACGAAACGTCAGCTTGTAATCTGGAGGAATTAATTTTTGAACCTAATCCTAAAAAACCTATTTTGTATTTGAAGAATCAATGGTCGATAAGCTTTATCAGTATTCATAGATAATTTATCAAAAATTATTCACAGATCTCTTTCAGTGATTATACACTTAGAAACTTACTATTTACTAGTGGTATTAATATTAATCTAATTAATTCTACATTGTGTATTTCATTTAATTATTCAATTGAATTGAAAAAAATCCATAATACAAAATATTGTTTTATTAACGTTACAATTTTTATTACAATTTTGTAAAATTTTACAAATGATGTCCAAAACAGGTTTAGTATAGAGTATTAATTTCAAACAAACCAGTGCCGATTTCTTGATTTTATTTATCCAGCATTGCTTTTGATTCTAAAGCTTGCTGTGAAGTGTTAAAGACTGCTGTATGAAGATTCATGGTCTGGTTGGTATACATGTCAAATCCATTTATTAATAAATCACGGGCAATTTCTCTGCTTCACCCCACACTTTCACTTTTCATTATCATATCCAATTAATTTTAACTATACTTTTGATAAACTCATTTTTTAAAATATATATAATAGATCAAGTATTAAGAACCGTTGTAAGTTAGTAATCATTAAAAACAATTGGTTGTAGAATCTTCATGATGGTTTACAGGACAAATATCTTGTATTTTTTTTTAATAAAGTGATAAAGGTAGGTTATTAATTAAGTTTTAGTTATTAATATAGTTTTAAAATCAATTTTTTTTTGGACTAATCATAAATAAAAATAATTCTTTTTAATTTTATTCACTTTTATACTCTAAATGAAAGTATTACCAAGTTTACATTTTAGTCATTTACAGTTTATGTGAGCTAGTTTTTTACTTTCATCCATAAAACAATTATACATCATTTATAATTATAAAAGTGTATACATAAATGGCTAATTTGTATATAAACTAACTTTATTGCAGATTTTTTTCTAATGGGCAGAATTTCAAAAAATTTAATAATAATTCTTATTTATTTTAAAATTAAAATGCATTAGTACTAAGTAGACGACGCTTCAAATTGATAATTTTTCGAGGAGAGAATTATGCTGGGGAAAAAATGCTGTCCAAGAATACATTTTGACCTATAAATGTGACTTTACTGTCATGCATAATAGATAACAAACAATAGCCTATACTATGAGACCTATTTTTGTGTAAAATATTCATTTATTCATCAAGTTTGTGGACTGCAGCGTCCTCACTAACTTCTGGACACCACCCACACACATCATAAAAAAAGTCGTAAAAGGGCTGTTAAGACACTCAAAATATGTAAATCTGTCAAAATCTCTAGATCGATTTTTTTCATAATCACTATGATTTAGTTATAGTGTTGTAATAATGAAATGTTAATTTCATTAATTGATTTATGTTAATATAGCTGCTAAGTTTGTGAATTATAATTATCTACTCATTGCCACGTCTGTTTAGAACAATTGGAGAGACATTGAGTTCTGTTCCTTCTGAATGATTTTAACTAAATATTGAAAAGTAGTATTGGCGTTAATTTGAAAAAACTATGATTAGCAAATTACATTACTGATTAATGATATAATAATGAAATATGAAACTACGGCTGCTATGGTCATTCAATAATGAAAGAGACAAGTTGATGTGAAAAAAAAGTCTTTTTTACAAAAAAAGACTTTCCTAATTTTCAATATAATCTCGACAAAAGTGTATGCGCTTTTCAGAATAGATTGTACAACTTTTTGCACCAGCTTCAAAGAACTTTTTACCTTGGTATTTTAGAAAAATTTTTTTACTTCATTGTTGTTTTCGAATTTTGTCTGGTGAAATGCCTCCTTGAGTAGGTCAATCTAATGAATGTAAATAATGATCTAAATAGAGGCTCTAAGGTGTATGAGGCAGCAACTCTCAACTCATGTCAATGGTATCACAGGTTTGTTGAGCGGTGCTTGCGTGGGTTTCTTGCTCTAATCACACTCTCCTCTAAAATCAACGACGTTTCTCTCTCATTGCTAGCTTCATCGTATTACAAAGCATATCTGAGTAGTTTTGGATGTTTGTATACTGCTTTAGAGATAATCACAGTAAATCGCACCTTCTTTGACTCAAATAGTCATAAGTAGAACGGTGTTCGTCAGTTCTACAGATTTGCAAAAATTAATGCGACTCTTACAACATTCATCATCCATGTGATGAAGTCAGTATACAGTATATGTTAGCTGGCTTTTTTACCTTCAAGTAAAAATTAATTAAGAAGAACAATATTCAACTAATGCTGGATTTTCTAGTGGACTCGCCACTAGATATACTTCATCATAAGGTTATAAACACAACAATATTAATCCAACCATCGCTCACAGCTCATCCCAGTGATGCCAACATTAATTTTAAAAAGTAGTAAACTTTTCTTACCACTTGTATTTTTTCACTTTAAATATAAAATATTAATTAATTTAAATATGGCCATCGTATAAGTTAAGTTATGTGTATTATTCAATTAGTAGATTTATTTAAATTAGAAATATTTTCGTAATATCATCTATAATTAATTTAAATGTCAGTAATTGAATAGTAATATCTGTAAAATTATGTGTAATTTAATGAAAGAAACATTGTTTAGAGAGCAATATCTGTGATGATATTATAATTTAAAGTAAGTAACCATAATTAGAGAGCAGTATCTGTAATGACATCTGTAATTCAAAGAAATAACCAAAATTAAAGAGTGATATCTGAAATAGCGTATGTAATTTATTGTATGTAACTGCAATTAAGGAGTAATATCTGTAATGACATCTGCAATTTATAGTAATTTATATGGTGATTAAGAAATTAGCCATATTGAAGAGTAATATCTGTAATTAAATCGTAATTTAATTCAATTAATGGTTATTAAAGAGTAGTACCTATAATGACATCATCACCCATAATGTATTAAATGACCACATCATAATTTAATGTATGCAACCATAATTAAGCATAATATTTTTCGCGTGTATGATTATTAAAGAAAACATTAAACGAAATGAAAGTGGGATACAATAATATAAGGAAGGTTGGGCAGATTCTGCATAGTCATTTACATTGCCAATTTGTTTTAGCTATCATTGCAGAGGTTATAAAAATATTAATAAATAATAAAAACTTTCATAAATAAATTAAAGAAAGATAAAATAAAACTTCTGTAATTTTTTTATATGGATTATTTTTAGTTAGCATGATCAAATAATTGAAATGAGGATACTTGTTTGATAGTTGAGATATAATAGCAACAGAAATAATTACAAAATTTGCTCAAAAAACATTCCATATGAAAAACATTTTTCTGAAAAACAATATCACAAATAAATTATTTTAATAATATTTATATTCTATGAAGAATATTTGATATTATTAATGAGAAATTCGATATATTTTTTTCTTCAATCACTATTAGATAATAATAATGTCAGTTACTAACTGTTATTTAATAATTATTTTAATTTTAAAAATAGATGTAGAGCTTTTAAAACATATATTTGGAACACTTGATTGTAATAAGATGAAGGCAAACTAACGGGCTTTGTAAGCTATTACTCTTAGTGTTTAATAATTTAGCATTTCAATGTTTTCTTGTGTTTTATAATAATCTAACATAATGAGGTTTTCACATATATTACTCGCATAGTGTACTAACTATAAAATATTGAACGCTCCAAAATAACCAAGCAGGTGCAGATAATTAATATTGTTTTTATACAAAGTCAAATTAAGTACCTTTTTGATTACGAAATTTTATCTAAAATAAAAGAAGTATATTTCTGGAATAAAAGTCATTTATTCAAAGAATGCTATTAAGCTGTGTTTTGTGACTCGCAGAACGATAGCTGGATTTTGCATACTCGCTCATACATTCGCATTCTAAAATGGATTCCGTTCAAGACCATTATATTTAACTAACAATAATATTCACGTCATTGTGAATATGTATATTTGCAAATACACATGCAAATGTATATTTGCATTAATTTTTATTTATGATTTGAATTTTTTTACCATTTTTAGTATTTTTTAATCAGAGAATAAGATTTGCAATCAGTTTCACCCAGTTTAGTGTAGTAACCTACTTTTTTCGTTTAACCAATATAGCAATAAAACTATTGAATTCTCGTTGCAATTATTGCTTTGAATGCATCGAATTTTCTAAAAGTGAGAGTTTTTAGTTTCCCTAGTAATGGTGACTTTCCGTTATTTATTAACATTGGGATTTTACTGGTAAAGATGTCGTTAGGGTGTTTGTATTGTCAGCAGAACAAACACTGGGATGGTTTGAAGAGTTAGCTAACAGAGAAAGCCGAAGATGAATGAATATACAGTTCTTTTCAGAGTTTCATGTGTAATAATTCACTGTTTTATAGGAAGATAATAGTTTTTTTTTAAAATAATGTGCATTGCTTCATGTTTATCACATATAGTGTCTTTATTACATATAGATCAGATGGCATTTACTCTGCTTATTCAATATGATGCGCTTTTATAAGACCCTATTGTTCACCATGGGAGTTTAATTAAAATCAGCAACAATGATTTGTGCATGTTAAGCAGTCTGACAGTACGATTACAGAGATAATGAAAATATTACAAGAGTGGAAAAATAGAGCTTGTTTATGGTGTATCTCAGAGAAGACATACCTGACTAGTTCAACTGAGATGCTTCTTGAGTGTCCCTACCCTAATAACGAGAAAAATAAAATCGAGGATTTCAATGCAGAAATAATTTCCCTGATGCTCTTAGGTTGGGCTCTTTTTCTTGTTCTTCTTCACCTTTTACTTCTTCAATAATCAGTGAACTCCTATCAATTTCTACGCCAGACTTCCAATCTTTCATATATTTGTTCAGATTATAAGTTCGCATACCTGCCCTCTTAGGGCTGCCTAGCGGTACATGCCGGCATAGGGCGGCTTACAGTATTTACCCTCCTAGCTTTGCTTAATGTTACCTGGTCAGTCTTGGACTCATACAAGCATTGGCTTCCTGACAACCATGGAAGCAACACCACTACAAGCCCACACTCTCCGCCATCAGCCAAGCATCTCCTTCACCACAGGCCAGGCAACTCTTCAACCAAGCATCAACTACTCCTCAAGCTTCTCCAGTTGTGATACCAGCCACAACAATATTTTTTCCATATTTCTCTAAAGACTCTTTATGAGGTTGGTGGTATGCATAAGTGTGGGTGTCGTAACTGTCAGACTTGCTAATCTGGCATTATAGCATATAATAACGCACAATCCAGCCAGGAACTACACCCACCAGCTTGAGAATGACCGAGGAACGGTCGAAACCGGTCGCAACGACATGAGGGGGACACGAGGAAGGCGCCACGCATTCTTTAAAGGCTCTAACGACAAACGCCAGACATACTGAAACTTCAACCCATAATGCCCATAGCCTGGACCAGATTCTTACGAGGAACTCTTCTACGTGAGGACGCCTATGCCATTCCTGCCCTCTGTGAAACTAAAGTAGGGACGGCGAGCCCTTTCCAGGAAGGACGGCGGAGGCGACCAAGCGTACGAGGAAACCGAAGAGGAAAGATGGTTCTCCATACACCCACAACAATAGAATCTACAGAAAACACCAACAACCAGTATCTAATGAAATCCACTAAGCCCATAGGAAACACCGAGTTCGACGAGGTACACTTCCAAGCAAGGACGCCAAGACCTTCATCCAACTCTATTGGAAATTAAGTAGGGACTGTGAGCCCTCCCCTGGAGTGAAGGCTGAGGCGGCCAAGCAGACGGAGTGTGCTAAGGAGAAAGGTGTTTAACGAAAAAACACCCACAACCAATAAGAAGTGTCCAAAGTAATACGCAACAGGGATTGGCTCGTCTTTTTCAATATATATATATATAGGACTTAGGAAACTATAGGAACAGAGAAACTATTTACTTCCCCACACTTGTTTTTCTTCTTCTTCTTTTCTTAAGATGGCAAGAAGGCCTTTAAGGGTTGAGAATATTATGTGTAAGTGTCTCTTTTTTCTGTTCTAGTTGTAAATTAAAAAAAAATATATTTTTTATATATACTTTTTATACATATAAACAAATTCGGAAAGTAGATATTGGGGATTGATAATAAATGAGTTTATTGATTAGTTTACTTATAAATATGTTAAATGCAACTCACTCTACATTTGTTCATGAAATTTCATTTCAAAACTTGTGTTAAATGAATCTTAAAAACATTGTTTGTTAAATTCTAAACAAAGATATTTGAATAACATCGGCTTTAGCTAACAATAGAATTATTTCTTTTCATGATTTGCCCTTGAGTTTGTCTGGTATTCAGGATGAATAAAAGAGTTTCACAACAGGATGATGTGTAGATACTAAGATGAGCAATATCCATTTAAGGCTCTCCTACTTTCAATGACAATGACTAAACTGTGACATATGAAAAGAATAGATATTTTTCTTGGTCAATAGTCCTTGAAGGATGATTATTTCCAGCAGAAATATTTATCTTTGATAATTTGTCATTTAATACCACTATCAGGCATTTATCATTTTTGAAATGTCAACACAGAGAAAAGGTCTTTGATTTATTGTAAAAATGGTTTCTAAAGGATATTGTTATAGCGTGAAGAATTAATTATACGAAAAACCGATCTGTTGCTAAGCCTAATCACCTGCTATGATTTATTGTATTTAATAATATTATTGAATTATTTGAGACAAAAATCACTTCTCCTCAAAGAAAACATCTAAATATGTTTGATCAAACGCAAAATTTCAACCTAATATAATGCCTGGTTTAATACTTGTTGAATCTTTTATCAGAACATTATTAACAAATGACTATGATAGATAATTTGAATAGAAGTTCGTTGTCAGTAGAACATCAAAAGAAAAGATGAGATGTCGTTGGACTGGAAGGGGGAAGCAGTCATTTTAGCTGACCATATTTCTTTTATTCCTTCTCTTTTGACATCATCCTGATGACGAGCTATTGTTTCAAATATCAAATTCAGTGTCTGTTTTATAATTTATGTATTTTAGGCGTGTAAAGTCTTTTTAACTGACTTTACCTAATTGCGAAGCATATATATGTATATATATCTTGATAAAAGTATCGACCGTGGAATAAAAACAAAACTAAAATTTATCGGGACTCGGTCAGTTCTTTAGGTTCAAATTAAACTCTCATTTCCAACGTTTCGGTTTTTATTTAAAACCTTTTTCATAGGCAGAAGTATATATATATATATATACCTCATTAAATATCTTGCCAACATTAAGTTTAGTATGTTTCCTACATACCTTTTGAAGATATCTAATAAGAATTTCTAATTAGAAATCTTGAAAAGGTATGTAGGAAACATACTAAACTTAATGTTGGCAATATATTTAATGAGGTATGTTTGAAGGAAGGTCTGCTCCCAAAGTATACTAATACTAATATATATATATATATATATATATATATATATATTGGAATACTTTGGGCGCAGACTTTCTTTTATATGATACCGAATAGATGGAGGAATAATATAAGAAAACTCGAGAAGGTATGTAAGAAACATACTAGACTTAAAGTTGGCAAGTTATTTAATGGTATATATATATATATATATATATATATATATATAATATATATATATATATAATCGTGCTTATATAAATAGTGAGTATAAAAGAGGAACGAGTACTTTCAAAATTAATTAAGAATATTATACAGACAACTAACGACATAAATAGATTACAGTTCAGAATATATTATACGAACAAAAAGACCAGAGACTTAGTAATTTGGAACAAACCGAAAGTTGACAACCCAGAGCTTCAACGCAGTCACCTGGTATACCAGTATACTTGCTCAAGAGAGAGCTGTGCAGCCCTCAATTCCAGGTATATTGAGATGACTGCTATTAAGCTATCAAGGTGTCTGACGATCCATTTCTCTACGGGAGCACCGAAGAAACATACAGAGGAACCCCACGGAAATAAACTTACCAGGGAAATGTTGACAGAAGAAACCTCAATATTGCATTACAATGTTGACATTAATCGATTAGCTATTCTAGAGGTTTTTTATATATACAAAAAAAAAATCCTAGTCTGAATGTCCAAAGTTCCGATTCCAATAGTATCCTTAGTCACAAGAATTTCGAAAATAATTTCAAATTAATTAGAGAGACAGGATTAAGTCGATTTGGCGATAACTGAGAGTCTATAGAACGCTATTTCGCTGAGTCGAGCAACCTAGATTTGTTAACTTGTTTAAACCTGCCAACTGTTATTTATTATCATTGGTTTAATCCTAAATTGTTTCAACTCATTAATCGTTATTTATTTTTAAATTTTCTTAAATGTGAGACGAAAATTGTTTTGAAAATTTGACTATAGGATGACTATAGAATTTGAAAATGGGATGACTATTGTATAGTCGAATGCTTGTTATAAATTATTGTTCATTCATTTAACCAGTCGTGTTATGTTGATTTAATTTTGTATATTGTATGTATGTCTCTGGCAAAGTTAATTAGGGAATTATCCCAAACCGAAAAGAAAATAATCAGAAAGTTTGAAACAGGCAGCAAAAAAAAGTCGTTGATAGATAGGCTGCTGCATATTTAAATTCAACATGTTTAAAAGATTTGCTGCTCACCTATACATATAATGATCAAACCACAATAAGAAATGGGAAAACAAGACTAAGATCTTTCAACCGTAACAAGCGGTCTTCGTCAGAGTCAAAAACCCAACTTTTCTTATTGTGGTTTGATCATTGATTGTTATTTCACGTGTTTATATGAAATCTTTTTATCTATACATATATATATATATATATATATATATATATATATAATATATATAAACTCAGTTGGGTTTTTGACTCTGACGAAGACCGCTTGTTACGGTTGAAAGATCTTAGTCTTGTTTTCCCATTTCTTATTGTGGTTTGATCATTGATTGTTGTTTCACGTGTTTATGTGAAATCTTTATATATATATATAACAAATTCAATAATATATCAACCGTTGGATAGAATAGGTGTATAATAAAATCGGGATTCGGTCAATTTTCCAGGATCAAAATCAAACTCTCAATGCCGACGTTTCGGTTTTATTTAAAACCTTTTTCATAGGCAGAAGTCAGAATTTTTGAATTAGAAAAATGATGAAATTTACATTATATAAAATGAATAAAATTTCATTTTATATAATGTAAATTTCATCATTTTTCTAATTCAAAAATTCTGACTTCTGCCTATGAAAAAGGTTTTAAATAAAACCGAAACGTCGGCATTGAGAGTTTGATTTTGATCCTGGAAAATTGACCGAATCCCGATTTTATTATACACCTATATATATATATATATATATATATATCTAAGCAAAAAAATAAAAATAAATAAAGCCTCCTAAGGACTAAAGCTGCATAATTTAATACAAAAATATATAATATTGCAGAAATCACTTAATATTTATTGGAAGAATTTAAAAGTTAACTGATATTAATTAGACTAAGCATTTTCAAAAAGTATTTTTTTTCGTTACAACGGATCAATGGTTTAAGTTTTAAACAATGGTAATTGATTCTAAATAAAACAGTTTTCAAGCAACTATAATACACTTTCAAATAAACCTGGTATAAGAATGGAAAACTTTCCTTCTGCTGTATGCAACAATTCGTATTATTAAATAAGTTGATCTTAGTGAAAAAAAACTATTAACTGAGGGATTTAAAAAGAATATATTATAGTTTAATTCACAGTAGTGGTAAATGACATTATATATATTGATATTGCTATTGAAATATATAAATAATGGTAGATTTCTGATAAATTGTTCTAAAATTGGTTGAAGTATAAACTATAACTAATTATAAAATTAGGGACCAGGCTAGATCAGTGGCTTACGTTTTGTATCTAGATTGATATATCAAAACCCACTCTCACACTAGATTTATTCATGCAAGTCGTGGATAAAACTGACCACTTCGTCCCTCGTTAAGCTTTCGGTTCTAAGCCTGTGCAACATGTCATACTCGTTAAAGATCACTACTCTAAATACACTTGACTTAGGTAAAAATTTAAGACCTACAATGTAGAATATTCATTGTATGTTATCGCATAGCGCCAATCTTCAGCCTATGTTTGTCCTCTCGTTGGACTGCTACTGAAACCTAACCTAACCTGAACTATAAAATAAAATGAAATTATATAGTTTAGTCTAAGTAAAAATTATACAACCACAATTTTGTACATTGGTAATTATTTTGTAAAATATAATGTATTTAACGAAATGATTGTTGAGGAGATAAAAGTTATGATCTATTCAAATGAGATTTAAACAATGTGGTGTTTGCGAAGGGAAAGTTCGCGGTTTCTTCTCATAAGGTCGCTAGAAGAGAGTTCGGATCCTTTCAAAATAAAACACTCGAAATGATACTAACCAATATAAACATTACCTTTCTTATACGTAAAAAGGTATTTTTTTGACATACAAATATTTTTACAACAATACGGATTTAGAGTTAAGTTATTGAAACTTTATATACAAATCTTTTGAAGATTCATATTATTTTTTTCTTTTGTTAATTTACTAAATTTTTATTGCTTATTATAAAACGTTTAATGTAAGAAAATTTACTTGTTTAAAAAATAACAATATTACTGTAAAGAAAAAATTATTCAATGAATAATATAAAGTACTGCTTCAATTAATTTTATGAATTTCTGGTGAAGTAAAATTACTCAATTTTATATTTTAAGCACTTTAATTAATACATTCGCTGCCGATTTGTTATCGTACATAATTATAATATTACATAATTATAATTATAATTATATCGTACATAATACATAATAATTATTTTTTTTGGGTTATGGTGTAGAATGTTATAGTGTTGACTATTTTCGTGGCATTTTTAATTCAAGAACAAGGCCGACTCTTGATAGGTTTTTTCAAAAAACGATCTGCAAATGTTTCAAGTAAAGCCAAATATGCCAAAGTATGTAATGCCGGAAATATCAAAACACCAGAAATTATCCTATCTAACGTTTCAATAGACAGACATTTTCATGACAGACTTCTTTTCTGTTCCCAACTTCATAGTCTTCCTCACGCCTAGATAGTCTCTGTTTATTTAATCTAATAAACTAATTAAGTTTATCAAATTGATAAAATATGATTATTTCTCAAATGCATTTTTATTATTTACATTACATGTACAGTATTTTTTTTATTTTTTTAACTGCATTTTTCTGTTTAAAAAATAGACGAAACAGATATTTTGAAGATGGAATGTATTATTTATTTTCATATTAATTTTACGCGAGCTACCTTGGTCTCAAGTAAATATACCCAATATTTAAAAGAAAACAACCCAAGGAAATAACACACAACTCACTTCAATATTTTGATCTCTTCGTCATCAAGAGAAGGGAAAGATTAAGAGGGGTTCTGCTCCTTTTCCAGATAACGATAAGGTTGAAATATTGAAGTGAGTTGTTTGTACGTGTTCTTTTCTTGTAATCGTTTGATATGTTGTCCTTACGGACTGTTTCATATTTTGAATTATACTTAACTAGCTGACCCGGTGAATATCGTCAACTTTCAGACAATGGCGTGTTATCGTTATCTAACCTCTATTTGGTATTTAATCTATATATAAAAAGTTCGTGAGTTTGTTTGTTTGTTTACCCATTTCCTGCGGAGATAGATACCTGAAATTATTTTTAACTTTACCTTTTATGATTGGCTTTGTTGTAGTTGTATTACATAATAACAAATCGTATTAGGGGTCGTCAGAGTAGCCCAGTGGCTTGCGTACTCACATTGACTTTCTAAAATATTATTTAATAATATTTCTCTTAGGGGGTGAGTGTAGCCTATAATATATAATAAATTATTACATTATAGGTTAAAAATGAACAATTTTAGAAACCAACTTGAACACAACTGTCAGATAAAATACGAATGTTCTAAGGTAATATTATAAAGACACGTTCCTTTCATTAATGTTAGGAATTATTTTACATTAATGTAAATATATTTTACATGAAACAGATTCTTATATGGCTTAAGCTTTTGATATAGTATTCTTAACATGATTCAAGATATATACACAGTCTATTTAACTTATGCTTTATTAAATGTTAGCGGGCTAGGTTAGATGAGTGGTTAACATACTAGCCTCTGAACTGATAGGATCTGGTTCGATCCTCGCCTGCCCATCGATAGATTCACGCGGGAAGTGAAAAAATCTGAGCACGTCGTCCCTCGGAGAAGGACGTTAAACTTTCGGTCCTGAGCCTTTACGGTGTCAGATACTCGTTAAAGATCACTACTCTAATTACATTTGAGTTAGATACAATTTAGGACTCCCACTATAAACTCAAACTTTATTGTGTGGTATCACAAAGGGCCAATGTTCAGCCTGCGTGTGTTCTCTTGCGTTTTAAGAAAATACCCTTATTTGAAGTTGGGGGATAGAAATAATCTGTGAAAAAGATTAGAAAGAAGTAAAACTATATTTTTTAATGTTTTATTGAAATTTTATCTACATAACCTTCATCATGTGCTAATCTGTTTTAAACAACTCTAAATCACGAATTTCCTAACAGATGAATAAGAAGAGGTGGACCATTTCATTCATCTCCACGTTCACCAGATTTGACGCCATTAGATTTTTCTTATCCATTAGCATCCAAATCTTGTTCATATAAAGATTTGAAAGCTAAAATAACTAAGAAGATTTTAGGAATTACTGTAAATCAGTTGGATGGAGCATGTTTTCCGTAAACCGCAAAATTGCGTTACCCTTTATATTCCTAATAATGAAGGACCGTGGAAACTAAAAATTAATTTGATAATAAAAACTTAAAAAATGTAGGTTTACTTCTTTCTAATCTATTTTACAGATTATTTCTATCGTAAAAACAAATAAAGTTATAATTTTTTTAATCTAAACACGGACTTTATAGACACCTACCTTAACAGTATAGAGTAATTCAGCAGTAAAAGGCCTCTTCTCTTAAAGACTCATTTAAAAGTAGGAAAGGAATGATAGTGTTGCTTGAAAAGGACTGAACGTTATTAGACATCAAATAGATATTGAATTTCTTTAGAAACGTTATTCCTAAATAGCTTTCATATACAAGTTACTTGATGCTAACTTGTTTAACAGACTTGTCAATAATAAGCCAAAAAGAAAGGACTGTTGTGTATACACTATACCATGTACCGACTGCGAAATGTCTTACATTGGACAGACGATCAAAGGTCTTCTTACAAGGATAAAACAACACAAATATTCGATCAGAAGAGAAGACGAAAAGAGTCTTCTTTCTTATGTTCATGAACATAAGAAGCAGTAATCATATGATTAACTGGAATGAGGCAAATGAATTAATATTTGTATCTTCGGAAAGAAGAAGAAATATTGTGGAAAGTCACTCATTAAGAACTTTTATGAGAGATTAATAAACAATAGCCTAGAACTTATAAATTGGATAAAGGTTTGGTTAGCGGAATAATTAAACAGATGAAGACTTCTTCATCGTTAAACACATTCAGGGTTACCAACAATTCTAGAAACTTCAATCAACCAGGTTAACAAGTATTTATTATTTTTTAGTTCACTTGCTCTCTGACGATGTGTTGACGAAAGCCTTAGAGCATTGCTTCCAAATTAGTTTCATTGTGGTAAATTAATCCATATGTATATAGTTCAATATAGAAAAAGAAACATAGAGAAATCAAAAGAACACACTTACAGTCTCTAATTTTCGGTTTGAACCGTCTTCAGGAGAGATAAGAGAGGGAAACCAAGCGCACTGGTTCAGAGACGGTTGGAGACCCTCCAACTATCTATGTTGGAGATAGGAGATGTAGATGTAGGAGACCCTATGTTTCTTTTTCTATATTGAACTATATTTGTCCGTTTTGGATCGTATTTCCAACGAAAAAGTATATATATATATATATATATATATATATTAGAATTAGTAATAATACATTCCGTCATACCTCGTAAAGTCTCTGAAAAGCTCGACCGGTTTCGGGTCCGCCTGGATCCCATCTTCAAGAGCACCTAACTGACTGTGAATGTTGTTTTCCTATAACCTACCTATATATAGCATCTACATTGTGTAATCAGTGTTGTGTGTGTAGGTAATTTTTTTTTCCTATTTCTTTAATTGTTATGTTTTTTTTCTTTTATTGCTTATTTCATTATCTATTTCCAGTTCCTTGTGTCGTCTTTTAAATGTTATTAGTGGTTTTGTTAAAATGTCGGTTTGGTGGTTTGTTTGTTCATTGATTATATTGTCTGTCATTTTATGTTTATATATTTCTATTTGTTCCTGTATGTTCATTCGTTGTCCTTTTTGTCCCGTCTGTAGTAAGTCCATTGTGTTTTCCATACTGTCTGGGTTATGTCCAAATTTGTTTAAGTGGTGTGCATAGTTTGATCTGTTTGTGTTGTTGGTGTAGTCTTTAATGTGTTCTTTGAATCTGTCTTTTAGTGTCCTTCCCGTTTGCCCGATGTAGTTTTTACCGCAATCTTTGCATTTAATCCTGTATATTCCGCTTTTTTCGAATTTGTTATCTTTGTTCTCTGTTGTGTTTTTTGTGATTTGGTTTATAGTGTTATTCGTTTTATAACCTATTTTTAATGAATATTTTCTTAGAAGAGTCGCAATTTTTTCGCTAGGTTTACCTATGTAAGTTAAAGATGCGTAACTGTTCGTTACTCCCGGTGTTGTACTGTTAGTATTGTGTTTATTTCTTCTTTCGTTTATTATTCTTTGTATAATTTTTTCCTTATACCTGTTATATATAACCCTAGTTATAAGGGTTATATATAACCCTGTTAGCAGGAGGTTAGTTCGTAGGATCGAATCTCTCAGTCTTAAGATCGTGAATATCGATACTGCGGTTAATTTTAATGATACTTGTTTAAAATAGGATCTGCTGCCTATTTATACGAATATATATATATATATGTATATTATCATCCATATCTTCAGTAAAATATAATTAAGGATATGTTTTGATAATGCTACCAACAATAAAGAAATATCCTAACAATTAAACCTAATTACAAACTACCGATTAAATAGAATATTTATGTATGAATATATATTATAAGTATTTGCTTACGATATTCCGAATTGTTTTCTATAATAGATCAATCTTAAGGACTCTGATTAAGAAACTATAAGTTTAGAAAAGAGGGTGAGCGAGCTCCATTTAATTAAATACTGCGAAACTGTGTGCAAGGTAAATGAGTATCCAGGATCCGTAACTACCTGAATAAGTTTTATTAATTAAGCACAAGTAGAACCACAATTAACTTAAATGATTCCAAACTAGCCTAGTCAAAGCAATTACCCTACTTTCTTCTAACTAAATAGGTCCCAACTTCTTTTAGTCCGAATATTTAAAGCCGTAATTGTACGATATGCAATGTTTCGTTTCACTTTGAATTTTATCAATCTATATTAAAATAGACACTTTTGATTATTAGGAAAGCATGGATTGTTTACTTATTACCAATTCAAATCATGCATATCTTTTGTTTACAAATAGTCGCCTGACAAAAGAAACAGACGCGAAAGCTGTCATTGACCTGATAGTTGCAAACGATGCCGTTTATTAAGCAACCTTGCTTTTGCAACAAGATAATATCTCATCCTATCGTATTCATTTACACCAGGTATTTAATCCTATAATGTTTTTGATATGTAAACAACACTATTTATATTACTGTATTAAAAATAAACTCCGAACAATTAAAATTAGAAAAGCTCTAAATAATTTGAATAAAATCATCATTTATTATAATTTTGTATTCTACCGTTAAAACACATGAAAGAAAAGGGAGGATACAATTCCTTGACATAAATTTACGAATTTAAATGAAATCATAAAACCATACACAAACATGAAAATTATGCATGAATATTTGCGATTTAATTCTGTTTTAATAATTTGATTAAAAATAAAGAAATATCAAAACAATTTTGCCTATGTATCAAACTACCCACTAAATACAGAACAATATTGTTATTATAAAGTACATATTGAACTCTGTGATCACAATTGCGAAGTGACCACTTATCTGAGGTTGATCTATATAAAAAATTGTATATATTAATTCATAAATTTAATAACTATACAATGTTATTATGGCTATTTTTACTTTCATAGTAGCAATATAAATATGTTGTTATTTTTATTTTGCACTAAGAACTGTATAGTATCTTCATGAAAATGATCCAAACAGGACAGAAAAACATTAAAAAGTAAACTGTAGGTGATAAATAAATAAACATACACACTTACAATCTCTAATTTTTGGATTAACCGTCATCAGGAGAGTGGGGCATGAAAAGTACTCCCTTTTCTCTTCATGATGGTTAAACAGAAAATTAGAGACATTTGTTGTGTATATCTTTTACTGTTTACTTATGGGTTAATTTTTAACGTTTTTATATTTTATGATATATAAGTTATATTCATATATTTAATATTAAATACAATTTATATACTTAAGTACTATATTTAAATACATAATAATTTGAATGCTTTCAGACTGAAATTTAGCTATTTTTCTATTTAATCTATACATTCAGATTTCTGTGATTAGGTTTTAATTCAAAACAAAGAAGAATCTAGTTTTGCTTATGTCAGTAGAGGAACGAACAAAAAAAATTAAATTTTGTCAAAAAATGTATCAAACAAAGAAGAATATATTTTTGCTTATGTCAGAAAAAAAAAACAATGAAGAATCTATTTTTATTTTTGTCAAATATAAGAATGAAATTAAGAAGAAACTGTTTTTGCTTATGTAAAAAAAATAAAAAAAAAGAGGAATTTTTTGTCTTATGTCAAAACAATAATCAAACAAAAATAACGCAATGTTTGCTTATGTCAGAAAAAGAATCAAACAAAGAAGAATCTATTCTTGCTTATGTCAGTTGAATAATCAAACAAAGAAGAAAATATTCTTCAGAAGAATAAGTAGATTTTTAATTAAGAAAACTCTTAAAAAGAAATTTCGAGGTTGTATGCCTAACCAGTTTACAATTTAAAATTATCCGTATGATACACTTTGATTCTTAAGACTAAATTTCACTTCGTGCATAGCTTGATGGTGAACTACTTTGTCTGCCCTTTCAAAAAAAATATGTTTTATTTAGTTTTACTTAGAGTCGAAGGGTGTACTCTATCTACCTTTGTACTGAATATTACATAACTCCATATTTTTTATAATATCAGAGGGAAAGAGTCCTCATCAACCATTAGAGAGGATGTGAATGTTCGTTTCGAACCTATACCATCACATATAGTCCTGAAATCTATCTTCTTTAATAAACATAACTAAGGTGATATTTAAGACTTCCGCTGTATGATGAAGTCGATAATGGTACTTTCCTATAATAGAAATAGGCAAGAAATTAAAAATTATCCATAAATTCTGGCCCTGAACAGCACTAAGGCGGAAAAACAACTTGCCTACAAGTTTTGTTTTTGGAATCAGGCAACATTAACAGTATATAATAAATTAGACATGATATGAGTGACTAAATTTGTCATGTCAATTTTAATACGAGTTTTTTGAAAAAAATAATTCTAAATTATATTACCATTGTAGATTGTAAGGCAATAAGAAATATATAGGATTTTGATATACTGATGATTGCTGGGGAATATGGAGAGAAGATACTCTTACTTCTCGGAAGCAAGTGAAAGTGGGATGACTAGAGCAGTTGGGTTTCCGAAGTAACGGTCGTCGACACGCACGGTCCCGGCTGACCCTGAAAGAGAAGGTGTGGGTCGATAGCGCACTCTTACGGAAACCGGTCCTAACTGTCTAGCCCATCAGGTGGGTCAACACGTTAGAGTCATTTGCTCAACATTAACCATTACCTGATGTTAAAACTGTAAAGCCGATCCTGTTGTAAAGTCCATTACAAAACAGGATTTATATAGAACAAATTTCCCATCATTTATATTTTTAAGACGATTAGAAACGCGACAGGATATTACTGTTGGTATCATGATACTCATTATGAAATTTTATAACAGATCAGTAAGACATATTATTGAATGAAATGAGTACCAAATTTCTACATAACCTGGTGTGTTGACCTCATAAATACAAATTTATTTTAATAATCTTCTTACAGATGAGTTGCAGCCAGGGTTAGGCCAGTCTTATACGTGCTCGCCTCTAGACTGGTAGATCCGGGATTCGATACCCACCCTGGACCTCGATTTATTCATGCGAGAGATGAAAATCATGGCACTTCGTCTCTTGGAGAGGGCGTTAAGCCAACGGTCCCGAGTCTGTACGATGTCAGGTACTTACTTATTAATTAAGGATCACTTCTAAATACACTTGACTTAATCAAATATTAATGCTCCCAATGTAGGATATTTATAGTGTGGTTTCACAAAAGGCCAGTTTTTATATAATAGTAGCAGTTCTTTTTTTGCCCTGTGACATCAACTTTCTTCAAAATGAAATTTGAAAAATCTGCGTCAAAAGATTCTAATGTTGTTAATATATAATCAATGAAAATTTTAATGTTATATGAACGTTAAATGAGTGAAAAATATATATAATTTCTATTTATATCTCATACTGTACATTTTCTGACGGTCAAATATTGTTCAAGTAGATCTATAAAGTTCTTCTTCAAACAGAAGGTTATTTAGATTGTAAATTTCATTCTGTTCAGTTAAACGGAGTAATGAATAGAATTTTAACATACACAATTAAGATCTTCAAAAGTGAACAAATACACACCATTATCGCCACAACAGTAAACATCAATCATTATATAAATTTCAACTATCGATTCTTGAGCCATCCGAACTCAATAGTCTTCAACAAATGATATTTTCTGATAAGTATATTCAACTAATAGTAAGGTTATGTGACTTCACCAAAAAATATTTGGAGTGTAATAAAAGTTGAATTTCTCTATTCAGAAAAAAATAATATAGATATATAATTACTAAATTGTTTTATGTAAAATCTATTAAACATATTTACATAAAACGTATAAATAATAAAATATAAATTCAAATTTTTTTGTACTTTAATAATGGCCATAGCTTAAAATATATAATTAGGAACTGGTGTTAGTAGAATAACAACCTACATTTATTCTGTTATTTATTTAAATTGCATATTAGGTGTGAACTTCAGTCACCACCCTGCGGGACACTTCCACTCCTGATGACTGCATTTGTCAGATCATAGTGAGTTATATGAGTGTCTATCATTCTGTTGCTTTCGTTATGATTTATATATATATATATATATATATATATATATATATATATATATTCTGGAAACAGTCCTACATTTATGCTTGCTTGTTTAAAAACAAAGCCATATTGTTTACAAACTAGTTTCTTCGTGAATTTATCAAGAGTGCAAAATACTCTTCAGAAATACACTAAGAAAATAGTTTGTAGTAAATATGACGTACTTTTCAAGTAAGCATGTATATATATATGACTAAACTACAAAAAGAAAATGAGAAAACAAGACTAAGATCTTTCAAACGTAACAAGCGGTAACAAGCAACTCTGACGAAGACCGCTTGTAACGGTTGAAAGATCTAAGTCTTGTTTTCCCATTTTCTTATTGTGGGTTGATCATTGATTGTTATTTCACGTGTTTATGTGAAATCTGTATATATATATCAGTTGGGTTTTTGACTCTGACGAAGACCGCTTGTTACGGTTGAAAGATCTTAGTCTTGTTTTCCCATTTCTTATTGTGGTTTGATCATTGATTGTTGTTTCACGTGTTTATGTGAAATCTTTATATATATATATATATATATATATATTATATATATATATATGTAAAATACGGAAGCAGTCCTTCATATAAAAAAGTTTTCTTGAATAACTGACTATAATTCGCAGAATAAAATGTCAGAAAATAATTCTGACTAAAATGACTTTCGCAAAATATGGTCAATTGTTAAATCATATAAATATATATATATACAATAATAACTTCTCAACCATGTGACAGATATATAACTAAAAACGATAAATCGGGATGCGGTCAGTTTCTTCTACTTCCAACCGCACTCTCATTGTATATCTCGATTTATCTTTTTTAGTTATTTATATATATATGGGTTCAAAATCGAAGAAGAGTAAGGCACAGAGTAAACAAACATACTTAAAAACTAAAATTTTCGAGCAATCCATCTTCATGAGAAAAGAGAAAGGGAGACCAACTTTCTCTTTTCTCATGAAGACGGATTCCCCGAAAATTTGAGTTTACAAGTGTGTTTCTTTACTCTGTGCCTTACTCTTCTTCTATTTTAAAATCGTATTGTGTCCAGTTTGTTTTGATTCTTCATTGATCACTATTTCACGTGTTTATGTGAAATCTTGTTAAATATATGTATATATATGCATACTTTATATTGTTTAATGTAAAATTGTTTAATCATTACATTTAAAAACAAAATATACATTTGTTTCATTTTTATGATATTTTCTTTTTAAAATATGCAACGTATACGTGAAGATCCCTCCTGTTTCTGTAGTATCTTTCTTAACAAATCCCTTGATAGTAAGTTATTAAACATAGTGAGATATAGAATGAGTTGTTAAAAGATTACTTATGTTGATGAAGAGGGTGTAAAGAGTATTCATGTACTCTTGACAAAGTTGTGACGTAGACCATTATCATATTATGCTAATAGTAAGTTCATTTGAAATGTAATCATAATATTTTTATTTCATTAATACTTTATTATTATTAATATCTACAATAGCAAAGTCGCAGAAACAATCCCATACACAAATAAGTAGTATTCGTATATAATAGCATTAGCACTTATATGTCATTTATATTGAGTTTATATATTTTGAATATACGTAAAGAAGTTTAAAAATAATGTAACGCTTAAATTAATTGTTATGTAAGAGAAGTAGATATGTTTATTGAAGCTATGTTTATACTAATAAATTATTTAAATAAACTAATACCTTAGGATATACATTAAACTTCTAGAAAAACTTGTTGCTTGATGTTTAATCTGCCAAGAGACTCATGATTATTACCCTGAACGAGTAGAGCTTAATGACGGTTTTTGTTTTGAATAGATGTTTCAACATCCAGAGTTATGATCTATAAAAAAACCTATAATTAACGGCAGTGCATAGAAAATCAGATTCAAACACACGCTTCTGTACTAAAGACGACAAACCAACAATATGTCTATTGATAAATTAAAAAATATATTGTTTCTTTCTTTTGTTGTAATGTAATAATCAAATTTATCAGTTATTGTAAGCATATTTACTTTTAAACTTACCAATAAAAGAGGAGAAATATTTAAAGAGAAATATATGACCACTAACTATTCTTGGAATATCATTGAAGAAATTAATTATATATAAATTTCAAAAATAATTCGTCTCATAAGATTTGAAATGTGAGCTTATGATATAAAATCTAGGCTAGCTAAAATAATTGTCAATATTAAATAAATAATTGTTAAAAGGAAAATAAATTGACGGAACGAAAGCTTTCTTGCCATTTGTTTTTATTTTCAGCTTAACCTCTCAAAATAAATCTAAGTATTACTGTGAAGCTATATATTGGAATTAATTTGTTTGGAGTATTAAGAGATTTAAAATGCCTTCAGCTTGTTTATCACTTTTTAATACAATATTTAAATGTTTTTAATTCAAATATTATAATTAATAAAATTGTAATATTTGGTTCTGTTAATTATTTTGGCTAATGAAATTAATAAAGTTAAAAGTGAACAGGTGTTATATTTTTGCAAGATAATATATAAAAAATGTTTTCTGTTGAATATTGCTTTCCGGTTAAATTACAATATTTAACATAAAAGTATATTAGACGATTAATATAATTCATCAATATTGTCATTGAAATAAACCTATGAATTGACTATATATATGAACCTATGATTGATGATTGACTGCTTATTTTTCAGGGTACACAATCTGCGACGGATTCTTTCTGAAAATAAAAGCGTACTCTCCTTCCATTAGAATCCGAGGAGGCACTCATTTAGGTCATCCAAACCCATATCACATCGTGCTTGAAATTCAAAAGGTCATATCTCTATTTAATTTATTTATTTAATTACTTTTTAATATGTTTATATACTAATTATTTCAAATTTATATATATAAGAAATTTAGCCTTTACTATCTACATAAATTTTGTCTTTTAGTTATGACTTCTCCTCCTCTACGTACTTAAAGTTTTCTACTTTTATTTTATTCTATGCGTTCTTCCATTCCCCTTATTTTTGTTTATCTTCAATATTAAATATACTTGTCTAGTACACTTATTCATGGCTGTCTTTTTACGAACATCGCTCGACGATGCTTTGAATTTTTCTTCGCTTTTTATTCCATTTGGTAATTGTAACGAAAATTTTAAAGCCAAAGTGTTGTTAATCATTTTTTTTTGTCTTTTAAGTTTATTTTGGAACTTTTACTAATTTGTTCATAAACGCACAAATTAAAACAGTGACCCACACATTTAGTGTCTCTAATTTCTAATTTCTAACCGTCATCAGGAGAGATGACAGAACATTAAACGTACTCGCGTAGCAACGGTTAGAGATCCGTTTTTTCTCCTTTTTGGCTAATTTTCATGAATATTCTATATGTTTATACTTATATATACATACTTGGGGATCAGACCTTTTTTCAAACATATTCCATTAATTGTTTGCCTACTTTTATTCTTTCGTATTTCCTAGATACTTTTACCAATTTCCTGATTAAGAACTTCCACTGTGAGGAAAGAGAATAAACGAGCTCACCAAAAAATTTGTTTTTATAATCCATAATATTAATCCATAATACACTAGTGTAGAGTAGTGTATTACTAGTTTAGCCAATGATACAAAAGAACTAAATTACGGATTATAGAAGCAAATCGGTTGGTTGGTGAGCTTGTTCATTCTCATCTCTGACAGTGGAAGTCCTTAATCAGGAAACTAGAAAAAGTATCTAGGAAATACGAAAGAATAAAAGTAGGCAACTAATTAATGAAATATATATATATTATATATATATATATATATATATATATATATATATATATATATATATATATATATAACAGTTCAAAATTGAAGATAGGTAGCACACAAAGTAAAGAAACACACTTACAAACTCAAATTTTCGTGTAATCTGTCTTCAGGAGAACAGAGAAAGGGAGACGGATTGCCCGAATATTTGAGTTTGTAAGTGTGTTTCTTTACTTTTTGTGCTACCTATCTTCAATTTTGAACTGTTATTGTGTCCAGTTTGGATCGTCTTTCCGTTCATAAAGTGAATATATATATATATATATATATATATATATATATATATAGATTCAAGCAATTATAAAACGATTCCTAAACTAAACAAAACTAATCTTAGTTTATAATTATTAGGATACATATTTAGGAAATATATATATATATATGTTTCCGCCTCCCTGCCTTCTTGTGGGGCTCTTAGGATCCAGATGACGATGATCGACGAAATACAGAAATGAGTTATGCCTGTTTCTATGTTTGTGTTATCTTCGTTTTAAATATTTATATATTTTTAATATTAATTATAAATATATAAATCACTAAAAATTTAAATATTTCTTTCTAAAATTAATTTCAGATTGTGCCTTAACGAACTTGTTACTAATTGCCTCTATCCTTCTCACGTTTCTAGATTGTACTAATGAAAATTGCCAAAATAACCTAGTAAAAGATATTTGCACAATGCAAAAAACCATGGCGGGTAACTGTTGAAAACACCTAAACACGTCACACTTATTATTGGTATTATTAATATTATACTAAATATGTGCTTTTGGGTTTTTATTGCTACAAATAAGCAATAAAATAAATATTAGTTTGAAGGAGTTTAGAATGGAATTATATACGGTCTTAGTAAGAGTCATTATGTTTGTTGACATGATGTTTATAGTGGTATAGAACTTCTCGTGACACAGTTCTGTCCGTGTCAAATCCTTTGGGAAAGACTGATTTAAATCTTCAAAATAAGGTAACAAATTTTAAAAACAATAGCGTTATGGTTTTCATCTTGTCCTATGTTCTTACTCGGAGTTAGTTAAGTGGAATTATTTAGAAGCTAAAAACAAAATTAAATAATAATATTAATATAATGTAATGATATTCTAGTATCATTGTAAATTATGATATTTTAAAGAATAAAAAATAATTATGAATTAATTTCATCATGACGATTCAATAATGTACCAACCGTTTCATATAGTAGACGCATTATACAACTGGGATTCTACCAATTGTCTACGTTCAAAATCAAACTCTCTTGCTGACGTATCGGTTTTAAAATATAAACCAAAACGTCGGTAATGAGAGCTCAACTTTTTTTTCTTTTTATCAGTATATGGTTCTGATGTTTTTTAAATTTAGCAGCACTTTCAGAAAGTGATTTCCTGTCTTCCTTAATCCTTATGCATCACGTGCAGAATGACAGCTGTCCATATAAGTGGACACACTAGATGGAACGTAATGGCAGATCAGACACGCGAATGACTAGATTAACAGTACTAACTACCATATCTCCACTTGTCATTGCCGTGCATGCGTATGCCGGAAGAGTTCTTGTAGTTTACGCATGCCTAAAGATACTCTTAAACTTTGGAGTTCTGTGCTTTGACAGGAAGCTTGGTAACAAAAAGTATATAAATATATATAATCAAACCATAAAACGAAATGGGGAAAAAAGACTAAGATCTTTCAACCACAACAAGCCTTCTTCGTCAGAGTCAAAAACCCAACTGATAGGTTTTTGACTCTGACATCCCCAAACATCCCTTTCTGGACATTAGTCCTTTCCTGTGCTTTCACCCTTTTAAAATATCTCCCTCTTCCCTCCCACTCCTCTCAACTCCTCACCAGATGTTTTCTGCATCTACTGTTTCAGTTGGGTTTTTGACTCTGATGAAGTCCGCTTGCTGGGGTTAAAAGTCTTTTTTCCCCATTTTATGTTGTGGTTGGTTCATTGATTGTTATTTCACATGTTTATGTGAAATCTTGTTATATAAATATATATATATGTATATAAACTAGAGTCAAAAAAAGAACACATATAATAGAATTCACAGAAGTATTATGCTATATTTTGATTTCCTCGTCATCAGGAAGATAGATGTTAGTCGTTCTAATTTTGGGTTTGAACCGTGATTAGGTGAGATAAAAGAGGGAAACCAAGCGGTTGGAGACCAACAATGCTGCCGCATAACGCTCGGTCACAGAGAATAAGGTAGACAGGAATCAATTTATAATTAAATTAGGAAATATGAAAAGATAATAGTAAATAAATAAAAGATAAACTGAGGGATGAACAGAGGAAATGGTACATAAAAAGAGTTACAAACTAGGCTTTAATAAAAAAAATAGGATAAAATAAAAGAAAACACAAAATAACATTGAGAATACAAAAAATAATATAAAATAAGTAAATCATTCAATCATAAAAAATGAAATAAATAAAAAAGGTAAAAAATATATAAGGGAATAAAAAATGGTATAATACCTAAATGCAATGACAAGGAACTAATTAAATGAATCATTATCTCTTTAGATTAAGGCCAATTGTACTATGCGCATTTAGCAACCAAATATGAGCTTCTTCGTAAGCTTGTAGAGTGAAATTTTTGCATTCATAGGGGATTTGTTGGAGAATCTGCAACCTGTAGTATTTATTATAGGAGAGTCCGTGGCTATTACCATGTATGGCTATGAGAAGAGTTGTTAACGGAGACCCTATGATTGTTTGTACGGAGACTAAGCATGGTGGATGTTTGACCTACGTAGAACGAATCACATTTGGTACACTTCAAACGTAAACATAGGTTATGAAGGTACAGGAGCATTCCTGTGTGAAAACTACAATATAATGTTACTAAAATATTATAAATAAAATAGCAAACAGACTCTTACAGTCTCTAAGTTTTTGATTCACCGGTCTTCAGAAAAGCAAAAGGAGAGAAACCAATGGAATTACGTTGAAAACCAAAGACCTTGCGTTTGGCGTCCGTCCCTTTGCTCTCTCGAAGATAGTTTAAACTAAAAATTAGAGTCTGTAAATGGTTTTTCTTTTGATTTGTTTATCCTCACTAACTATGAACTATATAATAACTATACATTATATAGTTCATAATAATAACATCCTTTTTATTCACAAATAATATTTGTTTATTATGAAGAAAATAATAAAGAATAAAATAAGTACATTTTTTCTTAAAAATAACTACATATATGCATATTTTAAAAGAAAAATAGCTTTATACAAAAACTCTGGTCATCTGTCCTAACTCAGCCCATCTGCCTTTGTCTTGGGAAACCCTGTGTCACATCAAACTCTTTTTTTTCCCACTCTTCTTTTTGCCTCTCTAGGGTACCATTCTGTAACTCTCTTACGCTTATCATTCTTCTCATGACATGTCCTGCCCACTTTCATTTTAGTTCACAGTAAAGTCATAATTTCTTCACCCCTTGATGTTTTATTTATTTCCTCCCATCTTGTTTTGTCCTGTTTAAACAAGTCTAGTAAATTTCTTTCCATCGTACTATGCATGTTCTGCAGTTTTCTTATACTTCTTACTATCGCTCTCTACACTTGTGCTCCATAGGTTAGTCTACGAAATATACTTTTCGAATTCCAACTTTTTTTATATTATTTAACCATCTGGTATTGCTTCATCCTTCAAAACTTCTTTCAGTTAATCCCAACTCTTATTTTAATATCTTTATATGTGAAGCCATAGAGAAAATATGATTTATGATATGCGAAGATTATAATCTCGTCAGATCACATAATATGTTTCTCGTTAGCCGTTCAAATAGTCTATTTCAGGACGTGTTTTTTTCGCCTACTGGTGTATCACATAAAAAATTACAAATATATATATATATATATATAAATTATCAAACCACTATATGAAATGGGAAAACAAGACAGATCATTCAACCGTTATAAGCGGTCTTCGTCAGAGTCAAAAACACAACTGACTTTGACGAATTCCGCTTGTTACGGTTGAAAGATCTTAGTCTTGTTTTCCCATTTCATATTGTATAATATATATATATAAGATTTCACATAAATACGTGAAATAACAATCACTGATCAAACCGCAATAAGAAATGAAAAAACAAAATTAAGATCCTTCGACCGTAACAAGCGGTCTTCGTTAGAGTCAAAAACCCAACTGACTTTGACGAAGACCGCTTGTTGCGGTTGAAATATCTTAGTCTTTTTTTTCCATTTCATGTTATATATATATATATATATATATATATAAAGATTTCACATAAATACGTGAAATAACAATCATTGATCAAACCGCAATATGAAATGGGAAAACAATACTAACATCTTTCAACCGTAACAAGCGGTCTTCATCAGAGTCAAATACCGAACTGGGTTTTGACTGGTGGGTTTTTGACTCTGACAAAGACCGCTTGTTACGGTTGAAAGATGTTAGTATTGTTTGCCCATTTAATGTTCTGGTTTGATCATATATATATATAAAGTATAATGCTTTTTTTTTTGACTCTGACGAAGACCACTTGTTACGGTTGAAAGATCTTAGCCTTTTTTTCCATTTTCTTATTGTGGTTTGATCATTGATACATATATATATAAGTTTTTATTGGTATTTACTAGGAATTCTTAGGTACTATTTATTTTTTTTGTTGATTTTAATAATTATATTAACACCTATGTTTATTAACACCTAGTTTTTTCACTGTGTACCTAAGCTTAACAGCTATATCATAAGAAGCCTAACGGCACTCATCCAGATACTAGTCTCGCCAGATGTTGCTTAGCGTCAGTGATGTTTCCAGTATGAAAACCTATGTATTTAACATGGCATATCCATATTGAAAATTGTATGATGAAACAGTTGAAGGAATAATGTGGCTTTGGAAAATGAACTTGTCAAAGAGAAAAATTGAATTTGCTGAAAATAAGTGGAGAAATTGCTTACTTGGACTGAGGGGTAGGCACTTAGAAGTATAAATATACACATATATTGTATTAGTGAAAGTTAGTAGCAATAACCCTTCTTGCAAACATGTGTTTAAAAAATTGATGTACATCTCATGGTATATAACCTTTTTTTAGGAACTTTTTCGAGTATCCTACATGATTTCCTAAGGTGAACAAGGAATCAAAACTTTTTCCTTCATGGTTACACATTGTAACACTATTTTATAACTTATAGATATAAAAGTAATTAGCAATAATTTAACTGCACATATACTTGTGAACACAATGATTCGAAACAGGCAAAAATAGTTATAAAATCATAGTTTAATTTTTTGTTGTCACCTTCTTTAGGACAGCATAGAAAAGGAGACCAAACACACGATGCAACCCTGGTTAGAATGCCTTCCTACCTTTGCTGAATACGGTTAAAACCAAAAAGTAGAGACTGTAAGTGTATGATCTCCTGATTTCCTATCTTCTTCTCAAGAGTATCAAACCCAACTACACGTTTTTGTTGGGTTTTCGACTCTGACGATGACCGCTTGTTGTGGTTTACAAAATTTTAGTCTTTTTTTTCCCATCGCATAGTGTTGTTTGATCATTGATTGTTATTTCACGTGTTTATATGAAACGTGATAATGAATATAATATATACGTAATTATCGAAACGTAATGAATATTACGTTTACGAAAATTATAATATTACGATACGATGAATATAATTTATATGATACTAGCAGAAGTACCCGACGTTGCTCGGGAATAAAGAGAAGAAATGATAGACAGAATAGTAATTTTTATTTCTAACATATATTTCTTCATAATTAGACAAAGATATACAATATCATATTTAAGACAACTGTATGAGACATTTATATTTTCAATTATCTTGAAAGCAAATCGTACATTTCACAATACTTTACAATACTTCTCTGTAAACTATATTCTTAGTTTTGCCTTGTGGTACATATATGAACAGATTTGATTTAATTCCAACTCTTGAGCAGCCAACATAAAGTTGACCATGTGAGAAACAATGTTCTTTCACGTGTAAGCCTGCTACTTTCAGAGTCTGACCTTGAGACTTATTAATAGTCATGGCAAAACATAACTTTATTGGAAATTGCAGCCTCTTGAATTGAATTACAGAATCAGTTGGTGATATTGGTATCCTGGGTATGAAAACTGATTCTCCTGCTGCACATCCAGATAGAATTATTGCTTCAATAACATGAGGCATCATTTTTTTGATAACAAATCTAGTCCCATTACAAAGCTTAGGTGGATCTAAATGTCTGAGTAACATTATTGGGGCACCAATTTTAAGTTCTAATTTATGAGAAGGCAGACCAGACATCTCCAAAGAATTCAAAAATTCAACTGGATAATTCACTCCTTCATTTGGATCAATAACAGTGTCAATAGATTTGTAATTCATGGTGCCTCCCTCCAGGGAATTAATTAGCTGAGAATTGATTGAATTCACTGTAGAATTTTGAGGTGCTAGAATAGCCCTTTCACACAACCACTTCTCAGACTTGAAATTTTTTTGTAGATTTGGAAACACATTACAAATCTGATCAGTTTCTGTTATCACTATTATACTTATTCTTGATGGATCTAATAAACCATCATTATCCAATGGTGCAGTTCCTCCTCCAAGGGCCAATAAATCTTCTGGAAATTGCTTAGACAATCGGTCTCTTTGCAAATATTCTCTCATATTTGTTTGGAGTTTAAGATTCTTCACATTCCTCCATAATCTTGAAGACTTTAAGCAAGCTTTTATTTCATCTGCTTTTGTACCTTTTGGGATCACTGGGAGAGTTTGTCTAAAATCACCAGACAAAACTAAAGTTATTCCTCCCATTGGCAAGTCATTTTCTCTGATATCTTTCAAAGTTCTATCAACAGCTTCCAGAGCTTTCTTGTGTGCCATAGTACATTCATCCCAGATGATAAGACTACATTTTTTGAGAACTTGGGCAATATTTGAACTTTTAGTAATATTGCAAAAAGGATTTTCATTACTGGACAAATCTATGGGAAGCTTGAATGTAGAGTGGGCTGTTCTTCCATTAGGCAAAAGTGTAGCTGCTATTCCTGAAGATGCAACAGCCAGAGCAATTCTTCCTTTCTGCCTTGCTTTAGCTAGTACCAATTTAGTCACAAAAGTTTTCCCAGTACCACCTGGAGCATCCAAGAAGAAAATGCCTCAATGCCATCTGAATTAATTCATTTTAAAATAGTCCCCTTCTCTCAGTGTTTCCTCTAATCAATGCCATCTGAATTAATTCATTTTAAAATAGTCCCCTTCTCTCAGTGTTGCTAATATAAGCATTAATTTAAAGAAAGGGAACGTATTTAATTATTTACATTTTTCTGCTTAAATACAATGTGAAACTACTTATTGTGTGTGTGTGTGTGTGTGTGTGTGTGTGTGTGTGTTTTGCTAACAAAACACACACATACACTTTTCGTTTTAGGCTTGTACTAAGGGAATGTGGTTAGTGTAAGCCAGGGATGCGCAAAGGTTTTGTCTATGGTTGATGTGGGATCCCCCCACTGGGAGCCCTTAGTGTAAGCCAGGGATGCGCAAAGGTTTTTGTCTATGGTTGATGTGGGCTCCCAGTGGGGGGATGGTGCTTTGCAAAGTGGCCTAAAACCTTCCTTATTACCACATGTGACCACATGTAAAATTTCAGAAAGATTCGTCAAGTCTGTGAGGAATGCATAGAGGACAAACGGACATACAAACATACAGACGAACAAAATTATATATTAGATATGTTGTCTATTGTATATGTTGAAAAGTAAGATTTACTGCAGTATATAATATAATACATAGACCATGTCAAAAAATGGATTAAAAAAAATATAAGATATATGCATATTTATACTTTGAAAACAGAAGGAAACACGAACGAAAACTATATACCCGAACAGACTTTCAATATTCCTACGCTTATAGTAGCCATCCCCAGGAAATGCCAACTCATATCAAAAGAATATATATATATATAATAGACACAGAGTTCAAATTTGGTAAGAGAATACAAATAAACACCTCAAAACTCTTTTCAATATTCCATCTGCAATCGTTAAAAAGACTGATTGCACGGCTCATGGATAAACCATGACATATATATCATAGCTCAAAAGTTAACTCACTACTCATGATTTGTGATCAATTATCAATATAAATAATTTTGTTTATTTTATAGGTATGCACTCATATAAATTTTACAAAATTTATTTTTAAGATAAGAGATTATTGAAGTGATACGAGAAGAAAATTAATGTTCAACATGAGGAAGTTCTCTTACGGGAGATTAAACGGAAACAAAAATTAATACAAACAGACCTAATAGTTTATGTTAAAATTAAGAAACTAGGAAAGTATATATATATGTACCTGTTACATGTCTGTTAACTATTAACTTTAATGCAGACGGAATAAATTGTATTAGTTTATTATTGTTCTTGTGATGCTTATTATCTGTTTGAAATTGAATAAAAATTGTTAGTATATTCAATTTGTTGTCAAAAAGTGAAAGAGCTAATCATTATATAGGTAGAACAGAAGTAATAAACTACCACATAAATATGAAGAAGATGATACAGTGTGAGGAAATTACCTATGCTGGGTATCCGTGAAAGATATGGGTCAGACACCTGTCGTGGAGTACATAGCACTGACGGCAGCAGACTGGGGCTTGCTCGGCGCACACCCAGGGAGGGGTGACCCACAAGCTAGACACGTGAAAAGGAAAGTAGGCTGGTATTTTTTAATTTCGTCTCTGCCCTCTGGCACGATCCTTTCGTTTTTATTCTAATAATATATTACAGGAAACCAAGAGAACTATGTTCTTTTTATCTCTAAGGATATATTTACTAATCATTATGTTGAAGGGACAGGTAGACAGGTACTTTGTTAAGACGGTTACCTGAGAAAGGTAGCAACAAAAACTTTCTGATCTGTCATTTACAACAGTGAGGGTATTAGAATTAATTATTCCTTGATACATTTAAACATTTATTATAACTATTTCTTAAAGTTGTTTAAATAATTATATTATATTATCATTGGTTTTAACCGATTAATTCTCAATAAAACACACAACATTATTTCAGAAAAATAGTTAATGGTCTTTTTCTCAGTAGAACTTTTAAATTATTGTTTTTTTAAATGAATAATATTAATGCATTATACAGTATAAAAAATAATAAATATAATCGAAAAAGATAAAAGTTTTTAAAAAAATTGTTCATTTACATTTCTTTTTTATTTACAGTATACAATATATATATATATATTATATATATATATATATATATTATATATCAAAACGTTTTCAAACAAGAAGTTAATAACTTATCATACCAATTGAATGGAGTGTAACTTATGATCACCAGATTTCTGTTAATTAATTCTCTCTGTATTTATAAACTACAATTTCTACAACTGACTTCTGAATATTGTTAAATTGCAGTTAGAGTATGGTATAGTAAAAAAAATTTGAATTAATATAGCAGTTCAATTAAAATGAATGTAAAGTTGATAAGATTTATTATTTATTCTATGAAAAGATTTATGTGGTAAATTCTTCCAGCCTCATCCTCCCCTGAGCTCTTAGTGCTACAATGAAGCTGGGGAGTCAGCTTCAGATATTAGTGCAATTAGATATATTGTATATATTTATGTAGATATGTGGCAAACACTAATAACAGAATTCTGAAAGGAAATTTTTACAAGAGCATTATCAATTGTTTATTTACGTAATTGTACACTGAAAGTACAGTGATAGTGAAAAACATCGATTTTGAGATATTCTGACTACTTTAAATGTTTAGAAGTCCCCAAAATCTATCGTTGACGTTTTCTTCATGACTTTTGTCTCTCTCTATATCACTCTCTGTGTGTGTGTGTGTGGTGTGTGTGTGTGTGTGGTGTGTGTGTGTGTGTGTGTGTGTGTGTGTGTGTGTGTGTGTGTGTGTGTGTGCTTCTAAAAGCTTGCAGCAAACAAAAGGATATTGTTATTAGTGAACATTTGTATTGAAATGTGTTATTTCAATTGTATTAATTTTAAACCTCAAATATAATGGTTTATTTTTTTTATGCTGCTGTTGGTTTATCTTAATTTTTAATTAATAACAATTATATTTTCAACATTCTATACAATGAAACTTTTCATATTTTAATATTTGATTAATAGTTGACTGTTATATATCTTCTTATAATTACTTGTATGGTATAGATCGATGAAAAATGTGCCAAAATATACATGGATGAAATACATACTTTACCCAAAAATGACCCAATGGAATAAATCTGTTCTATTGTTTTTCTGGTAATAATGTGGCATGAAAAAGTCACCTTTGGTCGAAGTGTGGACAGTCCTCTCTCCCTTTTAAATCTAGAGTGTTGACATTTTGAGGTTATCGGGTACCTGACGATAGCTGAAACTGAAAAAAACCTTCGAGCTTCTCCAAAAAATGCAAAGTTTAGTTTTGCAATAAAGTGTAAAATTCTTGACTTACTCTGTGTGATATCACATTATTCTGCATGCACCATACAAATATTACATGCATGTTGCATGTTGTTCCTTTTTTTACAACATTTTATCGAAGTTCATACTATTAACAAAATGTTCAAAGATCCTGCACAGATCTGTTTCACTGATTAGGTCACTTAAGTTCCTCTTCATATTGTTTACTAACCTCTTATATTGTTAAAAGATTAGTTTACTGTAAAAAATGTGTGCTTTTCAACATTTTGAAATTTAAAGGCAGAATTCCAGTCACCTTGTAACATTGCATAGCAACTTTTATTGTAAATAAAATTCCATCCGAAGCCGTGCTGCTACTTTCATAAAGAGCTCTTACAATGAAATCTTTTTTAATATTTTTTAATAAACATCTCCTAATGGAACTATTCTATCAACATTCTTATTCCAGAATGGCAAATAAGAGAAATGACAGTGCATTGTGAGCACACAGTATTATTGAAGACCATAATTTCCAGTTTAATGAAGTAAACATTATTGCTAAAGAAAGAAATGATCAAGTCTCGTAAATACTGAACATTTCTATTGCAATTTCTTATTTCATACCAGTCAATTTTCTTCCTCTAATATAATAGTTTACTGTTCTTTGTTTTCAATGTTTTATGCTTCTGTCAGTTTTTCTTACTTTTTAATTAAGTACAATTATATTTTCGACCTTCTATATATTGAAACTTTGCATATTTTAACATTTGATTAATAGTTGACTGCTATATTTCTTCTTATAATTTTTTTTTATGAGATACACCAATGAAAAAAGGTTCAAATAAAGATTATTGGTTTGAAAATTTGCGATGAACCTAAAAAACAAAAAATTTCTGTTAAATATTATTTAACATCTATGCATATCAACGTCCAAACCACAGTATGAAATCAGAATAAAATACTAAGATTTTTTCAGCAGTAACAAGCGGTCTTTGTCAGAGTCAAGCTGATAGTGGAGTAACAAAGGAGTGGCAGGGAGGAGACGCTGCCCCAGGGGGCAAGCGTCATGGGAGCGCAACGTGCCCTCTGAAAAGAAAAAACTAAAGAAATATCTGTAGTACAAAATTGGATTGGTACTAATTATAAGGAAAATTGGGTAAACGGGCATTGTTTCGAGAATGTTTATTGTTTTGTGTAAATCAAACACAAGGCATGTGTATGTTTCCTCTCAGCTTCTTTTTCTTTTTCAAGAGTATTTATTACATGTAGGGTAACATTTTTTAATTAATATTTTTAAGAAATTTAAAATTATTTTGCTTTATGAGAAGTTTTGCTTTTAATTCTTATGGCACAACAATATAATTATTTCAAATTCTCATTTTAAAAGAATATTTCAATTCTTAAGTTCAATATAAGCAACACTTGTAGTTTCAGAGTAGGGAGAATGGAGAATTACGATATAATCGTCTGGTTCTGTGTGTAAATCTATTGGGACTTTTCATGTAGTTATTTTAAGAACTTTTATTGTCCATTTTGGATAGAAATTCCACTTATTCAATAGTATATATATCAGCGTTTCAGGGTAAACTATAAGCAAACAGCAAATAGATACATACACTTAATATCTTTAATTTTTGGTTGAACAGTCAGAGGAGAGATGAGACAGGAACGACAAGCGTACTTGCAAAGGGATGCTTGGAGACGGTAGGGTCTTTCCGTCCCTATCTCTTCTTTACTAATGACGGTTAAAACAAGAATTGGTGACTGAGTGTGTTATCTAATTAATTTTTATCTATAGTTTACTCAGAAACAATTTTTGGTCTTTTTTAATAGCTTTATATATATATATTTTCTTTGTAAAATAATCTTTAATGTAATACTTAGTTTTTCTGTTTCCAAATTTTACACTTCTAATTATGAAAAAGGTTTTAAATAAAAAGCGAAGCTTTGCCAATAAGAGTTTAATTTCAACCTGAAGAACTGAACGAGTCCTGATAAACTTTAATTTTGTATATTTATATATTATATATATATAAAGATTTCACATAAACACGTGAAACAACAATCAATGATCTAACCACAATAAGAAATGGGAAAACAAGACTAAGATCTTTCAACCGTAACAAGCGGTCTTCGTCAGAGTCAAAAACCCAACTGAGTTGAAAACCCAACCAGTTGGGTTTTGACTCTGACGAAGACCGCTTGTTACGGTTGAAAGATCTTAGTCTTGTTTTCCCATTTCTTATTGTGGTTTATATTATATATATATATATATATATATATATATATAATTTTATTTTATTTTAAAAAAGTCCGCTGGACCGTTTCTTTTAATTGTATATATATATATAATATGTAATTTGAGTCCTCTCGAAATGTAGTGTTTCTATTCCACGGTTGATACTTTTATCAATATTATATATATATATTATATATATATATATATATATAATATAATATTTGCAAAGTTTGGGAGCAGTCCTTCATTTAAACATATTCGTTGAATAATTTACCATATTTCGCTGAAGTCTTTTTTTTGACAAGTTTTTCCAGGTTTTGAAATAATTTCTTCTTTTCTTCATCGAAAATTTGGAGAATATTAATTAGGGTGGAACTGACATGTTTTGACTGGCTTCCAGTCATTTTCAGGGTAATTATAACATTGGTTTATAGTATAAATTTCATTTTCTAATCACAAAAATGTTTACTTCTGTGTTTGAAAAAGATTTTAAAATAAAACCATAACGTCTGCAATGAGAGTTTGATTTTGAATCTAGAAAGTTGACCAAATCCTGATTACATAATACACATGTTCTATCAAAACAGTTGTTATATTATTGAATTATATATATATATATATATATATATATATATTTACTGTTATTTTTATGTTTGATATATTTTTATAATTTCTATTTTTGTCTGCATATTATGCAAAAAATGAAAGGATAAATCATTGTCTAAAATTTTCAAAAAGATATCTGCACCCTGAAAAAAGAAGATAAAAAATAAAACGAGCGACTAATGAACACATGAATCTATGGAAACACTATGAAGCAGGCGTGCAGCAAAGAAACCTAAAGACACATGTGTAATCGCTAAGATTTGTGGGAAAAGTCCTTCATCAGAGCAAGAAGTGATACGGAGAGATAGTAAATAGGTCAAGAACACTTCACTTTACGTCTCCTCTTGACACATTTACTGCCTTCTCGTATTTCTTGATACCCGCTGCATAAGTTGGAGTGATAGAAACTTCTAATTCTAGTATTTTTGAGAGGTTTCTTTTATTAATATACAAATAGCAATAAAAACACACTTCAATATTTCCCACTTCATATTAAAAGGACATATATGGTTACAGATTCTGGGACAAATCTCTCTCTATGAGCCTCTGAAATACCCTTTTTTGGGTGCTGAGTGCTGAAAGTGACTGGGCTTCAATCTAAATAGATAAAGCTTTCATTGTTCATTCTTTTTGCATTTATTGTTTTATTTACTCGAGTTTTACACTATTTTTTACTTAACTATTAGTAAGACAGAATGGTCGTGAAAATATGAATGCGGTGCATGACCGCATGAATGCGGACCTAAATATTTTGTGTCCCAGAAGTCGTTTTATGCATTTTCTCCATGATTTCTATGTGGGTGGATGGGTGGGTGAGTATGTATCTCAATGTTGTAGCCACGCTAAGGTCCAGAATCTTTGATGGATCAAGTTGATATTTTACAAAAAAAAAAACCCTATAGTTTAGATGAGCCCTATTATGAATGATGGGAAAGTCACTTTTTTTTGCCATAAACCTGTTTTTAGATAACATTTTGTTGCAATTGATGGTAGGCATTTGCGGATTTATCATAATTATGTGTACAGCTGTTTGTGATAATTGTCAATTTTGATAAATCTTATCGTTATTTGACTCGTATTCTTTATTTGTCACTGCAGACTATCGCAGATCACACGGCATCTCTTCGCGGTTAGATGTGGCCCGCGTGCCGTAGTTTGCCCACCTCTGGTTTAAAACATAATGTCTGGAGTGGCCTAGATTCAACTTTACTATTAGTAAAAATATTACCAAACACGTTAACAATTACTTGTGTTTTGTGTTATTTACATTTCAATAAATATATATCATTTGTTTACGCGTGGCTATGCCTTATATTAGTTATAAAAACGTAAAATCAGTTTCTTATGATATTAAAAATATCAAACTGAGGGCTTAAATTTCATCAGAAATGTACACTAGGGGGCCATATCTGTCATATTGTAGATGCCACTATTGTAACTAAATTTAACTTCATATTTTAAGTTCTTTAATGACCTTCATAAATGTACATAGAGAAGTATCTCTCACTAGAGAGCCTACATTCTTCGTATGCTGTCAAATATATCTTCCATTCATAGTAGTTAACTAAAAACTTTCTAAAAGATTTTCTAAATATATTTTTAAATTCTCCCTTTAAAGATATAGTGTTCTTTACAAATATAAGTACAGTGGGAATGACCTTCTAAACTAAATTGACCTGTCCTTCACATCCTTTAACTGATTTCTTCTTGATTTATTTGTCTCTGAAGGGCATGGTATCTAGCCAACATTAATGTTTCACTCTATTATTTTCTTTTGATATTTCATCTCTCTCATAGGAGTCTTCCCATTTTGTAAAATAAAGAGAAAGTTAATCATTTTTTCATATAAATGTCTAAGTGAGAGGTGTGTATTGACCTTTAATAAACTAATAAACATCTAAGCAGGTAGCACATATAATGATTGATCCAGTCATCGTTACATATGCTTGATTCTGTATATGATTTATTTTACCACAACAGTAATAGTACTTTTTTAAAGCCAAAATGAAGATTAAGTCCAATTTCTAGGATGTAATGCCTTACAACGGAACACTGCTCTGGTTCTCTTAGCCAGTGGATCTATTACATACTTTTACAATTTACTCAGTTATCTATAGCTGTGGTCCCCAACCTTTTTGTTGCCGCGGACCGGTAAGCGTTAGACAATTTTACTGCAGCCCGGGGGTAGATTGTTTACTTGCAACTTACAAGTAGCATCGTACCAACAACATAACATGAAAATAAAAGCCTCGAAATAATAATAAATATATCATAAAAAGTTTACATTAAACATTTACTTTAAACATTCCTTTCAAAAAATACAGATTTACCAAAAAAACGAATATAAAGTGCATGAACATTTTAACTACCTAGAACACCAAGTCAATGAGAATTTTGAGCTTATTTCTTTGCAATCAGACGGTCCCATCTGGGAGCAATAGGAGACAATGACACCCGGAGTGTGTTCCTTATGTCTAGTTTATTCCAATATTTTTTTTTAGTTGCTGTTCCTGCAGAAAACCCCGCTTCTCACAGATAAGTTGTCGGAAATGGCAACAAGACACACAAACACACTTACAACACTAGTGACTAAACTTACAAAGCGTATGACTAATCTTATAACAAAGCTTACAAACTGAGATAAAGAGCTTTAAAAACTGTGCACATGTACGCAAACTATATTTCTAAACTGTATTTCTAACCAATTGGTCTACGGACCGGCACTGGTCCGCGGCCCACCGGTCGGGGACCACTGATCTATAGAACTTCCAGAAGCATCAAATTTCAGCAACTTAGATACTTTTAGAGTAATATTTTTTCTCTTTTACGTAGGTATTAATATCAGTTTAGGTCGATTTATACCCAGACATTTCTTTTTTTTATCCAGTTTCAACAATTTGGGAAGCACGCTGAATCATCTAAAAGGCAAGACCTTTAAGCATTACTCTTCTTCTAATAAAAGACCCTTTGCATATCCTTGCCTATACAGCCATTGTTCTATAGAGTATTCAGGATGACGCCTACAATTAATCACTTGAAAATAAGTCATTAAATATTAGAAAACCACCCACTCACATATAGACATGTTTAAAAAAAATACTATGAAAATGGAATCAAGGAAGCTGGAAATATCACCTGTACAAAAAACTGTCATACATTCATACTTTTTATACAGTTAAGTAAAAAAATAAACGTAAAATTGATTTTAAAAAAAAGGAATAAAAATGTTTTTGATTGATATTTTTTATTGGTCTTAGCGTTGGGTATGTGAACTATAAGAGACCTGCAGAATAAAGCATTTTATATTATCAAGGATCCTTTAAAACATTTATCTGTGGCATTTGCATTCCGTGAAAACTCTCAAATAATATTCAAACGTGATAACTTTCAACTGTCGAAACAAAGTTTTGAAACACAATGTTGCACGATCTTTAAATGTCAAAACTATCTACCAATATTCAACGATACATGATAACTCTACTTTATATCAGGCATTTTGTTATTACATAGAAAATTTGAATTTTAATGGATCAATAACCATCAGATATAAATGCTATACATGCACAATCCTTGCAAAATATGAACTCGGTCTTAAATAAAATATTCATTACGTAAATTAAAACATTTCTTTTGTTTCTCTTCATCAAGTAGAAGTAATGCAGCTATGCACCAAGCATCAGGTAAAATGAAGTAATGCTTTATCTACAAATATATAAATATATATATATATATATATGCAAAAAATCACAATAAATAAATATGTGATGCAATCAATAACTTTAAACCACAATGGAAAAAGGAAAAAAATGCTCTGGGGCCTTTCACTTTATGTCATAAGAAAGCAAAAAAAGTAAAAACTGAGAAGCTAATATAAAAGTGAAATAACACGTGAAATGACAATCAACGTTCAAACCACAATAAAAAATGGGAAAGAAGACTAAGGTCTCTCAACTGTTACAAGTTGTCTTCGTCATAGTTCAATCCCCACAGAGTCAGTTGGATTTGACGCTGACGACGATCCCATCTTATGGCTGAATGTTTTAGCCTTTTTCTTTCCCATTTTTTATTGTTGTTTGTATGTTGATAATATGATTTATATTAAATTGAATTATATTAAATATATGATATATATTTAATTATTGATATAATATTTATATATTTATAACAGTTCAAAATTCAAGATAGGTAGCACACAAAGTAAATAAACACACTTACAAACTCAAATTTTTGGACAATCCGTTTTCAGGAGAAAAGAGAAATGGAGACCAAGCACGTGTAGACGCAACGGCTAGTAACCAACGTCTACAACGTGCTTGGTCTCCCTTTCTCTTTTCTCCTGAAGACGGATTGCCCGAAAATTTGAGTTTGTAAGTGTGTTGTTTACTTTCTGTGCTACTTATCTTCAATTTTGAACTGTTATTGTGTCAAGTTTGGATCGTCTTTCCGTTTATCAAGTGAATATATATATATATATCTGGATACGGTCCAGAGGACTTTTTTAAAAAAAAACGAAGTCTCCGTCCTGCCTTCCTAGCAAACTCCTCGCCTCCTAATGACGAATGTCGTCGAAATATAGAAGTGAGTTAACCGTGTATCTATCTATCTGCTACCTTCGTTTTTATTCGTTTATATATATATATATATATATATATATATATTATGATCAAACCACAATATGCAATGAGGAAAAAAGACTAGGATCTTTCAACCGTTACAAGCAGTCTTCGTCAGAGTCAAAACCCCAACGAGTTTTTGTTGGGTTTTGTTGTTTCTGTTGGTTTTTTGACTCTCTCTTGTAACGGTTGAAAGATGTTAGTCTTTTTTCTCCATTTCATATGGTCGTTTAATCATTGATTGTTATTTCACGTGTTTATGTGAAATCTTGTTATATATATATTGTTGAATAATTGACCATATTTTACTGATATCATTTTGTTCACCAGTTTTTCAAGATTTCTGAATACCTTCTTCTTTTCTCCATCCAAACGTAGGGGAATATTAATTATGGTGGATCCGACATGATTTCACTGGCTTCCAGTCATCTTCAGGGTAATTAAAAAAATTGTTAAAGTCTTTAGGGGTGGTATTAACACACAGTTTACAGTAACTTTTTCTAAGAAAAAGTGTATATAGTAATTAGTTCCTTGTCTTTGAATTTCATTTTTATGTTATTTTTCATTATCGTATTCACTTTTTTATCTTTTATTATTTAATTACTTCATTTTTTATTATTGAATTATTTTTTTTATTTAATATTATTTTTTGTATTCCAATGTTAATTATAATATTCCATTATTGAGTTATCTTCCAATATTCTATTATTAAGTTTTATTTTATTCTATTTTTCATTAATGCTTAGTCTTTAACTATTATTTATATATCACTTCCTCTGTTCATCCCTCAGTTTCTCTTTTAATAATTATTTTTTCATTTTTCCTAATTTAATTATAACTTGATTCTTATCTACCTTATTCTCTGTAAATAATTTTACGGGAGTGTATACGACATCACTTCCTCTGTACCAGTGTGTTTGGTTTCCCTCTCTTATGTCTCCTGACGACGGTTGGAACCAGAAATTAGACTGTAAGTGTGTGCTCTTAATTTCTCTATGTTTCTTTATGTTCAGTGAACTATATATATTGGAAGTATGACATTTTCTAGAGTGTCTGTGAAGTGCCTATCATAAAATGTCTTTGATAAACAATGCATAAAAAGATCATGGATCTTTTTTTAATCGATCAGGTTTAGGACCTGATATTTAAAGAAGCCCGTCCCTACTGGTGAGCGCGTCATCAAATTATATACTTCCAAGAGTGAGCGTTGGTTAGTAGTAATAGTGGCTTATTCCTGTACATATTCATCATTATTTTGCACAACAAATGGTAAGACTGAATAAATCGTAAATAACCAGGAATTACATGTACCTAATCTAGATTAATTTCCAGAAATTATATTTGTTAATTTATTTTATATACAAGTGTATAATATTATTTATCATCTTCATGTTGATAATCAGCTATTTTAATAATTTTGGAATTTAGCGTTTTCCTACTTGTGCTTAAACCAATATTGGGATCTTATAACAGGTGTCCGGCCTATCAGGTAACTTTTACTGATGTGTTAATTTTTATGAAGATCTAAGCTTAATAAAGTAATAACTTTATTCTAGCTTAGGAATTCTATTGTCTTACTCTGGACAATTAACGAAGTCAGTTACGATTACCCGACATCCGTAGTCTATTAGCCATTAACAATACACTCTCTTCCAAGGTGTCAATTCTAAAAAAAAAACTTTAACGTTTTTAACTGTAAACTAGGTCGCATTTAGTAGAGTAAACAAAACATATTGTTTGTTTCTTTGTTCTCCATCTCTCACACTTATAAGGCTTTCACTTTTGGTACTGTTTTCGAAGCAGAAAGTGTGGTTTATTTGACACTCATTTAAGTAATGGGCAAACCATATTACCGGGTTGATTCTACTTTGAGACTTCTAAACTTTTTTGTAACTCGAGTGTATTTATAGTAGGGGGGTCTTTAATGAGTATCTAAGACAGTACAGGCTCAGAACCACTCTCTTTAAGTCGGCATCCACTGATTTTTTCGGTGTGAGGTACCCTGTACCCTGTACCCTGGATATATCAGTCTACTGGATCTAATTTAAGACCAAGTTACTTATTAACGGTTTTTAATGTGGAAAAATTTACAAAGAAAAAAATAAAACTCCATCATTAAGAAGAGATATTTAATGACCCAAAACAAATGTGACCTTTCTACAAACCTGTGATGTTCAATGACTTTTCTACTTCGCTAGCAAAGCGAGTTGAAATATGTTTTGAAGTTTATTTGCTAACGGCTTTCATAAAACAGTTAACGAATTGGATATTTTCATATCTGTAGTAAATCTATAAAAAATATAGCCATATAAAAATAAAAAAAATTGATTTGATATAAAAGTAGAAAAAAATATTTATACTTATACAATACTTATACAAGTAGACAAATTCTTAAATTAACCACGTTTTGTCAATTTAAGTTGGAGAGAAATTTCTATGGTGACATGATGGTGACTACAATCTCTGCCAATTTAGTAATAATAAAAACAAGTTTTTATTATATGTTTCATCTTAGCCGCGAATATAGTAAATAAAGTTAAGACAGAGAAAAATTCCATTAATAACATTTCAAGTAATTAGTTTATTTTTATCTCTTACTTTTATTTAAAAAAATTCTCCCACCTATAAATAAGAAATACTAGAACAATTCTAGTCCACAATAAATATTTGCTTTTCTACTTTTACTTTTCAAAATTAAATCTAAGACATAGACAAGACAGTCAAAGCAACATGACTGTAATATATATAATTACAAGTCTCATTGCTCATATAAGTAAACTTTTCTTAACAGCAAGCTATAACAAAGCTTACTCTCCACGTTGATTTTAGTTTTGCAATATTTATTGTTATAACATTACCATTCTGTACAATTATTTTACTATCATTAATATATATATATATATATATATATATATATATATATATATATATATCTATATACACTTAGAGAAGCAGTCAACTTCATATATATACATATATTGTATAAAATATACCCTATATTTTAAAGCTTGGAAGCAGTCCTCATTTAAACATATGTTACATAACGCCATATTTGCTCCAATTTCTTACAGAATTTCTTCCATTCAGAATTTCTCTCGTCTTCATTAAAACTATAAAGCTTATCACCAATATTCCTAGTCAACATGTTTGGAATGTTGAAACATTTTCCAACAGACCGACACAGATTAGCCAGGTAGTAGGTGAGTCCAACCACTCTACCTTAATCCCCCATAATGTTCCGTGATCCAAGTGCGATGTCCTCTGAACATTCCAATACTAATCCACCTCTATATGTATAAACTGACAATTTTACTATTATTCTTCATTACTGTGTGATGATGAATGTACATTTGAAACATGTCGACCAGCAATATTGGTGATAAGCTTTATAGTTTTAATGAAGAGAGTGGGGAAGGAATTCCAGAAACTAGAGAAATTATGTAAGAAACAGATACAACCTAAATATGGGGCGTTGTTTAACAATATATATATATAAAGATTCCACATAAACGCGTGAAACAACAATCAATGATCAAACCACAATAAGAAATGGGAAAACAAGACTAAGATCTTTCAACCGTAACAAGCGGTCTTCGTCAGAGTCAAAAACCAAACTGAACACTAGATGCAGAAAACATCTGGTGAGGAGTTGAGAGGAGTCTCTCAACTTTTTTTGATGATTAAATATTTATCTGTAACCAGTTTAACCAAAAGTGGTTCTCATAGCTTATGCTAACCGATTAGTAATTACAGATATAGCGATCATTCAATTATAATTATTTTATATTTAATTGAATCTCTACGTAATAAGGATATTAAGATAGTTGATAATTTGTATATTATAATGGTTGTTGCGTGATTGTTATAAGTCACAGAATACTTTAAAAAGTAATAGTGACATGAGAACATGTGACTGGTGAGAAAAAATAAACAAGAGTCTAGATCAGGGGTGGGAAACCTTTCTTGAAGTAAAGTCATTTTAGCACCATCCAATTCATCAAAAGGCTGCAACTGATAAGCAAATTCTTATGTAATAGTTATATTGTCAAATCCTTGAATCTGTCGTTATATTACTCGATCACTGCATCTAAACTGTTTCGCATCTTTCAAAAAATTCAGCAGTGTTCTCACTGCCTTCGTTTATTACCTTGGTTAACTCAGAAAAATGATTTTCTAAAAGCTTAATATTTTCAAGTAATGTTTGATAATGTCTTCATCCTAAATGTCTAAATTTTTTGACTTTATTACAATAATCATAATTGTTTATATTTTGTAACATTTTTCTCAACAAACCGCAGAAGACTTCATTTCATGGTTCAAAAGGACACATGCGGTATTTAGGCCGTAGGTTCCCCACGCCTGGTCTAGATGGAAACAAGTGATAAAGACAATAGAGGAAAAAAACGTAGATGACTGGTTGGTGATTTCGACCAGTGTGGCAAAGACAGTTCTAGAACTGTTATAGTATTAGTGTATACATCTGGCTGAGCTGTTTGCGAGGAATGTAGCTGTTTTTGCCAAGAGCTGAAGGTTGTTGCACCGTTGAGGGTTCATCGATAAGAGCTTCAAAAGTTTAAAAGAAAAGATTTATTGATTGATTTTGAAAAAAAAATCACCTTTTTATCTAAATGAACATTAACAGTATCATCATCCATTAGAATTAATTGTATTTTTTGTTTCTTTTTTTTTCAACGAGTGTAATAATCTATTTGTATTATCAATTAATACAAATAATACAAGAGTAGTCAAATTGCTCTATCATATTTTAAACAGTATTGTAATTCCCCTTTGAGCCAGGCCATTATTTTTTTTTAAATATTAGGTTATCAATTTTTAAACAATTTAAAAAAATTAAATTAATTTAAAAAAGTAATTAAAAAAAAAATAAAGAATTTCGGTAAGTAACAATTGTGCAATACTGCAAACATATGACACCTTAGATATTGCCATAATAATATTATCAGTTCTGGTATTGATATTGCGGTTTCGGAAATCTGGTAGTGTTGAATCAAAGACTAAAGCTATGCAACTGATATATTGGCTAAGTGCACAAAAGCAATGTTTTGCTCTAAAATATTGTTTGGTAAAACATGAGCGTTAACGAAATCTTCAATTTGGATCAAGACAATTATTATTACTGCTTTGGTAAAACCAATAGTGTTATAAGCATCAGTTGTGTACAGTTGGTTTACAAAAACAAGCCTCTCTGGTACAACTTGAGCAAAGGTCACCTATCCTACCTGCATGATTTAAAATTAATAAAAGTTCCCAAATAAGCTTCATGCTCCTGATTAATAATAATAATGATAATGGTAAGATATCTGATTGATCCAATGATTTTAAGCTTCTGATACACTGATCACTGATACAGTGGTTATTGCCACATTTACATAGATAACATAATTTGAGTTTGGGATTACATTTAAATGACAGCCACACTTATCTAACACCGAAAATTGCTAGATAAGAGCCAATTAGAGCCAAATTGAGTGTGAGCCACTCGAGGTTTTTAATATTATATTAACTATTTATGTTTAGTTATGTATAAAAAATAAGTTTGTAACATACCTGATTAGACTTGACTGTGTTGTGTTGCTCAAGATTAAAGACCATTACTCCTGTTTATGAGATCAAAATGTTCAGAATAACTAAATAACTTAATCCAGTAATCTTAAAAAGTACAACCATATTTTCCGATTCAAGTAGAGTAGCAATACAGAAATAGGTATTAGAAACACTACTGAGATATCTAATGGATTACATCAGGAAATGTTTCTATATAAGAGGGAAGGGTGTATTTTATAATTCTAGTTCATAAATGATCAACCCATTGCGCAATGGGAAGGATTAGGTAAATAGTTGTGATTTAGTAAGAAATAGTTGATGATTTCTACTAGTCAAATCTAGCCAGTTGAAGCTAATAGGGTCGTCACTCAAACAGTCCACTTTCGCGCATTTGGTGCCAAGCAGTCTCGTCTATAGATAACTTTCCCTGCTCTCTCAGGCCTCTTCATCTCCAACACTTCCTCCATTTCTCAATCTACTGTATGCATCCTCACGGAAAACAAACATTGAAATCAATAGCCACTTCTGTGTTTACCTATCATTTCTACTTTAAATATTGCAAATATTTTTACTAAAAAACAAAATTCTCGTCGCTTACACTGATTGAAAATAATGGATTTTATGATAAAAAAAAAGCTAAATAGTTCGATAAATAGTCTTTCCATTCTTGTCTTTGAAAGATTGTTGCTTTCAGCTTGAAGTGCTGCGTTGCTTTCTCTATTCAAAGTTTAATCAGCTTCATTACTACTACAAACAAAATTATGTAAATAAGAGTCATTATCGCCTTCAAAGAACATATCTAACACCAACAGCTCCAGGAGCCAGAGTAGCCCAGTGGCTTGTATGCTTGCCTCTGAATTATTAAATTTGCATTGGGTTTTCATTGTAGCCCTCAATTTTTTCATGTGGATTTTTTCATGAAAAGATCTGAGCATATCATCCCTTGGAAAGGGCCCTGCTCTAAATACATGTAGGACACTCAATATGGAATCATTAGTGATATCTTCATAGCAGACCTTCATCCCACCGCTAGGCTAATCTTATAAAGTTAATAAAACATAAGTTATTTTTTTACAAAGGTTGTAAAGAATTCGATATATCAGAGATAAAAATATTTCGAATAATATTTTTATACAATAAAACATCTAATTCACTATGCGTTTCTAGGTTTCTCAAAAGTTATCAATTTGTCAAATATTTTTATTTCAATTTTATGTAAATTTTTTTTCATCTGTCATAACTTCTACAGATTTTGAAACTTTTTTAATTTAAAGCCCTTTCGGATGTTCAAATGATCGAAAGTAGACTTGAAAATTCGCAAGAAAATGCCCCCAAACTCCCTTTCAATTTGCCCGTTTCAATAGTGCAAATCGATACAGAATGATGTACCTGATTTTTATTCATTGTAAAACCCTTACATATATCAATATTTTTTTGTTTTCTATACCTTTAGTAATATTCTATGCGTAAAAAATGTGGCTAATTCATTATATGGCACCCATTTAAGTAATGGGATAGTCTAATTACTGGGCTGATTCCACATTGAGAGTACCAAATTTTTTCCTAGTTCAGGTTTATTTAGTGCAGGGATCTTTAACTGGTACCTGACATCCTACTAGATGGAGACCAACAGCTTAAGTCCTTCACCGAGGGATGACATTCTCAGATTTGTTCTTCTCGCGCAAAGTGAAATTGAGAACCAGAGTGAGAATTGAACCCTGTATCTACCAGCTCAGAGAGAAGGACGCAAACAACTGGACTAAACTGAATGTAAATATATGATGCAATAAAATGTACCAATCTATGCTAAGCTGAATCATGCAATATGTACTATTCATACTACGCATTAAATCAACTACATCAAATAAACCTTTACAATCATGCATTATTATGAAAACATTATTAATTATTTCAACAATATTTCACTCATTTTACACATATCTTCATGAAAGCCGTTTTCAGGAAAAATGATTATAGAGATATTCTCTTTACTCGGTCCCATTTTACAATTAGCTTTCAACACTTCAGAAAAAAATATAGATCCAGTACAGTTTTATTAATATTTATCAAAATTTTGACTTGATTTATTTTGCATGGTCCTATAGTGGACTGCAAATTTGGCACACCTATTACGATTTTGATAATAGTTTGTCCTGACAAAAAGAAAAATATGTTTACAGTTTTTGCAGTATTTTACATACAGAATGAATTATTTTTATTTATACAAATTGAATGAAATTAAAAAATATTTACGCACCATTTCATGACTGTATTCTATAGATTGAAAAAGAATAATTGTAACATAATGTTATCATTAAAATATTTCATTTAGGTCTTTTCTTTTGAATGTAGTAAAATACTAGTACTCTTCAAAATGAATAACGTTGAAGTCTTGATTTTCAAAGTATTTAAATGCCTAATAGCATCAGTTGTTTACTGAATACTGTTGCAAAAAAGTGTATATTTGTTATATACGTGTTTGTCACATAAAAAAATAAACTGCTCAAATAAATGTTCAAATATTCCAAGTAGCTTAGATGTGTTTAATATATGTACGGTATTGGAAGAGTTTATATAAGAAATAATCTATGCATTTTTAACGGATTAGAAATGGCTAATTGAATGCCTATTGAATAATACGGTTCAAATCATAAACTGAGTAAAACATTCTCTCCTTATATACGAGTAAACCAAATACGATGCAACTGTGGGAGTACGTTAAATGAATAGGATAGCTCTATTGTTTGTATTTCTATATTATTAAATGCTGTATTCAGTAGAGTCAAAACACATTAAATTTTCGTTGAAGTACAACTTGTGTCTCATTATGCTGGTTTAGCAATAATTTCAAATAAAATATGCAGATTTTTTGTTTGAAAAAATATATTTCTTCAAATTGTTGAGGATGAAAAGGATTGTTCTAGAAAGGTTCAAAAAAGTTCCTTCTCTTTTCCCACTGTGGATACCGTTAATGTAATCATCGTAAAGTGACATGCAGTCACTTTCTAGCTGTATACTATAACGACTATAAAAATGAAAGAAGAAACTTCATTGAATGATTTAATTATTGTAATAAAATTATAATATGAAAGAAATACAATTATATTTAATGAATTAATATTACAATATTTAAAAAAAACGGTCAATTCATATTTTGAAAACATTTTGTTTACAAAGATAGTTTTTATTACGGTTGCACAGACTCTGATAGAAGAAGAGTAGTCAATGGAGACCTTTTATATATACACTAGGAGTATCACTACCTGTTTATGCAGATGTGGTTGTGAAAATATAAAAAAATTGATTCTACAGATAATATTGCATTAAACTTAGTTAAACAGATTATTTTTGTATTGGTTTCTTTTACCATTTATGTCGCATTAAATTTTAAAATAAATTTTCGTTTTTTTTTTGCTAGTAAATAGTAGTTCAGAATTGATAGAAATTGAGCATATTATGTTGAATATATTTGTAAGGTGGCTACACCGTTCTTTTCCTATTGCGCATCTTCCAGACAGAACTGACTGATCTTGTCAGTGATTATGTGTCTGTAATTTATGATTTAATAGTTTTTATGTTATGAAGTTCTAACTCGGTTTAATTACGTGTAATTTAATTCTTTCACATTACATTGAGGTGAATTTATATATAAAATTTTTGCGTATATTATTTATATTTAATATTTTCATTTTTTATGAAAATATCCTTTTCTTCCAGATTAAAATCAAGTATGTTTAAAATTGACATACATTTTTATTAATATTTTTTTCATTTAAAAGTCTAGAAGAGGGGTTTCTAACCAAGGGTGCTCGCAAGGACTGAGAGACATCGTTCTAGGAGGTGCAAGAAGCAGGCTGTAACTTATAAGAAATTTTCTTAGATTAAGGAAATTTCATTAAGTTTAAGGATATGATATTTCTTATGGACATTCTAAGCAATTTTCAAAAGCTTAGGTCGATAATGTCATGGAAATTCTAAGTTAGTAGTATTTTCATTCTTAGTTCAAAATTAAGTTTCATGATTCAGAATAAAAAATAAGATGTAGCATAAAATACGTCTGGATCTGATAGATCTGAGTTTTGGGGGCCTCTAATCACTAAAAACGTATTAGTATTAGTAATAATACAATCCGTCATACCTCGTAAAGTCCTAGAAAAGGTCGACCGGTTTCGGGTCCGTCTGGATCCCATCTTCAAGAGCACCTAACTGACTGTGAATGTTATTTTCCTATAACCTACCTATATATATCATCTACATTGTGTAATCAGTGTTGTCTGTGTAGTTATTTTTTTTTCTTTTTTTTCATATTTCTTTAATTGCTATGTTTTTTCCTTTTATTTCTTATTTCATTATCTATTTTCAGTTCCTTGTGTTGTAACACCTAACATTCACAGTCAGTTAGGTGCTCTTGAAGATGGGATCCAGACGGACCCGAAACCGGTCGAGCTTTTCTAGGACTTTACGAGGTATGACGGATTGTATTATTACTAATTCTAATATTACTAACCTCAGTGGAACTAACCCATTAACTATATTTAACTAAAAACGTAGTTGAAGTGTCGGCAAATCAAAAAAGGGTTTCTCGTTTAAGTTCAAATCCCACGACACTAATATACACACTAGATTACAACTACCCGTTTATGCAGATATTGTTGTGAAAATTTACAACAGTTGATCCTGCAGGTAATATTGCAATAAAATTAGTTATACAGATCACTTTTGTATTGGTTTCATAAACCATTATTGTCGCTGTTAAGTTTTAAAATAAAAGTTCACTTAGTTTGCTAGTAATTAGTACTTAAAACTTAGAAATTCAGTGATAGATGGTGAATGCATATTATTTTGGATATATTTGTATTGGTGGTACTTTAAAAATATATCCAAATATTTAGACATATTTGTAAAGTACTACTACTCACTCACTCACTCTCTCCTCTCTCTCTCTCTCTCTCTCTCTCTCTCTCTCTCTCTCTCTCTCTCAGTGCTTGCCTTAATAAAAAGGGATTGATTAATTTATTATATTCTTGCGGTCTTTTTGTTTCTTTTTGCAGTGAATTATAGAAAAAAAGCTCTTCTTCATTTCTTTTGCAAAGTAAAACCCTGGTATTTCCAGTTCCAAAAAAAAAATTAACCAATTGATAGAAATCCCCCTCAAGCTACTGTAGTAGAGTATGGAACTGTCAAATGACGATAATTCACTCAAAATATCCTGCACAAATAAATGAAGTTTACGAGGCAAAATCATTTAACCTAAGTTACTGCGTCACATTTTACCGATGTATGTTTGTTTTATTTATAAGTAGTGATTTTATGTAAAGATAGCAATAATATTCAATAGTAATAGTAATAATAACTTGCTGAAGAAGTTTAGTAATGTGACTTATAAATTACTATGTTTTTGCGTATTTTTGTTGATGAAAATGAATCTTCAAGTTTGATTCCTGGTGTGTTTGGAGTAATTGTGTTCGGAAGAGCTTTCGACGTCACTTGATAGATATTTTTACGTAGGGAAGCTGGGATCTTCTGAAGAATCGATTTGAATTCATAAACTTTCGATTTTAATAAAATATCAGATGATATAATTGAAAGGAGGTATAATAGAACTGCGTTCAAACATTGCTCTTGAAATGCCATTTGAGAATAAAACTGTGGAAGTGTATTTGTGCTCCGTTATGGTTTCACTTCAAGGGATTTGTGAGACTGCTCCAGTGGTGATCATTCTATTTGCGACATGTTTATGTGAGTCAGGATTTACCACTCTTTTGTCATCAATACAAAATCGAAAACTTGCTTGAATGCACAGAGAGACATGAGTGTTGCTATCATCAACATGTTCCACGTTTTGAAAAACTCATTGATTTGAAAATGCACTGGCAACTCTTTGGAAGACAGTCTTTTTATTTAATTATCTTGTACATATGAAAAGAAAGTAATTATTTTAGGCATATTCAAATGTTCATATGAGATATCTTTTTATTCCATACGTTTCATTTTTTTACCTATTAAGAAATTAAATTCCTTTCTAAGCGTTTCAAAGTTAGTTCTTGATTTTATCATTTTTCATATATTTCAAACAAGAGTTATTTTCGTTAAGTTTATAAAAAACCTGATATTTCTTATTTAAAAGTTTTGATTTTTTTTCATATAATAAAAGTAAAATAAATATCTTCTTTTCATAAAATTAAGTATGATTCTACATTTTTTATTCTTAAACAAGATATAAAATGTATAGGGTGCGAAGTTAGACCAACATATGTCAAGGGGTGCAGGAGTAAAAAAAAAAGTTTGGAAACCATTTGTCTAAAATATGTATGTTTAAAAATTTAGTCTGTTTCTGTCAAAATTTTTATAATGTAATAATAGTATTGGTTATAATAAATATGTTTAAAAATTCAATATGTTTCTCAAAGTCTGGATAGAATATTTATGTAATTTATATAGTATAACTGAACAAATATGCCCATAATATCTGAGTGATACTAACATTATTTATTTATTTTATATACTATGAAAGCAAAACGATTTCAACATGGAGAAATGAGAGTCATTTCAACTCTTTTAATTCCAAAGTATTTGTACCAAATACAATTCTATGAGGCATATAGCACAAGGTTTCTATAATAATTATCACTCCGTTAGAGAAACACTTAAATTTTATTGCTGAAACCACATAAATACAGATGAATATATTTTAATAGAAATAGTTATTTACATAAAAGTTGAGCTCTTTCAGGATGGTTTAAGAGTGGGACAGACGTACTGGTGACAATTAGCGGTGGCGATGTGCTGCATCACTTCATCCAGTACTTGCCTTTCTTCACTACTTGTCGCTCTGAAAACAACATTTTCTTGTAAAATTCAATATATACTTCAGAAATATTAAAACTGATTTAGACAAATTAATATAAATCATAGTATGACTCCACATCTTTTATTCTTAAACGAAGTATAAATGTAGAGAGTGTGAGTTTAGGGGGTTAAAAACCATTACTTTTTAGCCCCTAAATATTTTAAGTTTTTGTTGTTCTTTCTTAACGGAAATAAGTTGTATACCATAATTAAATATTTTTTTTGTACTAAAATAATACATTTATCATATATATATATATATATATATCTAATATATATTTTCGTAGTGTCTTGTTTATATATCTGTTTGTTCTCTATAGAAATCAAAACTACTGGACCAATTGGGCTGAAACTTGGCATGGGAGGTCTTTGGGGGTAAATGAACAAAACTAAGGGGGTACCAGAGGCAATCCCCCAAGTTATGGTGCAATAACTTCTAATTATGGTGAAATACCAGATGAAAATGGTGCAATTCTTTGAAAAATAAAAATAAAATAAAAACAATGTTTAGACTAAATTTGGAAAGGTATATAAAGGACATTTCAATTTACAAAAGTAACAGTATTAATTTTGTAAAATAAAGTTGTGTTATATATATATATATATATATATATATATATATATATAGATAAATAGATAAATATTAGAGTAGTAGTTTGCTTCTCAACGCGAGTACTTCGCACTTCTTCCCGATGACGACGGATGTCGAAATATCGAAGTGAGTTCTGTAGTGTCTTTCTGTGTTCTTTTCTATGTGTTAAAGTGTGTATATATATATATATATATATACACTTTTTTGATGAAAATACGATCCGAAATGGACAAATACAGTTCAATGTACATAAAGAAACGTAGAGAAATTAAAAACACACACTTACAGTCTCTAATTTTCGGTTGAACCGTCTTCAGGAGAGATAAGAAAGGGAAACCAAGCGCACTGATACAGAGACGTGGTAAAGGGCAGGATGTCTTTATCCCAAGAATTCCAGTCATTCCAACAGATGTTCCGTTCAATTTCAAGCGTCTACAATTTCCCGTCAAACTAAGTTTCGCAATGTCCATTAACAAATCGCAAGGACAAACTCTTTCAGTTGCTGGCTTGCATCTGCTTGAACCATGTTTCTCTCATGGACAGTTATATGTAGGATGTTCAAGAGTTGGCAGTTCCAAAAATTTATACATCCTTGCACCAGAAGATAAGACAAAAATGTTGTTTATCATGAAGTACTCTGATATGTTTATTATGATTTGATAGAATAAATATTAACTTAAATTCTTCTTCTTAAAGCTCAAACCTAAACCTGACAAAAATTAAATGTTTTTTGTATCAGAATTTTAGTTGGGATTAAACCTCAATAATGGAATGTGTCTCTGTTTATAAGAAACTTAATTTGTTAACATGTTATGAAGTTTTGTTTTGTTAGAAAATATGTTGTACTGTTATAGAATTTCTGATAGAAATATATACTTAGAAGTTTAGATTCTTTGCTTCATTCAATACTTAGCCATAATTTCATTATTTTCTTATTTTGTCCCAGGCAACGCCGGGTAGTTCTGCTAGTTATTTATAACTGCATACATCATAATTATTTATAAGTACTCAATAATCACTTATCTATAGGGTTACATTATAGCAAAGAGCGATGCAACGTTCCTGTTTAATGTTGCCGATAATCAGATGTGGTACTATGAAATTATAATTCCACATATTGTTCACTTTAATAATTTTATAGATTGTGTACAGTTTACTTTTCACATTAACAAATGTTTAAGAATTCAGGTTTGTTTAAATATATGATCAATCATATTAAATATCTTTGGTTGAAATATAATGATTTTTTTTTAAATAATTTAAAGATATGGACAAGTAGTTCAGGGTGTTATTATTTCAAGTTAAATTTGCCGTTCTTGGGTTATACTACCTGTTTTTACAGTCAGTAAAATTACTGTCAAGTCAAGAATGTACTGTCAAGTTTTTTCTTACCTTTTTTTTTTTGCATATATGAAACCCTGTTTTTAGAGTTTATTGGACTTTAATTTTTTCATTAGCATCCTTTCCTGATACATGAAGCTTAAAATTTTAGACAATCAGTGATAGTATTTTAGCAAAAAAAAAAATGTTTTATATTCAAAAAATGTACTACAATAACCCATTTCATTGAAGTTGGTTTGTGAGAAAAACGTTACAGTTAAACTTCCTATAAGGAGTGCTTTTGTATTTAATCCGATTATGAATCTTCAATGTGACTAGTATCTTGTACATTACCTTAAGATTCAATAATATGAAAAGTTTTACATTTTTATGCAAAACAGACCTCTATTTGTTTTTTAAAATGTTTAAACTTCTTTTTTCATTTAATGCTAATATTATTTTCATGGTTACTGCAAAAGTACAACTCACCAGAATCAGTAATTTTTGAGAAAAAAATATTTCTAAAAAAACACAATGAGCTATGGAATAAATATTCATGAAGCAATATCACTCAAATCTATATAGTTTACCTATACTATTACGTTTTTTATATACAGTATCAATCTGATACATCAAAACAGTGAAACTTTTAGCGGATTCACAAATTTTTGAATACACATCGACCCATTCACATACATCAAATAACTTCGAACGGCTCAGAGGACTTCGTACGTGTAAATCCGTAAAAGTTATTAAGTTAATCTCATCGTAATTACTTATATAAAAGGAAAAATAAAATTAACAAAACCGTAGAGCTTAGAAGTTGTAAAACCAGTCACCATATAGTATTTAATAATGTTGAGGAATTAATAAAAGTATATACAAACAAATATTTTGCACAAGCATAGTTTTGAAATATAAAGTAGAACTTACATTTTCTACAAAAAGAAAATATCAGTGTTCCTGTTGAGCAACATATTTCTGATGAATGGAAAATATTGATAATGCAGAAAATTGTAAAAGTGTTCATAAATGAAAAAAGGTTTTTACTCGTACTAACAAAGCTTTCTGAACATGTAGTTAGAACATTCTTACAAGTCAACTCTTTTCATGTATAGAAGTTGTTAAAGAACAGATGTCGACAATATTATAAATGTACCAAGAAACAATTATTTTTACAAACAGCGCGTTTTGAACAATGTACCTGCTGTTCGTACTCCGGTTCCATCAAGTGTTATGATGGATAAAAAGAACTGATATTGGAAAAGTAACAACTGTACCCATAATCACTTGCTTTATACAAAACAACGAATTCTGAACAATGTACATTGTATTCCTGCTCAGGTTGCATCAACAGGTGTAATTGATGAAAAGGATAAGGTTAGCTGCAAACAAATGTTTTTTACAAATATAGAGTTCTGAAAAATGGAGTGGAACTGATAATTTCACTAAACAAAAATGTCAGTGTTCTTACAAATCAGTATTTTTAATGGATAGAATGTACTGGTATTGGAAAAAATTATAAATGTATCTAAATCACATAATAAGTGTACTCACAAGCTGTTGTTTTGTACAAACAACGCGTTTTGAACAATGTATTGATATTTATTGAACAATGTACAGAAAATATTGATAACACACTGTGTTATCAGGTGTAATAACATTGTTTAACAGGTGTAATTGTGTGTTTAATAGCGTACAATGAGAAAGTAATAGAAGTGCTTACGAACAAATATTTTATACAATGAAGTTATTTGTCATACAAGTAGTGTTCGTAAGCATTGCTTGTCTAAAACTTTTGCATGCTGTTTTATAAATTTTTAGTATTTTCTTGATTCATAGAGTTCAATTTAATTAAATAAAGTATTATTACACATAAAAACTACAAGTGTATTTTTATTTATGAGAAAATGCAATTTCAATGTTTGTCTGAAGAAAACTATGGCGTTTTGAAAACTAATTTTAGAAATGCAATATAACGAAATGACGTGAAATCTAGTAAAGGAATATTTTCAAGCATTTACAATGTACAGATAATAATTCTTCCTGGAATGTAGAACAATATTGCATTTATTTCTTTATAGCAATAATTGAATGAAATCTCGCAGTATCTACAATTTATTTATGATTGGTTGGGGCGTATCACTTTGTCGAAGTTATTGCTTCCATCAGTGCCGTCTCAATGGTTTTCGAAAGGACTCAGTATGTAATCGATCATATGTGATTGGAAAGGCTTCCTGTAATTTCACTGACATTTTCAGGGGCACAAGTTCACTTTCGTTTACAGTTTCTCTCTTAAGCGGAGACAATACCAACTTTCTCAATCCTCTCTTCACGCCTCTTCTTCAGAATCCTAATTAGTTTCATTCTCCTTCTTCGTTGAACACACTGAATACGTGATTCAAGTTCAACTTTTACTATAATGTTGCCTCTTTTTTATTCTCTTCTAGTCTGTTACAATACTGGTATTCAGTTAGAAATTAAATTGAGGCGACATCTTTGTATCAGTTAATGTTTTCTCTTCTTTTAATTGGGTCTTTTGTCGAACAAAAACTTCCATTGCACTAACTACTAATGAACGCATTAAATATTGATCATCAGGAATGGTTTTCACCGAACGCTTCTCATACTGAATTATTCACCTTCTGTAGCAATGCTGCAAATACTTTCTCTAAAAACTGTTTAGATGATAATACCATTGCATATAGTAAATATTCAATGGTATAAGAAGATAACTATATTGCGTATAGTTATCTTCTAATTCATATTAATTAATATTGGGAAGAACTCTTAAATATTGAAATATCCAAACATTTTGTCTCTCAAACTACGATTTGGTATTTTTGTTTTAATTTTTAACAAAAACTAATTGGTTTTGTCAACTAATAAATATGAAACAAGACAAATAACAGATATTGATGTCACATAATTTTCTAATATTAATAATTTAATGAATTATGTTATGTGATGAAAATTTAACTACTCCGTTAGAGCATTATCAAATACAGGTACAGTTTTTGCAAACCAAAAATATTCTTTTCTACCATTAATACAAAAGTTAAGGGATAAACAAATTTGTTTATATAAAATGTTTGAACTACCACATAAATAATGTGAATATTTAAAAAAATTTTATTATATTTTACAATATATTTGTAAGCGTGCAATAATAAACCTTGATGAAGAATTGATTATGCATAGGAATAGAACAAAACCTTTTTTCAGAAATGGTCAGTTTTTCCAGTTTAAATTAAACTTTTAAACCCAATATTTCAGTTTCTTTAATACTTTTGTCTTAGGACTATCATAAGGACATTAAAAATTAATCTGTAAGAATACAACTTTTAATCGTGTGAACTGACAGCACATTGTATTAATGAAGAGCCTAATTTAAATAAAGTAAGAATAATGAGAAGAGAACAAGATGAAAATAGAAAACCGGACATTAGAAATCTTATATAATAAAAATGGTGAGTTATTCATGTCCACAGAAGTGATTTCGTAATATATAGTATATTTTTAGATGTTTAGGTTCATTAAGCTTTGGTTGTCTATATTTATTAGCTTAATATTATATTGGTAAGTAAAAATTAGGTTCTTGGTCGGTATCAGTTGTTAGATAGCGTGTTTATTCAAATTGGTCACTTGCGTTTAAAATTTCTGTATTTACTCATCTTAAACCTCCAATGTACTAGTTCATTATTTTATATTTTTATTAAAATCAGCTCTCTATATTAACATTTGTAACATTTTATATGTTGTAAGTTTATGCCTTTACATATGTTTATAGTTGTAAATTGTAAAGTTTTTCTTATTTTTTTTTATTCTATACTTGCTAAACAAGTTCTAACTGAAACCTCAACATCGTTTTTGAAAGTTTAAATGGAATAGGGAAAATAAACTTATTGTTGATAAATTCTGATTTTACATATATACATGTAAAAATAAAATTAGCTATTGCCCAACAAAAGTTGTGACTGTATTTACAGAATTATACTCAGATATCATATATATTCTATAGCAATTAATTGATTTATCAAAATTAAATGTTTTTTTCTTGTGCTAATTTCCGATGTTAATAAATTAGAAATTCCATCGTTCTGGATTAGTTTTATAAAAAAAAAAATAAGAATGCTAGAAATAAAATTATTTAAAAAAAAAAAATGAAAGGAAGAGGCTTGTTACGTCAGAGACTCGTACTATTTAGCGAGAAAGTGAGGTTACACACAATCTCCTGATGGAAGAAACCTGTCAGTCACAGAACTTTCCACACTTCTATACCTCATTTGTATTAGCCGGCGCTGTGGTCACTGACACCTAGCATGTGGAATATATGATCCTTCTAAACGCTGTTTTCTCTATATCCGATGAAAGTTAACAAGAATTTAGAATAGAAATTAGAAAGAAATAGCCTTTTTACTATTTTCTTCATTTTAAAATTTAATTACAGAAGTATTTAGGTAACATTAGACGTTATTATAGAATAAGTCATCAGAAGAAATAGCACTTTATTGTTGGCTTTCAAGATTATATTTTCAAAATTATAAAGTCTTTTTCTTATTTTTTTTCAAAAAAAGATTAATAAAAATTTATAAATATTATAATTTTACACTGAACTTTACCAAAGTAATTATATTATTAAAGTCATTAACTTTTATTCATTCATTATAATTCTATATTAATTTTATCAATTATAATGTTCTATATTAATTTTATCTATTTGAAGGAAAACAATAATTATTTCAAAAAATAGAAAAAAATATTTGGCTATTTGAGAAAAGCTGGGATTATTTTAAGTTGCGTTTCACGTTTTTATGTTTATACTACCTTTTCCACTAATATGACAATTTTTATATCTTACTTATTTTAATTTGATTCTTTGTGCAAAATTTTAATGATCTATAGTCGGTAATTTTAGGACAAAAAGTTTTTAAATTGATTAAATGTATTTATGATACATGGCTCAGAAAAATATGAGCTCATTATCCTGTAAAAAAACTATTTTTGCATCTAATTTAAGATAGTTTTATGTATAAAATTACAATTTTTATAATCTGTCAAATGGTATGTTGATTATCGTGTTCAGATTCAATCATAAGTTAAAAGTTTTAAACATCTATGTAAAACAAGTTTTGTATAATTCTAACGTAGTGCAATCACTTATTATGTGGTATTTACTCATTGTAGGGTAAAAAGTTAATAAAATGGTCTCAACATATAAAAATTTAATGGTATGAACAACGCGTTTTGAACACTTAGTGTTCTTCTTCAGGCATTAACTAAAAAATACAATGACGCCAGAGAGTTCTCTTCAGTATACAGTAAATATAGTACAAAATAAAAATAAAATAAAATAAGGAAGAGAATACAAACCTAAGAGTGAGTGTCGGTCGTTCAACTGACTGGGAATAGGATAGACGTCGGTGAGGGTATGGGGTACATCTGTTCCATATTAGAAGCTAGGTACATTTCATTGTTATTTTTTTTCCTAAATGTTAGGCTGAGCCTTTACATTTGCTCTAGGACTAAGTGTAGGAAACATATTGAAAATATAACACAGAGAACTATAACGAAATATATTTCTTATTTCGAAATATATTACTATAACGAACTAAATTTCTTATTTTTCTAGTAATATATGAGCCGTTTATTTTTAAAGTGGCCTAATTCCATTTTCCAAAAAAATTTAGCTAGCTATTTAAATAATTACATTTTTACGTTATCTTTACCTTTTGCAGCAAATTGTACAAAATTTATTTAAAATTACTAAGTTTTTTTATAACAAAAATTAGTTGATAAATAAAATGACAATATTTTTAAATTTTGTAAAACGCAAACCCTTAAATATCTCGATTTTAACATAAATGGAATTAGGCCACTTTCAAAATAAGCGGCTCATATTACTATGGCGAACTAAATTTCGTTATAGTTCTCTGTGTTATATTTTCAATATGTTTCCTACACTTAGCCCTAGAGCAAATGTAAAGGCTCAGCTTAACCTTTAGGGAAAAAAATAACAATGAAATGTACCCGCCTTCTAATATGAAACAGATGTACCCCATACCCTCACCCACGTCCATCCTATTCCCAGTCAGTTGTACCACAGACACTCACCCTTAGGTTCGTATTCTCCTCCTTATTTTATTTTTTTTGTACTATATTTACTGTATACTATAGATACTCTCTGGTGTCATTGTATTTTTTAGTTAATGCCTGGGGAAGAACACTATGTGTTCAAAACGCGTTGTTTATACCATTAAATTTTTATAAGTGGAGACCATTTTATTAAGTTTTTATCCTATAAGTTTTATATAATCCAATAATTAAGAAATTGTCTTAGTTATTGCTAATATCACATTAGCAGGGTAGTCACGAGATTGTAACTCTCTAGATATAGCTGATTTTGGGAATGAAACGAGATCTTAAGTACATAATGGCTACTAATGACTTTTCAATCATGCATTATTGCCCAAAAGTACTAGCGTTGACTTTCACTACAATTGCTATTTCTACAATAATATAGATTGATTTTATGAAGGTTTTCCCCAGAATTCTCTATTAGTACACAAACACACACACACACTCACACACACACACACACACACATACACAACCGCACACGCGACGGCGCTAAGAAATTATAAAAAAACCTTCTTAAATGAACTCAGAAAACCTCAAATTATGTAGAACTACTAAAATCTCAAAAAAAAATTTTTTTAATGGTTATATTCTTTAATTATACTTCTGAAAAACTTTTAAATTGTTGGCGGCGGAAAAAATAATCCAAATTTTTGTTATTAGAATATATTTTTAGTTAAAAGTGTATAAACAATTAACTTATAAATAAGAAATATTAAACAAATTAAATAAAAAAGGCAGAAACTTATTGTAGACTACTATAATACTATACGTCTTCATTTCAGTAGTTTTAATTTCTGCCCATAATATCATAGTGAATATACAGTGAGAGCAGGCCATTAATGATTTAATTATATAGATTAATAATTTTCTACATAAACAATGTTTTATTTTAATAAAAATTATATGAACTCTACTTGAAATATATGATCAATATAGTTTTAAATTAATGAATTTAATTAAAGTAGTTATTTTACATATTTAGTTTTAACTTAGGTTCTATTTTAAAGCCTGTTTGTAGTGTAGTTACCATTCAAAACGTTTAAAAATACGTATTCAAAAAAGTTGTTTTTTGTTTCTAACGTAACCACATTAGTTTACATAACAGATTACGACATATGTGAGCTATGAGGTTTGTGGTATCTTAAATCAATGTCGTCCCAAACAGCACAAGTGAGTGCGGTGAACGTGATCTGATACAAACACTTGTGGTCAGTAAAACCAATAACTGTCAAAGAAAATGCTTTTACCAATGGACTTTTTGTTTTTGTTGTTTTTTTGCGGACTCCTACACTCATAGGCTTTCACCTTTTAGTGCTGTTTTAAGGGCGGAATGTGTGGCTCAATTATTATTTGTCACTCATTTCAGTAATTCACCAGCCACAATACTGGGTTCATTATTTTCTGCGAATCCTACATTTTGTTCAAATTTAGACATAAATTGTCTTTATAGTAGAGTGTCTTTAACGAGCAACTGACATCGTACAGGCTTAAAACCGATGGCTAAAAATTCTCTCTGACGAAAGAAGTGGTCAATTTTTTTTTATTTCCCACGTGAAAAAATCGTGGGCTAGAGTAAGAATTGAACCCAGATCTACCAGTTCAAAGTTGAGCGTTCAAGCTGGCAGTACAAATAGGAAAATGTAAAAATATACAATTTTATCCTCTTCATAGCTACATGAAACAAAGATTGAATGTTATGAAATAGCACAATTTTTATTTACTCTTAAGAATATCTATAAATAATACAAGTTTCTTGCGATACCTTCAGTGAGCTTTTCCCATCATCAGTTTATAATTTTATTGAAATAACCTAACACTAATACTAAAAAATCAAGTTTAACACTTTATGAAACACTTTTAAGCTAAAATGTGACATGCAATGGTCCACAACAAAACCTCAGTTTCATTTACTATTAGCACAAAAAAAGCAAAACTACTCGGTTGCAACTGTGAAAGGAAAATTTCTGATCTTCAGAAAACAAACTCTTATAAGAATATATATATATATATATATATATTTACTCGTACATATATATATACTCTTAATAATCAAACCACAATATGAAATTGGAAAACAAGACTAAGGTCTTTCACCGTAAAAGCGGTCTTTGTCAGAGTCAACTGAGTTAGGTTTTTGACTCTGAAGAAGACCGCTTATTACGGTTGAAAGGTCTTAGTCTTGTTTTCCAATTTCATATTGTGGTTTGATCATTGATTATTATTCACATGTTTATGTGAAATCTTTTTATATATACTTTTAGAGACAGAATAAAAACACACACTTAGTCCCTGACTTTCGGTTTGAACCGACTTCAGGAGAGACAAGAGAGAGAGAGAGAGAGAGAGAGAGAGAGAGAGAGAGAGAGAGAGAGAGAGAGAGAGAGAGAGAGAGTGAGAGAAACCAAGTGAACTGGTACAGAAACGCACTGCAACAGTTTTTAATTCTCTGTATTTCTCTATCTATATTGAATTTTATTTGTCCATTTTGCATCATTTTTTCATTAATAAAGTATATATATATATATATATATGAAATTAATTCTTAATGAGAGACAGCGAAATCAAGAAAGATTTATTCATAACATAACTTTCCCACACAGAGTAAATATGCGCCTTATGAATGGAGCACCCAAGTGCCCACAACCAATATAAATGAGACTGATTATCGCCAAAGAGATTATCGCAGTAAACACTCAAATTACTGATAAACGTCGCGATCAAAGAATATTGCACACATTAGAGACACTCCATATTCAAGACAGACTACCATTCCTGAACGTTGAAACCATGGTTATTAAGAAGATAATTAAAGGTGAACTCTGAAATATACAACGTAAAATAAAATTAAACTAAGCCAAACAAATTTCAGCCAATACTAATACCTACCTCCTCAACCTGCAATCTGGTTTATTAGTTATCTCAAAATGTTAAAAAAATATTTGTAAAATGTACAGCTTAATCTTTATGCATATTAGTTTATCCTAACAAAATTATAGCCTGTCAATGATAAATGCTCACCGAAACATATCATAAGAAATAAGTATTACTTATAGATATTTTTAAGAGCAAATAAAAATTATGGATAAAAGTGGAGTTAAGTTTGTGGAATTTATTCATAAATATTCTGAAGACATCAGGATAAAAGTTCGAAAATTAGTAAAACTGAGTGATGGCATATATTCAACAAAACATCAATTATTTGAATGAATGAAATGATTTTCTTCTATATATATCTGAGTTGATTCGATGCTTGGCTAAGGGTATGTAGTGAAAGTTGACAAGTGTTGAATGCCTGGTGTATGAGGTATGAGAAATGTCATATGACATTAATTCGATTCTGTGATACAAGCGCTAATGCGTATGCTGAGTTTTATTGGAGACGGCAAAAGCCCGGAGTGAGGAGAGGGTTGGAATGTTTGGGGAGAGGCATGCCTCCAGCTACAGCCAGAGAAAGTCACTGCCGCTTCCTGTCTTCAGACACACTGTCCAACACTCATTCATTCCACCACTTCCTTTTTTTTTTCTTCTTGATTATAATCATATCTCATTTCCATTAATTTTTTTTTTGATACAATTTACTAGTACACTGAAAAGTTTTATAAGAAAAAAAAATTTTTTTTATAAAAGTTTGGTTGTTACGGATTACAGAATCCTTATCTTGAAAGATATATTATGTATAGTTATGTATGTGTGTGTATCTTTTTGATAATTTTTTTTTACAGGATGCTCTTTATTATAATACTGCATGCATTTAGGAAAATTATAATAATGAAAAAAATTTCACAATGGAATGAAAATATAAAACACCATTATTTTCACCGTACTGTCCCGTCAATATCAATAACATTAACAAATTTAGAAAATATAAACTCTAATTTGAGCAACTGATGAAGATGAACTGGTGTCGTGGAATCAGAATGTAGCAGCACTTGAAGGATCAGTGGGAGTCTAATCGCATGCAGATGTGGAAACTCCACTATCATATCGTATACGGTCTGGGTGATTCTTGAAGAATCAAAAACAAACTGGGTAGTCTAAAATACTTATCATATCACTAAATAATTGACTCCACTTATAATATTTTCAAGTACTCATGTTGTTGACTGGACATCCATCTGGTAAAAGCAGCTTGGTAGTATCATCAGGCAGCTTTCATATGAAAATTACATATTTGAATTCAATAATTCCATTTTAAGAACAGTTACTCGAAATGATCAAAATGATCGCTGGTGGTCAATGACGCATCATGAATCTAAATCCTTCTTTGTTTAACTGGTCAGCTCTTTCATTTTCAAGAGTTTTATCTGCTCTTTGTTTGTATGGTCCATCATTCTCCCTGCCTCCAAAGAGAAATCTTGCTTTAGAATGAAAAATCTCTCTAGAGTTTAATGTATTTTTTGAAGAAATGTGTATGTGTGTATATGTGATTTATGAAAGTGTAAGAGGTAGTACGAGAATGTATCGATGTATGGAGGTATAACAGTTTCAGTTACACTATGAAGCGCTCAAAAATCATGTCTATACAAAATGTCTGTATTTTTATTGGAGCAAATGATTGAAAAAGAATGGGGCAATTGGCCTGATTGTTGTTATACTCATATTTGCTTCCTCTTATTTAAACAAGTAACAATGATTATCAAAAATATCCGATGTCCATATTTAACTAGGGGTTAAAACACAGTTTTGTACATTTATTCTTTATTTCTTATGATGAAAATATAATACTGTTCTGAATATTACAGAAACTTTGAGCAGTACGTGATTAACTTTGCTTTATAGCTTTCACAGTTAAGTTAGTACAACAGAAATCAATTCAGTTATTCAAAAACTGAAAAGTTTGTATTTGAGATAATCATCAGACCACATCTAATAATTCCATCTTAGTAAGGTAATATCCTGAGAAAAGGAAAGCTTTCAGTTGCCGCATAGTAGAAGCGCTAGTTCCAGAGAGAAACTCGAAACCTATCATCACCAATTTCCACCCAATTAGACCGCAACCATGAAATCAAATTGAATACTTTTCTACTGATAAAACCCAAGCAGTTTAAACACTAATTCAAACAATGAACGCTCTTTCAAAATAACTAGGTTCTGGTCGTTGGTCATCAATTCAGTGACGATAATCGAAGAATCAACTTCATCTCGTCTAACAATTGTCCCATCATGTACATTTTCTCATTTTTCCTTCAAAAAATAATCACTCTCTTTTCCCCTACTTCTATAATGTAACGCAAATAATACAAAACGAATAAAGCATTTTTTAATTCTTTAAGTAATATTTAACAAATATGTGTTTGCTAAATATTATTAAATAATAATAATTGCAATTTTATTTCACAAAATTACATGTGTTAATAAAAAGAACATTTTTTTCGAATTGTGAAACTAGGCTCACTTATGGGCATAGCTTTGATAGTTTTAAAATAGTTTTGATCATTTTCATTTGTAATTAAATCCAGTCAAGGTGTTTATTCTAGTTTTAGTATTTTTATTGTTCTTTCTAATTCAAATTCTTCACAATCAGGTAACTTCTCTGCTTTAAGACTAATTAATAATTACTTACTAATTTATTTTCCATCTCAAAATCCTGTTCGTTATAGAAATTTTTTATAAAATTGAGTGGCTCAATCAATTATATTTTTTCTATTGGTTTTAGTGCTATTGTGTTTATCTTTCAACCTTTTAATACAATAGTGACCTGGTCTGATTGCTTTCATTATATTGCTAACTGCACTATTAAAATCTAAGTAGAGTTCAATGGTCTTCTTGGTGATTTCTTATTATCCTTTGCTTGTAGGCCTTTGTCAAAGATATTAAAATAAGACCGATAAAATTTTACCTGCAATTTCGACTAAAAAAATTTTTACCTAAAATGTTGACCTAAAAAGTATGAATCTGATAAAGGTCAGTTGTTTTATCTGAAAGGTCTTAGTACCATTTCTTAATATCTTGCTGTGGTTTACTATTATTTGAGATGGTTCTATTAATATGATTATTTAAAAATGATTAAATAATAAAAACAAAATTGTTATTGGTACTAAGACGTAAAACAATTTATTATTAGGATAATTAATCATTATAGTCTATAACGATTATAGCATTCCTAATAATCAGATCTTAACATAGACAGAAATGTTATGAAGGCAATCGAGTAAGCACAGGGCCTTGTGATAGCTAATTATTTTGGTAATAAAGACTGTTAAATTACTTAACTGATTTATCCTGAACCTCGACAAAGGCTGTCTGTAGAGTCAGTTTTGAAGGAGTCATACTGCTTTAAGGATATTATCAGAAAGATAACAAAGCGAGGACGTAATTTCCTTAACCATTAGTAACGGTAGACAACTCTCATCAACCTTTAAGTTTATTTTGTTTCTGCTCCTTCTTTCATGAAAGTTTTATTCTCTGATCAAATTAATGGTCTATTTTTTATGGATTATAGAATTGACTAATTTGTCTTTCAAGAGGATTTTCGATAAAAAGTGTTTTTGAATTTAGCGCTGAATCCTAAAACAACCACTTGAGCTTAGATCCCTCTCCCCATTGGTTACCCACTTATCTGTCCAAAAATGGCTTTAGAATTTGATGCTTTTTGATCTAGGATCTATGGAAATGTGCATTATCAATGAAATAAATTTGAAAGTCCAAACTGTTTTTAGATGCGCATGAAGTTGCACACTTTATAAAACATACGAATTAATTCAGAGCAGGCTTTAGCAAATACTTTCCACAGACGTGAAAGCTACTGTTGCAAATGTTTTCAGCTTCATGATGTTTTTTTCAGAATTGGATCTATTATGTTCTGCTCGATATTAAATCAAGGATGTAGATTTTACCACTCCCTAACAAAGTGCTGATCAGTGTTTATTTCTGTACTTCCACCTCACTGTACATATGCGGTTATTTTTTTTGCAGTCTTCCTGAACAGGTTATTCTTGAACGCAAAAAACTTTTTATTTACAGATACTTATAAAAAACATCGGCATCAAATAGCAAAAGTATTATGAACTGACCAAGTACACTGAAACTCTCTATTCCCCCACCTCTACTCTCTACTCTACTCACTCTATGTTCTAATCACTCTCTACTCTACTCTCTACGCGTGCAACTAATTATTCGTCCAACTTGTTCCAGTTGAACAAAACTCTATTTGCCATTCGTAAGCTTGTTCGCAATTGTTACTGACCGCGTCTGTTTGATAGACTGTATAAGGATAATAGACAATGTCTGGGAGAAGCTTATTCCGAGAAACTGAGTTCTGGAAGCAGTCAACGCTGAGTGACAGCCAAATACTTTAAAGGATTTGACACACAGCCTGTAGCAGTGGATGATATTGTGCATCTGAGAAGTATATGGGCTTGACTGTAGAATGTGATGATGTAGAGTTAGTTGAAAACCACAGAAATGAGTTGAAAACTGAAGAACAGTACAGATAGTTGCAAGAAGAACAGGTTAAATAACCTTCTTCAGAGAAAGAAGAAGATAATGGAAGCATTTATCCAGAAATTAAAAAAAACTGTGTTCTATTGAAAGAAAACTCAAAGAGTGATAGAAAATTTCAGTCGAAGTCTACTTTGGTTAACAATAGCGTCAACTTGTTTAACTACAATGTTATTAATTTTTTTAGAAAAATATTGAACAATTGTCAAAGCAAGACAATTTGAGCAGCGTTTTGAAGAAAGAACACGAGAAGAGAGAAAAGCTTGAGGGTATGTTAGCTCTTGTATTGTGGATCGTGGCTACACTTCAAAACAACATCAGTGTTCCTCTTCATTCTCTCCTATTTCAAGTTCAACCTCTTCATTCTCTCCTATTTCAAGTTCAACTCAGTACAAGTACAGTTAAATTTTTATTTATTTCATGTACAGTACTGTTTAGATAAGCAATAATCTGTGATCCTGGATGTAATTAATCCAATTTACATGTTATTTAATGTAAAAAAATTATTCGCCATTTGAACTGCCTCCTAGAACGGACTATGTACGAAGATTGAAGTTCCACTGTATTATGGTAGTATTAAAAACTGGATTGTTTATTTCAGTTAGGAGTATTAAAGTTGTTTGTTCATAGCTAAAGTTAAGGTGCTTTTACATAACTAAAGCGTCAACACTTCTCCTTTTATATAGACAAAGTGATTTTTAAGAGGATTAAAGTTGCTTATTAGTAGCTGAGAGATGAGTGACCTTAAGGGATCACTTTTTATGTAAAAACAAAACAATGTTAAATAATTCAATTCTAAGACTTGAAAAGCAAAAAAATCGTTTATTTAAACATAATGAACAGAACTTTATAAATATGAAATGTAATTATTTTTACTAGTATACGTGACAGAGTGCTTCTTGCGAAATCTTGTTATCAGAACTGACTCTTTGATTCCAAGATAAGCCGCTAAAGGTTATATTTGTTTTATTAGATAGGATGACAAAATTGAAATTTTGGTCTTGGTACTGTTAACACGTAGCTCACTATACACCTAGTAAACAGACGTAATAGTAGACTCTTTTACCACTGTATTAATGGTGTTTTAAATTAAAAAAATTATAAAGTTTCCTCTAAAGTCAGTTGTCTTGCCTGTTTACAACTTTGTTTTTTCAAATTTATCAAAACAATAAAAGAAGTCCAGGATTTTAGATGCGCGATTCAATGTATGAATCGTTACCTGACTATTTCTTTAGGAAATGATTACCTAAAACGCTATATATGATCTGATCTAAAAAATCAATATATTGCCTGCTCAATGCATTAATATGTGGCAAACATTATTTTGAGTTTAAAATGAGTGTTTGAACGTTTTACACAGAGAGCCTTAAATTCAGTCTAACTCAAGTATACCTAGGGTAGGTACTGATGGCTTAACATCCTCTCAAAGAAGCATAGTGTTCATATTGTTTAACCTCTTTCGTGAATAAACCAATTTCCAGACTGGGTATAGAACCCTAGACCTACCAATTCTGAGGCGAGCATGTTGCCATTGGGTACCCAGTGGCAACAGTGGCTCCTATATCATGCCGTTACAAGTTATTCACTATACACATACCAAACACATAGTTGTCGACTGCTTTATCAGTTGTTTTAATGAATTAAATGAATTGCATTATTTTTGATTATCTGCGGTCTATTCAAGACTCAGGCTTTCAATGCCAGGCTGGTTTTACCAAACAGTAGTCTCTTCTCACAAGCTTAGCAAAGAAAGAGTTAGTCATTCACTCAAGTTATTCAAGCGTTATAATGAAAAAATCTAATAATGTATTCTGAAATAAATGTGTGTCTTTCTTCAGTAGTTTAATACAAGAAAGTTAGGTGGGCTACCGTAAGCTGAGGTTATAAATAGTTGGCTGTGACACTAAGAAGTTTGAAAACCACTACCTTAGACTAAAGTTCCAAAAATGGGTTCATATGGTTTTTTTCAGGTGAAAAGACGTAAATAATAAGGAGAAAAATGTTTTCTGAGGGAAACCTAAATCTAACAATCAAACAATCTTGGTTATAATTTTATTTAGGTTAAATTTAATTTTAGGTCCATTATGAGAGATATAGAAAATTTTGTGCATCATATACATCGGAGAGAAAGGAAAGATGTCTTCCTCAAACACATAAGACGCCAAGTACTCGATAAAGATATTTAATTTTTGATTAACTAGTGTAAGATGAAATCCAGGACTTCCAGTTTGGAAACATCTAAAAGGTGATATGGCACATAGGAAACTAAAACGCGGTCCAACTAACAAATGACTGCATATCCTGTGCTAGAGGACACTGGGGTTTAAATATGTATTTTAAATATAACTTGTATATCAATTACTTGAATATCTGAGTCAATACTCCTTCATTTATTTGTAGGAAGAGTGAGTGGCTCATCGTACAGTTCAGGTAAAATTCTGACTAGGATTAGTTCTGAAGGTAGTAATAATTAAGGAAGATACTATTATGTAGGATTACCTGTATGCGAGCGCCTGGTAAGCTAGTAGTAAATTCTTTGGGTTTGTCGCTGACGAAAAGAGAATGTCACACAACTGTCGTTTGGCACACTCTGGGTCTGTGCTGCTTTGTCCTCGATATCTGTTAAGCAGTGGAGGCCTTAGAACCCCTTGTGCGTGATGAGGAGGAGTCCTGAAAGCAAACAGATCACCTGCTTTAGCACTTCATGATGAAATTTATTGGCAGATATTAAAAAAGGCATACTTAAGAAAAGAGGTAGAAAGCGAAAAGATTTCTCGTACTCCGGAGATTCTTAATCACATTACTATCTAACAGTCTTACTTTGTACGTTTTCCTCATATCTCAATCAATTTTAAAACTCATCCATTATCAAACGAAATCTCTACTTCACTTTATCTTTACTTCCGCTCCAATGGATGCTATGAAGAATAATCATATTTATCTTCCTCATAATGAAGGTAGATTTAGAAATATTCTGTACTAAGATAACGCTGACTTCAGTTATTTCAGATAACGTTATTTCAGTACGAAACTACAAATTATCGTATTGCCTCAAAATAAGAAATTATTACAAATTTATCAAACTTATTTTGTTAAAAAACTAAATAATAGTCAAAGTTAAATGCTGTTGACCTCCAATTCAATTTAGGAGGTGCTATATATAATCTTCTAATATATAATAGTCTCATCCAGTGTTAAATTTTCCATGAATGAGTTACAAATATACCTCCATAAAATATTTTACTAGTTCGATGTGGAAACTTCAGTCGATCCATCCAGAAGGTCCTACTTGACACAATTCAGCAAGGGTAATTGTGTTAGCTTATAACATCCGTTATCAAGTTACCTCCTCCTGTCTTCATTTTACCAGTTAATACCTTGCAACAGCCAAGTTAAATACCTAAATATAATAATCGACTGAAAGATTACATTCAAATACTGTCTCCGAAATAGATGGAGCTAGGCCTGGCTCCAATGTCAAATTTGTAACATAGGTAATAATACTCCAAAATGCCCCGCAGAGAGTAAACAACCTTACTTATAAATTTGAAATTAGAAAAGTTATGATTTATGAATGTTCGACCTGGTTACTCATCTAAATAGTACAAAAAAGTGTGCATGTCCTATGGCAGGGACACCTTGGTATGCCAGAAATGTGGATATTCAATGTGATCTCAGGTTGGAATCAATCCAGTAATTCACCACTCGAATGGTAACCAACAAGAGCATTAAGATTCCTTAGATAAACCCTTTTGTGCAATGCTCCATATAATTTCCTGCTAAAATATGAAAAAAAATAACCTACTCTAAACTGATTACATATTCAATGACTCAGGGATTTATAACTATGAAAACAAACAACCTCGAAAGAATCTATACGGGTAAAAGAAGCAATGCAACACTGGCATTTACCTACTGATCTCACCCTCACAGCCAAACAGACAAATCAAAAGTAGTAGGTCAATTACTCAGAATTGCTGATTAAATAAATAAGTGCTTCTGAACACTTAACCAGTATAAGCGTAGTAGACGATAACATTTTAGGAAACTGATCTACAGAAAAATTTGAATAAAATGCTGGAATTCTAATTTCGATATATTATTCCTTCACCAAAAAATCACATGGTATATCAATTAATTCCATTTGTAAGTTTTCATCAATTTCAATATCGTCAGATTAAGGTGAAGTATGAAGATGAAATTATACTTTCAGCTTTTAAAATTAGAAATTAGTTGTAAGTCAGAAACTAATCAAATAATCACTTATAAATAATAATTTGATCGGTAGATTGTGACTGCATTAAACTGAACTGAATGCATTATAAATACAACATTTAAAAAATAAATTTTATAAATAAAAATAAATGCATTTTATTGAAGAAATGTTAAAAGGTCTCGACGGGCCGCGGGGTTGGCATACCTGCGTAAATATATCAATCCATTGAATGTGGTTTATAAAAACAAGGCATTAGGCGGTGAAGGGTGCGGTAGGGCGCAGAGGACAACCTTGAAAGAAGTTCTTTGTTCCTTCTGACGCTGCATTCCAAACGGAAATTCATGCAGAGACAAAACATATCTCGCTTAACCTACCCTATTAAAAACCATTTTACATTCAGGTAACAAAGCCTATCAAAGGCATTAAACAAATGGTCACTTTCCTCAAGTAATTTCTTATGTTCCAGCATTCCATTTTATTGAAAAGAGAAATCTCATCTTTCATGTCATTATTTTCGAAATAAACATACTTTATCTGTTCATCGTTTACATTCAGTTAAAAAAAGAAAAACTTTCCTTCAGTTGAAACCGGTAATGAACTTAAATATTTAAAATTACAGATTTTTTTTTAAGCACATTATTTCAATAAGAACATTCATAATTTTTTTTTTAAAAAAAACCTCTTCTTGATCATTATAACCAACTAAGAAAGAAGCTTCTCATAGTATTTGAAGGCAGCATATACCATATGTCTAATTTAGGTCAGGTTAGCTTGGAGTAGCACTCCCACAAGGAACTTGCACAGGTCGAACATTGGTCCTTTGCAATCCCCAAAATGTACATTCTACTACATTGGAAGTCTTAAATCTTGCATAACTCAAGTGTATTTAGAGTAGGGATCTTTAACGAGTACCTGACATCGTTCAGGCTCGGGACCAACGGTATAAAGTCCTGTCCGAGGGACTACGTGCTCAAACGCAAGAACTTCCCTGTTGAATAAATCAAGGGCTAAAACGTCAGATCCTGTGTATCGAACCAAAATTTTCCAGTCCTGATGCGACCATTTTGCCACTGGGCTAACAATGCCATATATATATATATATATATATATATATATATATATATAATATATATATATATATATATATATATCAATGATCAAACCACAATAAGAAATGGGAAAACAAGACTAAGATCTTTCAACCGTAACAAGCGGTCTTCGTCAGAGTCAAAAACCCAACTGAACACTAGATGCAGAAAACATCTCGTGAGGAGTTGAGAAGAGTGGGAGGGAAGAGTGGTATTTTAAAAGGGTGAAAGTGCAGGAAAGGACTAATGTCCAGAAAGGGATGTTTGGGGAAACAAAAGAGTACAGTAAAAAAAAGTAAAAAACCATCAGCTAGCTGTTAACCCTCTTTGGAGAGGCTATTGCCCTCGTGACGAAAGTATCAAGTTTGAAGAGACCGTTACTAATGTTTATAATATTTGATCTATTAAATTTAATTAGAGACGATTCAATAATATTTCTTAACAACATTGATTTTTCATAGGTAATAAATTTAACTCCTGTCCAATCAATATGATGATTTTCATTTTTTATATTGAAATATACATACAATATACATTTCTTATTATGGTTTGATCATTGATTGTTATTTCACGTGTTTATGTGAAAGCTTTATATATATATATAAATTATCTACAAATATCAAAAAATTGTTAGTGGAAAAAACTAGATTAGGATAACTAAAAATACATAATCTTATATTTTTCTAGTCACAACTCTGATTGTTAGACTACTATTTTTTTCACTCTTTTTCATGAAATTTTGATCACGATTTAAGTAAATTTAAGAAGTTTTTGGCGAATAAAGTGAAACATGACTCATTATAAGGTAAGTTCTGTTTTGCAAATATGCAAATTTGAATGCAACATCAGCTGTGTGTAAGTTTAAGGCAATAATAATAATGAGGAAATTTGAAAGTATTTTTAATTTAGTTTTAATTTCCAAAAACTCAGATAATGTTGATCCGTTGTGGAATTGAAATAATATTCTGATCTTAGCTCTTGTAAAAGAGTTATTTCTTTTAAAGATGATAGCCTATAATTTCTATAAAAAGAATATAGTCTTCAATAAACATAAAATAATTCAACAGTTCGAACAAAGAAAGTCGTTGCAGTTAAAATGAATTTATTGTTATGGTTTGTTCTGAGAAAAAAAAAACTTTACCTTCAATAGGAAGAAAAGAGATGTTAAATATTTATTTATCAGAGATCACCATGCGGCTGTGTTTATTCATTTAAAGAACTGTACCATGAAAGTAATTATAGTGTCTCTCCCATTTATAAAGAAGTAGCTGTGTTTATGACTTTACAGAGAAGTAAGTCAGTTTATCTTATAATTTACGCCCTTCTATATATAATTAATGCAAACCTCGTTAAAGGCGGCTCTTTTGTAACTAAAATAGATATATGTATAATAGTTGTACTGTTTTAATGAATAGTTTGAATTAGGCCACGTAATGTCATTTCTAGTTACCCGAAAAGAGAAAGTTGACTTGAAGATTTGATGGGCTAATGAAAACAAGCATTTCTAATATAGTTCCTTTTTGGAATCAAGTACATGGAAAGTTTGATGCCTTGGAATCATCTTTTAGAACCAAAAACAAAAAGGAATTGACTTGATGTTGGCCCGACAGGTGTATTCTTAATAGCCCTATATGAGGCAATTTAAGTGTAGGGGGCAAAAAAAAAAGATGACAGGGATATTACAGGCACAAGAAAACTATTTTATTGCTTGATTTAAACTGTGATAAAAGCAGAAGGTAATCAGAAGGGACTCTTCTAGACACTCTTCCTGCTTTCACACGCCTCACTGATTTTTAAAGAAGAAAAGATGCCTCTAAGCATACTTTATTATGACAGGGAAAAGAATCCATTATTCTACCCACCTTCAAACTCAATTTAAATAAGCTAGAATATTTATGAATTCAATTTTTTTTTCAAATGGAATTAAAATCTCATCAAAGCTTTATTTCTTTGAATAATTTACTATTGGAAAACATATTTTAACTTTTAAATTCAACTGATAACAAATAATCAAGTTCAGAAGAATTTATGTGTTCTCATGTAGCTCATTTGTTGTTAAACAAACATAATTATTCTCACTTGTTAAAATAACAAAAATGATATACAATTTTTGAATATCAATCAACTGATTGAAATATTTAATATCTGATATTAACTTAAATTATAGGTTAAAAAAGCAATTGAATAATAATTAATGAAAAAAGAATTGTTTTTTCTTTAAAGTTTTAATGGAAAACTAACCACTCACTTAATAATAGTAACGTTATCAACAGTTTTAAATTAAAAAATATTTTGTCATGAGACAAAACCAGTGAGTGAGCCGCAACTATCCATGGAACTTCATAGGGAATGCCCCACTTAATTAAAATCATAAAAATTGAAATGCTGAAGAGACAAAAGTTTTCGGATTACTGTTTGGGCTTAAGATATACGATAAGCCTTTTCAAGAACTGTACATTTAACGAGGCTGAAATTCCTATATAGTTCTTTCAGGATGACTTTAAGATCCTTTCATGAAATGGAAAATTGAGAAAGTTGTCTCCAAATAATCAAAATTATTACCAAATTATAGTTGTACTGTTGGGTAAATCGTTATAAGTGATTCCTAGCAGGTCACATTCATACTCCACTCAGAAAAGCAAGTGGTGAGCAAACTGTGGGTGTCACACAACCACCTAGATGATACGAGTACGTCTTGAATTGACAACTGGCTTTATTATCTTGCCGTATCTACTAATAGAGCAGCACCTCAACTTACAAACATATCGAAGTACGAATATTTCAATATACAAAGGAAATTTCGATCCAAATTCGTCTCGATATACGAAGATTTGATGAAGATACGACGAACAGTGAAGCATCGTATAGTGATCGTAATGAAATGAGTGGATATGTAGCAAAGCAAAAAAGTCTGAATTGAGTGAAAGTGAAGAAAATCAAGGCGAAAATTAGAAAGAAAAATAAGAAAACGCAAATTAAAAAAATCTCTCTATATACAAACAGAGTAACCCATGTTTGTTTTGGGTTACAATATTTCACGTTAAGAGAAGGATACAATTTAAAACAGGAATTTTAAATAAGCTAAGTTAAATAGTGTAAATTAGAGTGTACGTTACCTCTCTACCTCCACACCCTCACTCTCTTCAGACCTTTATCTGTCAGTCTCTAAGGAAAGACGATGTTCTACGCTTTATTTCGTATTTATTTATAACTTATTTGTTTCAAATCAACTTAAATTTACTGATTTCTATTTATTTTTATGTGTAATTGTTGTTTATACTCAAATTTATGCAATATTTATTAAGGATTTATCCGTAAGGTTTTATTCTGTAGAACAGATTAATCTAATTAATCTAATTATATCTAATCAGTTACAAAATTAGATATAATTTGTATTATAGTGTCTTCCTGATGATGAACACAAAGTGTTCGAAACGCGTTGAATAAAACTTCATTTGTGTGGAGACTTTTGTTTGTTTATCAATTTTACCTCAGAATAACTAATAATTTTCAATTCAGTAAGAAGTCGTCTAAATGATAAACAATATAAAATCACTAAAACTCCTGTTTCATTGAGGTATAATAACCTTAGAGAAATTGGAAATTAGCTTTTCAAGAATTTTTTTTTTAAAAAAAAGCAACAGTTACTTTTTTAATGTAAATAGAAAATACAAATGTATGTCGTTATAAGAACATTTAGTCAGATTATCTTTGCAACGTATTTCCGACGGGGTGGAGGAGGAATTTAACAACTTTCCGGATCTACAATGAGAAGTCACTACATTCCTTCTTTTAATTTTTTTTTAATTTTTGATTCATTAGTGTTGCTTCCACAGCGATCTCCCACAAGATTAAGAAGCAGATAATTCAATGTTAATGGACTTGTCAGAAAATTTAATTTCTTTTACTGATATATTCATTAATCTTGTAAACAGCAATAATTAATTATTGTTAATTAATAATTTAATTAAATTAATATTAATATGATATGATAGATAATATCATATCATATCATTAATATGATAGGAATTTCAACAAATTAATACCAGTCATTGAAGAATACATTAGGCTACGTACATTGCTTCTGATAGTTGAATTGGTCAACATTGTTATTATGAAAATAAATTCAGATAAACACAATACAATCCCGAGTAACCCAGTAGCTATCGTGCTTGCTTCAGGACTTGTAGAATGTCACTTTGGCCTTCGGTTTCTTCACATAAGAAATGAATGAATCTGAGCATATCACCCTTTGGAGAGGCCATCTGTCAAAGATTCGTTAAAGATTCCTACTCTAAATACACTTAAGCTTGGCTTAATAATTCTACATTTAAGACTCCCAATGTAAAATCAACCCAATAATGAGGTTCTTCCATCCCTAAAATAAATGAGTGTCAAATAATAAATAATCTACAATGTCTACTTCTAGGCTAGCACTGAAAGGTGAAAGCCTGTAGGTGTGAACCTTGGAAAACAAACATTACTAATAAATTACTGTCAATAGTGCATTCCTCAATGATTGGTTGAATTTATTAAAATTCCTATCATATTAATGATATGATGGAATATTATCTATCATATCATATTCATATTAATTAAATAAATTGATAATTAATATTAATAATATTAATTAATGAAAGTCGAGGGTCAAGCGTGTTTCCATGACGAACTCATTCAAGCTTTAATATAAGTTCATGTTTGTGAAGGTGTTCAGAGAATTTGACACTAAATTCACATTACATATTAAAGTCTGAAATGTAGAAAAAGAATACCATGTCCTCTACCAAAGCTTCATAAAAGTAAATATAATTGTTTCCTTTACATTAATTGAGAAATAATGGTGTAGTGATACATAAATAAATATTAATGTATTTTCAGAGAAAAGAAATATGATAACTGCGTCTCAGAAAACTGGGTGTTTACCCACTTGACCCTGCCATTTAAAGCCCAAGACGAATGGTACCTAAACCTAAATCAATGGTGATTTATCTCTTGCTGATAACTTAAAATATTTTTTGAAAGTCTTTGCGAATTAAAAAAATGAATCATTGTTTTTTTAAATATTTTTCGTTCATTATTATTACATTTCAATTAGTAGTTCAAAATTATTTTATAATATTTTAAAGTGAACTTGTGTGTAAAAGAGAGAGAGAAATAATGCTAATTTGTGCTATAAAATATATAAAACTGCGTGTTTGAGACCCAGTTTTCCATGGTAAACACAATCTCAGTCTCCTAAGACCGAATATTCAAGACCGAGAATTCTGAGACAGAGTATTCCCAAACGAGTTTTGACGTTTTTCCCAAACGAGAAAAAACAGTTTTCTAAAACCGTTTTCTATTCCAAGATTGAATATTCTGAGACCCAGTTTTTCAAGATTTATTAGCTCAGTTTTATGTTTTACCACCTTTTCACGGGTGCTAAAAAATCAATTTGTGAAACCGAGTATTCCGAGATCGAGTATTCTCACACCGAGTATTCCGTAACCGAGTTTTCTGAGACCGAGTAATCCGAGATTAAGTATTGTGGGACCTAGTTTTCCAAAACAGATTATTCTGAGACAAGTTTTTCTGAGAAAATAAATTCACATTACGTAGAATAAAACACATTGTAAAAAATATAAAATAAAATTAATTAATTATGCCTGATGTTTTAAGTTAACTATTGTCAAAGCAAAACTTATAGTTTCAATGCATATATTACTATTAAACTGATTTAAATTCTACACTTTTACACACATATATATATATATAGATTAATATGTATCTAATACTAAACAATAAATAAATACATACACTTAGAGTCTCTAACTTTTTGATTAATCGATTTTAAATCCAAAAACATATACTTTAACTTCTCTTGGATAGGAAATCTATCAATACAGATTCTTTCTAATAAAATTAAATTGTTTAGGGCACACAGTGCAATTCACTATTCATGAAGAAATAAATTGCAATTTGACTTTCTTAGATGTCCTTATCTGTAGATTACCCATATAGTTAGGTTTTAATGCTTATAGAAAACCCAATAATGTACTTGTGTATATTTATTGTTATTCTTCTCATAGAAGTGTTAAATTTCTGACTTTAGCCATATATTTTAATGTCTAAAATTTTAATATGAAATTAATTAACATTACTCTATTACGCTGCTATTAAAATGCCCCTTGTATTATATCAACAAAGCTTTAAATGGCGCTAAAAACTTTTTTTCCATTAAAGTAACAAAATTTCGTTCAATTACAAACGTCCTAGTTTTACAGCGTCATGTGCCATTGAACCAACCTCCTAGGCTTGGTCGAAATCTGGATTTTTAAAATAGTTTTTTAACGTAGATCATATAACGTAGGCAATATGTTAATTAAAAACTCTCCCAGGGAACTGGAGTGCTATTCTTAAATATACTGCACTGGAGTGCAGTGATATTCTTAAAAATCCCGTGTAAAAGTTACAATATAATCTATATTAGTCAACTGGTAAATCATTAAAACATCTGTCAGACAACACCACTAACGTAACCAAAATAACGAGAAGAATACAAAGTAGCGCCTTATTCTTGCACATAAATAATGAAAATGATAATATAAATTGGAGAGAAGCTTAAATGATTACATTTGAAGATCAATTTTGTTAAGAAGTACTATCAAATCCTTTCTGATTAAATTTACTAAATCAAATACTATAAATATGAATAATATTTTATTCAAGCTGGACTCACTATTGACGAGATCAAGCGCTTTATCTACTAGGGTTGACAGCTAGCAGATTATTTGTTACTTATCTCTTCCTGAACTCCTTTCTCTACCCTGACTAGCCCTTCATGACTGACTGACAAAACAAGCATTATGTTCCCTTTCCTACAATTTACGTCCTTTAAAATACTTCTCTTGCCCTCTCAGCAGCAGATGTTTCTCTTTCAGTATCAGTTGGACTCTGACAAAGTCCACTTTTTTTGGTTTAATGATCTTAAGTTTTATTTTCTGATTTGTTCCTATGGTTTAGACGCTGATATTTATTTCATGTACTTATTGTAGAATTTTCTTATATGAATATACAAGATTACCCAGTGCTTACGTGAAATGAAAATCAACATCTAACCCACAGTTAGATCTAAAGATCTAAGATCTTTCAAACAAAACAACTGGTCTTCGTTAGTGTCCCCCTCATACTCTACCAAGTTATTTAGTTCTTCTGGTGTGGTATGGAAAGAGAGGGAGTGAGGGAAGAGAGATATTTTAAAAATGTGCAATGAACAAGGAAAGGAACAAAAGGCTTGACAAGGTAAGTGAGCGAAAACAAAGCAGTTCAGGATGGAATCAGTAAAAGTATGATGTATATAAATGTATAAAAAAAGATTTCACATAAACACGTGAAATAACAATCAATGATCAAACCACAATAAGAAATGGGAAAACAGTTGGGTTTTTCACTCTGACGAAGACCGCTTGTTACGGTTGAAAGATCTTAGTCTTGTTTTCCCATTTCTTATTGTGGTTTGATCATTGATTGTTGTTTCACGTGTTTATGTGAAATCTTTTTATTTATATATATATAAACTATATTGACACAAAGAACACTCAAAAATGAAAGAGAAACTCACTACTATATTTCGATGTTCTCGTCATCAGAAAGATAGAAACGAGTCGCTCCGCAGGCAGACAACGACTCCTGCGGAGTATATATATGTTTGATGATAAACTATAGCTAACAAGCAAATTGTTAACACAAATTTTATGGTTTAGTATTTGGTTTAAATGCCATGAAAAGAGAAGAGTTAGGGACACTAACAGCACTCACGAATGCAACCCTCTATTTTGTCTCCTAATGATGAATAAACTGAAAATTAGATACTGTGTGTGTTACGTATTTACTGTTTATATACAGTTTACTCCGGAACGCTTGTTTTTTTATATTTTTCTTAATGGTATATTATATATATATATATATGACCAAACCACAATATGAAATGGGGAAAAAAAGAATAAGGTCTTTCAACCGTAACAAGTCTTCGACAGAGTCAAAACCCAACTCAGTTGGTTTTGATTCTGACGAAGACCGCTTGTTACAGTTGAAAGAACTAAGTCTTTTTTCCCCATTTAATATTGTGGTTTGAGCATTGATTGTTATTTCACATAAAGATGTGAAACAACAATCAATACAAAAAACAATCAAAAAGGTTGGGTTTTTGACTCTGACGAACACCGCTTGTTATAGTTGAAAGATCTTGGTCTTTTTCCCCATTTCATTTTGTGGCTTGATTATTTATATATAGATATATGTACGTACGTATATATACATACGTATATATAGATATATACAATGATCAAACCACAATAGGAAAATGGGAAAAGTTTTTGACTCTGGCGAAGACCACTTGTTACGGTTGAAAGATCTTAGTCTTGTTTTTCCATTTTCTTATTGTGGTTTGATCATTGGTTGTTATTTCACGTGTTTATGTGAAATCTTTTTATAGATATACACACACACACACACACACACACACACACACACACACATATATATATATATATATATATATATATATACTGTAAACAAGAAAACGATCCAAAAGGACAACAAACGTTTCACGAGGAATCACAAACACAGAACTAAGGAACAAACACACTTACTGTCTCTAATTTTCGGTTGAACCGTCATCAGGAGAGTTTATATCGGGATACCAAGTCCCAAATCTACTGGAGTTGGAGTCTCCAACCGTCGCTTCACAAGTGCGCTTGGTGTCCCTATCTCAACTCTTCTGATGACGGTTCAACCGAAAATTAGAGACAGTAAGTGTGTTTGTTCCTGTGTGTGATTCATCGTCAAACGTATAAACGTTACTGTTTATATACAGTTTACTCCGGAACGCTTGTTTTTTTATATTTTTCTTAATGGTATATTATATATATATATATATATATATATATATCACTGTGTTTGTGATTCATCGTTAAACGTATATTAATATACATATATGTATAAGGTTTCTAACAGTATTTCACAATAAACACATGCAATAAAAGTCAACGTCCACACATTAGTAAGAAATGAGGAAAAATACTAACATCTTTTAACCGTGACAAGCGGTCTGGGGCAGAGTCAAAAATGATACTGAAACAAGTGATGCAGAAACATCTGGTGTGAGGTTGAAAAGAGTAGGAGGCAAGAGAAGTATTTGAAAGTGTATAAAGTAAAGGAAAAAGAGCAAAGTCCTGGGAAGAGATGTCAGGTAAACAAAGGATTAAGGAAGAAATAAGTAACTAGCCATCAGATAACTGTCCACCCCGCAGATAAAGCTATTGTCCTCGTCACTACCGTGATACTCTCAATAAAATTTAATGCAGTGTTTTAGTCGAGCTTGGAAATAATTTGGTGATTTAGATGTAAAACAGGGCTTATTAACTGAAAAATCATGATCCAAAAGCAACTCCAAATTTAAATTAAATTTGGGTCTCGAGGTTCCGCTACAGTCTTATCTGTGGTAACCACCTAAATCAAATTGCCTAAGCAAATCTATGCCAGAGTTTCACTAGGAGCAAGAATGTTTCAGGAAATGCTGAACAGGAATACTGTTAATTATAATATGATATCATATCATTATATGAATGATTTTGTTATTCATATAATAGAAATTTTGTTTTTCAAACTATAATGCATTGTCACTGAATCTGATATCTGTTACCATAATTGTTATTTACTAACACATTTACTAACCCATGCAGTAAACACTTACAGTTACAAATTTCATGCGAATAAACATTTATTATTCATAAATACCTTCCAAATCAAACCACTTATCCATCAATCTTAAAATATGGATTGAATTTATTTGAACTATTTTTATCTTGAAAACCTCCACAAAATTGAATTTTCATTGTGTTTATGGCATGCACAAAGTGTTTTTACTTAAAATAATAAGGAAAAGAAATATTACTCAGTTGCATTAACAATAAGGATGCTTGGCCGCAAGGCTGCCACCAGTAGACCAAGTGGTATCAGTGTTGCGAAGAATTTGACAACCTTTTTCAGCAAACCACTCCTAAAAAAAAAAATAATAATTAAAGATAATTACTGTAGTCATACCAGTGGAAGTCAAAAACATATATATTTTACTGACATTTTTTCTAGAAGATAAAAAGATATAAAGTTGTATAATCTAAATTCTTGAAAGAAGGAAAAAAAACTAAGGTTGGGTGGAAGGAGTTGTCAGAGTTGTAATGAAAGTGTTGGTGATAGTTGAGGCAGCAGACGCTAGGAAGCGCCCCCGGCGACGCCAGCCATGCCACTTTCTCGGTAGCACCGCGCTTTTCGCCCGACCACTTGGCATATTTTGAAAGAAAGTCCCGAATTCTAGGGAGTGGGGGCTTTAAAGCTCCCGAACCTTAATCAAGCCGATAAAGGACTAATGATCAGTTTCTAATGTCCTGCATTCCCAGATAAACGACCGCATCCTTGCCTAAAAAACCCGTAACGGTTCATCCATTTCCCAAATAGCATGACTTCCTAGATAATTTGCATCATTTATCAATTCTAACAAATTGATATGAAATTCTTTCTAAATTCATACTCTTTATAGCGTGTATTTTACTTTCACCAAATACATAGTTGTAGAAATAATTCTCATCCAAAGTAGTTTAATGGATCCCAATCAAAATATTATATTATGGGGAGTTAATTGTTCATCTCATTGCTTTAATTAGTTGTTAAGTTACATTTTGAATTCATTAATGAATCAATATAATGAATGAACCATCTCTGCTGAGGATACCGTGTGGTCTGGTGGTTCTTGTGTCTGCAAAAAACCAAATGTAGGTTTGATTCTGAGAATAACCAACAATTTTTTCTTGTATAAGATAAATAATATTATACTTGTTAACTCTTAGAGAATAAATAAAGGGGTCGGTTTCATGCCATATTATTTTTCAGAATTATAATTCTAGAATTCCAAAAAAGTCATTCGTTTGAAATACATTTGGATTGGAATGTGTAGCAAAAATGTGAATAGTCCGTACTGCATATATTAAACCAAAAATAAAAAAAATTATACAAATGCAGAAGTTTCAGGAAAATATTATATGGGTGAGGAGGGGTTTCAGTCCTAACTTTGAAATAGGCTAAGAACTAATGAAATAGTAGCCTAGTGATTTGCTGGCTCACTTTTTGACTGGTAGGTCCAGTGTTGGATTTTCATTGTGGCCCTCAATGTTTTCATGCGGGAGGTGAATATATGGAGGCACCTTGTCCCTCAGAGAGGACGTAAAAACTGTTGGTCCTGCGCTTGATTCGATATCAGATACTCGTTAAAGATCTGTACTCCAAATAAAGTTGAGTTAGGCAACATTTAGGACTACCAATGAAGAATCATTAGGGAGATGTTGTATTCCTTGAGAAATCACTTTCAGAGCGTTAGGGTTATAACTTTATAGCAGACTCTCAATCATACCCAAAACAATAATACCCATACCTATAACAAGTTTACAGAAGGGGTTCTTGAGGATTTTGGTCATAAAGAAAATTCAACTCCTGATTATACTCCGACGTTTCGCCAAAATTTCTTTGGCATTTTCAAGGCTAAAAAACAATTTATTAGCGACATAAGTAAAACAAACTTCGGCGTATAATCAGGAGTTGAATTTTCTTTATGACCAAAATCTTCAAGAACCCCTTCTGTTAACTTGATAAATCAGTGGTCAAGAAGCTATATCAACATACCTATAACTTTTATTATTAGTACTGTTGGAAAGGCACAAACAGTAGTTCATCTGTTATTTGCCAAATGTTTAAGATATTCCTTATCTCGTGTGCGAAAACAAGGGTAATGGCTAATCACCTGCAATCTTCAGTGAAAAAGACCGCCTCGCTATATTTTTGACCAGGGGCGCTTAATACGTCGATCGTAAGGCATATTGCTCGATCGGATGACATTAAACAAACTAACATCAGCCTACAATTCATGTCGTCACTCATTGATATACAGTACACAGCCAGTCAAATGATTTCTGATTGTTTGGATCTTAGGTGACTGTGCAACAGCAAAAGTGACTCTAAGTGTAATAAAGCTCATAAGCTACTCATTAAGTTGCCTCTTAATCTTACTTTTAATTTTTTCTTTTAAAATTATTAAAGGGTGTAAACATGAGTGGGGAAACTGGATCGGGTAAGAAGGAAAAAAATATAAACTTCTTATGAAATGGGAAGAGAAGTTTTTTTCATTTGACAAAGAAATATTATGTACGTAATCATCAACTGTAAAAATCCTTAAACACAGTAGGATAATATAGAAGGATCTTTCTAAATAAATACAGTAGCTAGATCATTGTGACTTGTTCATTTCATAAGAAGCTCGTATGTATGAGCACCACTGTTCTATACCATACCTGACCGTAAAATCAATAAATCTCTAAGCACCGCATATATATAAAACATTTTGCAATAAACACGTGAACAAACAATCAATGTTCAAACCACAATATGAAATGGGATTTTTTTTTTTGGCTTTTTAACACATCATTTGGGTTTTTGACTCTAACGAAGACCGCTTGTTACGGTTGAAAGATCAACGGTTGAAATTGCCATTGTTTCCCATTTCTTATTGTAGTTTGAACATATAATTATATATTTATGATCTCAAATTGATTTTTAAAAGGCACGTCAAACTCTTCCCGGTTATTTTTTTATCGTTTTTATGATTTATTTGTTTTAGTTTTTACATAGTATGTACTCGTTAATAGTCGATGAACCATGAAATCTGTTTAACTTAACCATGAACCATGCACGACTGGTCAAATAAAACCATTTTACTACATAACATCACTGGTTTTTATTGCTGAGAATATTAGTACCAGTAGAATTACTACTTCAGTGAATCTCACTAAATCTTGCCAGTTGTATATTTAATTTAACAAAAACAAAAACCGCTCTTTTCAACATTTAGCGTTATTTTATAACTTAAAAATTGAAACCCAAAAATAACATAAGCACCAACAGTTCTAACCAGACAGCCAGATACTCCCAGCTACAAAGTAGTTTTTTTTTTTGGGATTATTCGTATACACATTGCAAGCAAATGGTACAATCAAATGAAATAATACTCCTTCAAAAATGAGTCCCTCATCACCACAGAGTAGTAGCAGTATAGATGTATTAATGCCTCCAATAGCCAATTGAGTTTTGTACAATTAAAGTTGGGATTAATCAAACTTATGTTTATAAAAATGTAGCGTAAAATGTGTGAGTTTTCTATACGAGGATAATAAAGAACAGTATAAATGGAAATAAAATTCACAAGAAAGAATGCTGATTTAGAAAATATTTCCTCATATTATTCCAATATGTTATTTATAATAAAATTAATATTATTAATGTTATAACTGTTTGATAAATTATTTATATGTAGTTGATTAAGATAAAAAAAATAAATAGAACAGAATAAGAAATATAATATTCATATTTGTATGTCTATAAAAATCAAAGATGAAGTTCACTATTATGTTTACCAGTAAAAGAGCTGAATCCATTGAGGCCAATTATAAGAAAAGAGAGAGCGGAGATATCTCGAGATTGGCTTTTAGGAGAGACGATCTTTAGATCTATCATATTAGAGGTGTACAACAGAAATGATCACAATAAACCAAAGTCATCAGTCATCTACCATAAAGGCACGTAAGTGTAATTTACATGAAATCGCTTCACTTTATCTTCACTTACAAACTACAGTAATTCACTGTTACAATTATCTTAAATAATTCAACTAATTATTGCTTCAGTTTCTTTCTCTTAAATATTATAATTTCATTAATTATATATCATAATAGGATATGATATTATAATATTATTATTTTTAAATGAATCACCTGTTTTAGGTATTTGCATTGGTATTCATAGATTTATGGTATGTTGCTCGGAATATTAAGACCAGCAGAATAAGTGAATCTCACTAAATTATTGAACTAAAACAAAATCCACTCTTTTCAACTTTCAGTCTTATTTTATAACTTAAATATTGATCCGAAAATAACAGTTCCAATACCAGGAGTTACTCATTACCATAGAGTAGTATCCGTAGAGAGGTTTTAATGCTTGCAATAGCCAAATGAGTCTTGGGCAATTAAAGCAAGGATTAAATAAGTTTACTTTGTTTATTCCAAGGCATACCTAAGGCACAATAATTAAATAGATGTTATTACTTTAAATAATTTAAAAACTAATTAACTACAAAACAATAAATTGTTAAAAGGCACAAAAATATAACCAATTATAGCAACTAGTGCATGTCAGCTCCGTTATGGTAGGATATGATTTTTTGCATAGTGATATATATGCACAGATCCTTCGATAGTACCTCTATAAGCTATTTGGGATAACATGCGACTTCAAGTATGTCATCAAGTCTTCAAGATAAGCTTGACGGTTAGACCACAAAGCTGGCACTTGGTGGTCTGGGCCCCATTAGGTGTCCATTGTTAGCCTTGTATGACCGTTATATTATCTAGTGTACTCATAAAACTCTGATGACCGATCTTGGTTATTTGTTTGTTTTCTTACCACCGTGCATTGTCTGAATAAATAACAAAATATATGTAACATTTAGTGGGAATCGAACCCACGGCCTTTGCATTGGGAGTTCAGTGCGCTACGCTCTCCGCTAAGTGTCTTAGTTACACTACAATACCAAAACTTGATATAAATAACGTAAAGTTTGTGTAAGTCAACTAACGATAAAGCCTTGGACGTTGCGCAGAGGTGAAACTTGGAATACCTGTTAATTTCAGTTTATGCTGGGTCATTCAAATAAATATTAAAGAAAGCAGTGAGTAATGTATGACTTTATAAATAGCGGCACTAAAAAGAAAGGAGAGTGAATAATGAATTCCATCAATAAGTCAGGTAAAATTACTGACTCCAGATGTAAAATCTATTTCTTTTATAGAATAAACCTAACCAGTTTTTTTTCTGAGATACATCTTAGCCCCATTTTTGGGATCTCATTGTTGTTTAGGCGATGTTTTATTTTTATTGCACGTACTTACTTTTAATTCTTGGCGCTACTCTCTGCGCCATGGGGACTTTTTGCACTTCGCTTCAAAACATAAGCATCAATTCATCATGTGTATGAGAAATAATGATCTACCGAGCTTATATAATGAAGCAAGATTAATAACTGAGGAGCCTTATGATAGAGTCATTGTTTGTAAAATTATCGCATCACGGTTTTAAGAGGAAATAATTTTCATTCCATGATTGAAATTTGTTTTTATCTAAAGAGGGTAACATTTTATTTTCAAGGATTCAATTTCTAATTTAGTTAGCATTTGTCATGACTAATGATAAGTCTCTACAGAAAGTTTTAGTTCATTTAAGTGAATCAGTATTTCAATATAGCCAATTACATGTTGCTCTTAGTAGGTTCATTTAGAGTTTATCTGCATCAACGTGAACATGATTGCATTAAAAAGGAAAGTGATGGATGGGTCACGGGTACTCGAGTACTTTAATATTTTTAAAAAATATTTTGAATAACAACTAGCTAAATTATTGAAAAAACGATATAGCTTTAATAAACATATTTTTATGATGTTATATAAATACATAATAATCTAAATTGGTTAACTCTGTAATAATGCGGTTCTGAGTCTTAATTTTAATTTTCATTATCTGTTCCTACCCGTTACCACCTCTAATCCAAATGTTTCAGAAAGTTGAACCAATAAGTAAATTTAGAATTCTTTTTTTAAAATAGAATTACCTTAACTTGTTTTATCAGGATTGTAATTCCATTATTTGGACGAGTCAAAATATGTAAAACCATAAAATATCAAAAATCACGTTTTGTCATGTCTCCAAATATGCCTTGATTATAAAAAAGTCTCACATTTAAATGGACTGCTAAAAAATACCTCCAAGATAAAAATACTGACTTTACTTATCATGAAAAACAAATTGTTGTCCCCAGTTTTAAATGAATCTAAATTCTTTCTAAGTTTTCATTTATAAGCTTTGTGCACATATTTTACCATCATGAATAATAAAAGTTACTAATTGACTATTTGGAACCCATTTTTCTTAAGATTTTGTTCGTACAGTTTTATTAGTCAAACTCCCATCTTAATTCCACATTTGGTGTCCATAATGTATATAACTAATACTTTTCTGTTTATAAAAAAACAAGTGATGTTTATATTGTACGGGATACAATTTTTATTTAACACCGAAGATTTACGTCCTTTCCTACATATGTAGAAATTAAATCTGGCAACTTCGAACATCAGATATTAATTTTTCTAAAATATTACTGAATTTCATAATATTTCAGTAATTTTTGAATGAATATTTACCAATTCTACCTACAAATATATATTTTTAAAATAATAGGCTGCAATATTATAAACCGTAAAAACCTGTTAGGACATTATCAAACGATTAGAAGAAAATAACATGTAGAAACAACTGGTTGCTGTTTGCCAGCCGAGCAGAAGTCTTCTTCTTTTTCTTATCCTGATGACAACGAGGTAAATATTGAAGTGAATTGGGTGTTGTTTCTACGTGTTTTTTTCTTGTAATCATTTGATATGTTGTACTAATAGATTGTTTATGTTTCATAAAAACTAATAGGTATATATTCAAAAATTCAAAATGCTGCTCTAACTAGACTTTTAAAAAAATAAGGACATAGAGCAGAACAAAATTCTTATTTGCATCGATATTTAGATCAACACTTCATCTTCATTAGAAGATACGAAGAGAATATAAATTGTGCGAGACATATTCAGTCCAACATAACAAATGCGAGTTAGTGTTGAGTTACAGCTTTCGACTCTGCTTCAGGTCACAAAGAATTCAACTCTCTTGCTTCATTTTCTATTCTAATTTAATCGTAATGTCGAAATGTTCAAAATAATCTGAATTTGGAAACTTTTCTAGGTTTAAAATCAAACTCTCGTTGCCAACATTTCAGTTTTATTTTAAATTTTTTTTCATAGGCAAAAGTAAAAATTTTTTTGAATAAGAAAATGAAATTTACATTATTTAAACGAACTAACAATCTTGACTGGTTGAAACCTTTGACTAGACTAATGAAATAACATTACAAGTAACGTTACCTGTAATATTATTTGTATTCTTGATGGGTCTAGTCGAAGGTTTTGACCACTTAAGATTGTTAGTTCCTTTTAGTAAAGCGAATTTCATTTTTCTATTCAATGAATTCTTGCTTTTGAATATGAAAAAAGGTTTAAAATAATACCAAAACGTTAGTAACAACATTTTGATTTTGAACCTAAAAAAATTGACCAAATCACGATTACATAAAACACCTATTCTATCAAATGGTTGACATATTATTGAATTTGTTATATATATGTTTATATATACAAGATTTCAAATAAACACGTGAAATAACAATCAATGATCAAACAAATGGGGATCAATGAAATGGGGAAACAAAAGACTAAGATCTTCTAACCGTAACAAGCGGTCTTCATCAGAGTCAAAAACCTAACTGTGGTATAAATATATATATATATATATATATAATCTTCTTCTTCTTGTCTTCTAGACTCTTCCTGATAACAAACTTTGTTTAGAAATATTGACCTTACTAGTTTTTGTTCTTTATGCCTTGTTTTTTTTCAGTTGTTTATCTATCCAACTGGACCGTTTCTTCATTTGGATGAACATGGATCTCTATTCTACCACACAATGAACATTCTACATTGGGATCCTAAATTTTACCAGACTCAAGTGTGTTTACAGTAGTGATCTTTAACCAGTATCTGATATCGTACAGGCTTGGGACCGACGGTTTAACGAGCGCATTTGCGAAGAAACAGTTTTGAGACCAACAGTGTTGTCACACGCGTGCCCGGTTTAAGTCAAGTAAGAAAAATAAACTAAGAAGCAGTGAAGAACTGAGAAATAATAAGAGAAACTGAAGAAAATGAGAAAATATAAATATGAAAAACTTAAAAAATAATAATAATGAAGAATATTAAGAACTATCTCCCTATGTCCCTATCTGTACTCACTTTAAGACGGTTCAACCGAAAATTACTGTAAATGTGTTCGTCCCTTTATTCAGTATATATAGTGTACTCTGAAACGTTTTTTGTGATTTGTGGATCGTTTTCCTGTTGATAGTATATATATATATATTATATATATATATATATATATATATCAATGATCAAACTACAATATAAAATGGGAAAACGAGACTAAAATTTTTCAACCGTAACAAGCGGTCTTCGTAGATTCAAAAACCCAACTCTAGATCTTAGTCTTGTTTTCCCAATTCATATTGTGGTTTGATCATTGATTGTTATTTCACATGTTTATGTGAAATCTTTATATATACTCGTATATACCGGTTTAGGACAGAATTTAGTTACTGATGAAATAACGTTTTGGTACTCCTGTTTTAGTCACAAAACTTTTTTCTCTTTTTTATTCTTCCATTTAATGTCATATATAAGAATGCCTGGAAATTTAGCATAAAAAGACACCTTTAATAGAAGGGCTCACTCATAGCTCTTTCCTCTGTTGAGCTTACAGGGAACCAAAGATTTTTCATAGTACACATGCTCTGTTCTATTCATTAACTTGCATATATAGTCATAATAAGTTAATATCTTTCGTGTAGATAGCTTTTTGACGCAGATTGAATTTTCTTACAATATTTCAGATTAATAAATTGCAAGGTAGGAAGTTCCCTACATCAGCTTAATAAAGAACTTTAAAAAATGTCTGTGAATGTAGATGTAGACCTTCACCCTTTGTAGGCACAAATACAGTATCTGTTTTGTGAAACATTTTATTCTAAGTATTTCGGTCTGGAAAAGAGATATGATTTCTTCTGAAACGTTCATAAATGCAGGTAACATAAAGGAATATTTAAGGTAAATTAGTTTTTAAAAGCTTGTTGAAAAAAACTTTCAACAGACGTTTTTTCCTTTAAAAGTGAAAGTATAGGTTCACACGATAAAAAAAAAACTGAATATTTGGAGAAAACTGATAAATCAATAAGTGCTGTAAGAATAATAAAACTTTCATTTTCTCAAACAAATATTGAACAGATAGTTTCACAAAGTATAAAAAACGAGTCGCTATTTATTTTTGTTATTTAAAATAAAAAAAATTACGTGAAAAGGAATTGAAAAATGCACAACTTACTTTAATGAATATGATGGGTGGTGGTGTCTGGTAGCTGTCGTCACTGTAGCATGCTCTTTATACCCATACTGGTGATCATTGCTATCATGATGATGCTGTTCATTGTGATCGAACTGAGCAAAGGTTGGTTGAGTTGGCTGCCCGTAAAACGTTGAATAATCACCTTCATGAGGGTGTAAGTTCTGAGGTGCTTCATGTTGAATAATGCCATCATGATGAATCATGCTATCGTGATGAATAACGCCATCATGATGAATCATCCCTTCAGGAATATGGAAAGGATAGGGGTCATCTTTCAAATGATTAGAGACTGTTGGAATTCTGTTTGGAAAAACAACCCTATAAAATAAAATTATATATATACAATAAATATATAACGTAAATAACAAATTATACACAAACCCAAAAATCATAAAAATTCTTAAAATTATTTTTTTTCAGTAATCATTGTTTTTTATAACGTCATTTTGCAAAATCACATATTTATGAATCCTGGATATAAAATAAAGAAACCTCATATTTCCTACACTCATTTTACTGAAACTAAATAAATTATAAAAAGTTTTAATAAGCATTTCCAGTAATTGTTTTATTTTAATTTCCGTACTACATTTTATCAAATATGATGAACATTTGGATGATAATTGAGAATATAATTTAGAAAAAATGATGAATACTTAGAAGGTATCATGTCTATGAACATATTTCAATAAAGAAAAGAATCAGGTAAAATTAATTTAAATTTAGACCTTATGTTTTAGCAAAATAAATGACTGATTATAAATAAAAGAAAGATCAAATAAGTTTGATGTTAGCTTATATTATTTATGAAACCACGGAATGGTATCAAAAGAAATTAGCAAACTACCTGGTAGTACAGAGAGAAAAAGTTATAATATTATTATTGCATTCTCAAACTGTTCTGTTTATCCATAGAAAGAAATTATAAATCATGATAAATTAACTGCAATTATCTATAAAGAATTATTTAGTTTAGTTTCAAATTGTTTATTCACTAAATGGTGAGACATCACAGGTGGCTATTATGATAAGATAGACAGAAATAATTTTTATTTTGATGTTATTTAAGGTGAAGAGTCTGTTTATTGATACAAAACCACCCAAAAATAGAATGGTATAATTTAAAGAAATATATATAGCAGAATAACTGCATTATGATCTGTCAAATAGTGTGATTCATATATTGATTACAAGATGTTAGATACAGACCGACCTACACATAAATACATGCATATACACACAGGTACCCCTGCCATACACACACAGACACATATACACAATCATGATTGCGCACACAGAAATACATTCACACACACAAACACAAAACCTTCCACGCCACACGCTCAGACACACATACGAGGTGTATAAATAAAGTAGTGAGACTGGGAACGTCGCTTTCGATCTGGCAACGCTGGAGACGCGTGGCCTTGAGTAGCGTCAGGTGCACGTGTGATACGCCTCCAGTATGAATCTGAACTCGCCACAGTCATTTGTTTGTCCGTAGCGTTGGTTTTCGTGAAATGGTTTTTTCTTGAGCGTTTTAAAAATGAGTGACCTCAAAGTTGAGCAGCGGTGTGCAATCAAATTTTGCTTCAGACTTGGACATAATGCAACCGAAACTTTTGAAAAACTTCAGGAGGCCTATGGAGAACGTGTTTTATCAAGGGCACAGGTTTTTCGGTGGTTTAAGGAATTTTCAGAAGGAAGAGAGTCGATTGAAGATGAACCACGAAGCGGAAGGCCTTCAAGTGCAAACACCGATGAAAATGTCAACAGAGTACGGAACCTTGTGCGTTCAGATCGACGCTTGACAGTCAGAATGATCGGGGAACAATTGAATTTGAATCACACCTCCGTTCATCACATTTTGACCAATGAATTGGAGATGAGAAAAATTTGTGCGAAAATGGTTCCGAAAATTCCGAAAAGAAAACGAGTTTTTGGCCAGTAAAAACATTCCTGTTGCTCCTCAGCCTCCTTATTCACCAGACTTGAGTCTTTATCACTTTTTCCTCTTCCCGAGATTGAAAAATCACCTCAAGGGAACTCATTTCGGGACACTACAAAACATACAAACTGCTGTAACCGACCAGCTGAAGGCCATTCCAGAATCCGAGTTCCAGCAATGCTACAATGATTGGAAGGACCGTCTCCAGCGCTGTGTGGCTTCCGAAGGAAACTATTTTGAAGGTGACAATATCACATTGTAATTATATTTGAATAGAAAATTTAAAAAAAATCAGTCTCACTACTTTATTTACACACCTCGTACGTTAAAAAAAACACACACACGTACACACACACACACACACACACACACACACACACACACACACACACACACACACACGTACACACACACACACACACACACACACACGTACACACACACACACACACACACACACACACACACAGCACTTGCAAAAATACACAAACGCATACACATACATACACGAGTACATATCTGAAACAAGACATAGCGAGCTGAAACTTAGATACTAGATTTGTGTATCTAGACTTGTGTGTGCTAAGCGTTGAATGGATTGAAAATTCATTCATCGTAGAAGCGAAGTAATGAACTTTTAAGCCGTATTTGGTAAGCTACACAGACATGTTTAATTTCAAAATATACAGGTGTAGCAAGTAGGCAATGTTAGGAGATTTTAATTTCATTTGCGTTTAAGCTCCGAAAAAAGAGCTTATTGTCAAGGTGTTTCCCAGAGTTCAAGATCGACTGTCTATTCAGAATAAATGGCCTTGTGAACGAGCAATGATAATGTGTGCATGAAATGTCTTGCGATTAAAATATTTTTAGGATTCAAATCTGTACAAAGATGAATAAGTGATGATTGATTACCTGTGCTGGTTTAACTGATTGTGGTATAGAGGGACAGGAATAGCCTCCCCATAGCCGACCAGTTCTCTGTGCCGTGAAGGTTCCTTCTGAGTGATGAGGCCAAGGAATGGACTAGGTTGAAAGCCAGTCTCACTGAACTTGGAGTAGTGACCCAGACCTTGTTGGTCCACAACAGTATCACTTAGAGTCGACGCTGCAACAACTTTGGTATCATTCACTAAAGCGCTTGCTTCTATTTTTGTCTCATTTTTGTTTGAACAATTTTTCGAAGTGGAATTTGTTATACAATTAGTGCTACGAACTGCAGTAAACAATGTCAAACAGATAATCTGAAAAAAAAATATATTACAATTAGGCATATAAATTAAACAAACTAATGTGAATTCATAATGAAGCTCTCATTTTTTATTATTACTCAACTTTGAAAATTTCCTAAGAAGTCTTAAATGAATTCGAATAGTTAATTTTTTCAGAGCACTTTGAACATGGTTTAAAAATTAATGACTACAACTTTATTCTGATTATTTCCAAATAAACGACTAATGACATTTTTATGATCAATATAAATTGTTAAATTTTTTTTTACAATCAAAAATTGGTTTTAATAGAAAATATTAAATATTTCATTATTAGAAGAAAAAACTATTGTTGGAATACTATAAGTCAAATCTAATTACAAATCATTTTCTGATGCCTAAACTTGTCTTCTTAGTCGCATAAAAAAATCTTATTTTAAGCATCTTAATATTCTGTAGAGTGATTGATCAAAATCAAGATTGATCTTTTTATTTATAATGATATCTATTCGTAATTTCATTTTAAACATTTCTACCTGATTGATGAAATCTAAACCTTAAATAGTTGTTGATTTTGAGGTTTTGTTTACTAACTCTATTTTTATCAATGAAACTTCAGCTTCATTGTATATGTATTATGTTGTATTGTATGTTTTATATATATATAATTAAATTTTGATCTTCAGATTGATAAGTTTCAAGCCTTAGTTTAAAAGTGTTCATTCCTTACATTGGACGAGTTTCAAATTTCAGCGTGATAAGTTTTAGATCTCAGGTAGATGATTTTCGATTTTCAGCATAAAATATGTTGAAACCTCAAATTGATAAGCCTTATACTGATAAGATTTAAGTCTATTTATTATATTGATAATTTTTAATATTCGGCTTAAAAATGTTCAAACCTCACTGATAATCAAGCCTGAGTTTAAAAATGTTCACGTGTCAGATTGATGTCTTAGGTATGTCTTGATGTATCAGTCTATGTCTTAGGTATTAATTCTAAGCTTAAAAAAATTCATACCTCAGATATTTTGTAGAAAAAAAAATAAATAAATATGTGCTTTGTTAAGTATTTTTGGAATCATACCTTATACAGTATAGCCATTGCAGTGCGAGATGGTACATGTCAGAGTGATGGAATGGCTGTTTTTGAAGGATATGTTTGTTATATAGAGAGGAAATGGACGGCTGATGAACACGATGAGGAGGAGACAGCGAGACGGTCCTTTGTTGTCTGTCACAGTGAAAGTAGACATTCCCATTGTCTCAAGTTCCGTGTGGTTATCTCATATAATATTTACAATTCCTCCTTATCACTGAATAATTACTTATCTGGACTGGGCTGCATCTATCATAACTCTAAGTAAAATTACTATACAGGAACAAATTGAATACGAAAGACAATATATACAAAAAAAATTACAGCTTAGTGTATAGCTGTGTTTTTCTGTCTTCGATCTCTCAGCAGTGATTCAAACAGACTTAACTCTGTTTAAGAATAAGTTTTTTAAAAAACTTAAGAAGCATATACAATATTTATAGTTTCGTCCTCTATTAACCATTATAGGTTAATGTAAAAAACCTTAAGTCAGGTAAGTTTGCCTTAAACTACCACATCGAACATTTTTAGCCGTGTATTTAGTTGGACGAAACCTCGATAAAAAAAATAAAGTAAATTTTGCATTTATTTATATATATTAGTGTAGGTAGGTAGCAGATGTTTCTTGAGACATGTTTCACTAAAATGAATATTAAAGCAATCTCTGCATTCTGACTTAGAGAGTCTATCTTACGATTTAATTTCCTGCTATCAGCGGATGATCGAAAATAAGTTGGCCAAGGAACATGTTCAATAGTCAATAGGAGTTCTACTTAATAAAACGCACACACATAACATAACACACACACACACACACACACACACACACACCACATATACTAATATATATTTCCTTAAATGCCTTGCTTATTTCTATCCTTGTATGACTTCTATATACCTTCTCTAATTGCCTTATATGAGTCTTCCAGTTCATGGAAGAAATGGAAGACTCATATAAATGTGTTAAAAAGAAGGTCTGCTCCTAAAGTATACAAATATATGTCTATATATATATAAAGATTTCACATAAACACGTGAAATAACAATCAATGATCAAACCACAATAAGAAAATGGGAAAACAAGAATAAGATCTTTCAACCGTAACAAGCGTTCTTCGTCAGAGTCAAAAACCCAACTGATATATATATATATATATATATATATATATAAATCGAAGAGTAACACACAGAGTCAAGAAACTTACTCGGGCAAGGGTTACTTGTCATGGTGTTTACAACGTGATTGGTCTCCCTTTCTCTTTTCTCCTGAATACGTATTGCTCGAAAAATTGAGTTTGTAAGTGTGTTTCTTTAGTGCATGTATTACCCTTCTTCGATGTTCAACTTGTATTGTGTCTAATTTTGATCGTCTTTAAGAAACGGAATATATATTTATATATATATATATATTTCCGATCATAAGATTGACAGCAAACACCAGAGGTTATTCAGAATTTTTACATACAACAAACACTTCACATAGGCCAACGTTTCGCTATATTTTATAGCTGAATTAGGGTCCTAAACAGTATAAGCATTTTTTCTTTTATTGCAACTACAGTTCAGTTACATCTATCTGTCTGAAGTGAATCTTGTTTTTTGTATTGCTCTGATGATGCTATACAAATATAGCAAAACTTTGACCAATCCTCTACTGTGTGAACTCTGGCGAAGACCGTTTGTCACGGTTGAATCGTAGTCTTTTTTCCCATTTCTTATTGTGGTTGGAACATTGATTGTTGTTTCACGTGTTTATTGTGAAATCTTGTTATATATATTATAACACATTTCACTCAGACATTATAATACATCATCAAAAAAAACTCTAACGAACTCATTAATTTACTCATTATTTCAGTATTTTATTTCAAATAAGAGAAAATAATGATGTGATAGAACACATAAAATATAGTACTCTACAAGAAATATCTATTGAAAGAACGTGACCACATAAGTTGATATTTCAATTTGGGTGTACTTATTTAGAGTTAATGTTTAAATTTGTAGCCTAATGATAAAGACTAAATTAAAAATTAAATTTGAAATCGGTTTATTGGAATTCTAAGGATCATATTATTTTTCTAAGTAGATGTTTCTGTTATAATATCGTTTCTTCTAATTGTACTTTCCACTAGCATATAATTGACATTTACTAAACGTTTAACTGAATAAACTGATTAACTGAATCAATATATATCACTATAAAACTCTGCTTGTACTCAAGAAGAACTTATAGTAGCGCAACTTGGTTGAGAATTTAAGTGAATGATTATAAAATGACAATAAATCTAAGTATTTAATTGATTTTACTGACAGTATAAGTTTGTATTCAGTCAACTATTAATATTGGTAATTACTATTTAGTTAATTATAAAAATTAATAACTTCTATAGTAAATATTTCTTTGATTAAATTCCTAACAAAAGTTATATCAACAATGTATAGAGCTGACCGATAGAATATTTCGAGAGTATCATTAAGGAACAATCAGCCATTTATTATATAGTATCAATATTTTAAATTTTTATTTTCTATATTTTATTTTCTCTTATGTTCAATTGAGATTGCTTTTTTACAGAGTATTGCCTTAACTTTTGTGCCAAGTTAATAATGGAAATATTTGATGTCAATAGGGGCGCTGTGTATCCTTCCAGTATTATCGTGTCTTATTACATTTGAGTCTGAAGTAGTCACATAAAAGTTTGGATTCTAGCCTAATGTCATAATCAAGTGAAATGTTTGTACTTAAACATTTTTTTTTTTATTTTAATCATGAGTTAAATGTACGATGAGCCTGCTAAATAAGTAATAAGCTAAACATAATAAGCTAAATTGCTCTATCCACAAATATACGGAACTACAACATAGCATCATCTGTACTGAGTACGCACTGAGTTCTATTGTTTTCGATTACGCCAGTAGCATTAGGCTTCCGCTATTAGCTTCCTTGTAGCACGGTGTAATTCAAGGTCCAGCAACCCTGTGCAGTCGGCAAGGGCATGTATTCAAGGGGTGTCTGACCATTTCCTCTCTTTTGAAACACAGTGGGTAGGGGAAACCTCTCACCGTTCCTAATGCCGTGGATGTGTTTCCAAAAGTAGTCGAGACTATGTTATGTTATCGTTCAGAATTCCGACAATGCCTAATGTCCAGGTAGGATTATTTTTTGGGAGTCCTTCTTTTTTCTCTTCAAGTTGTTGCTATGATTTGCTAGCTGCAGTACCGAGTTCTAATGAATTCAGGTTTTATTCAACCAATAACTTTAAAGAGCCCTGGAATCGGTGTATAAAAATGACGTTTCCTGTCATTGAACTTGCAATAATTTAGAAGTATACCAAACTGTAAAAACAATTAAAATAAGCAAACTAAATGAATGGAAAAATTTAAATTTTTTACATTGATACTAATATTTAAAACGGCTATTTGATGAAACAAACCTACAGGAAAGTTGGTCATTAGTTTTAATGTCTAAACCTCCAACAAACGAAAAATAATAAAAAGAAAAAATTCTAACTTTGTACGTATATTATTTGTATACTATCTGTTCACTTGAATTGAAAAAAACAAAATAAATTTAATATGTTCACAAAATTCACTACATCAATTTCGGTCCATGAATTTTGGTACATAAATTTAAAAAAAAAATATGCCTTCCATGCCTATCTTGACTGTCTTTCAAAAATATTATTTATTGTTTGTGTGTGTGTGTGTTGTGTGTGTGTATGTGTGTGTGTGTGTGTGTGTGTGTGTGTGTGTGTGTGTGTGTGTGTGTGTGTGTGTGTGTGTGTGTGTTTGTGCGTGCGTGAGTACACGCGCGTGCACTTGCGTGTTTTGGGAACACATACAGACAGATAAAGTAAAAAAATTATTATTATTTATTTGTCCATTATGTTTAATTTGATTATAGTCAGGAATATAACTCAATTAAAAATAAGTATTAAAAAATATTATTGCATTGTTTCCTAAAGAAGAAAGACAGTTAAACTTATATTTCTAGTTTTATCCCAAAAAAAAAATATAAAAATTTTGAAATGAAGGAAACCATTGCGATTCAAACTTTCTAATGCCTTCCTATCAAAAAGAGTAATTTAAAAATGATTAACTATTAAAAGACAGCTAAAATAATTTATGGCTAATTTCACAAAAACTTTAAGGAACAGATTTCTTTATGACAATGAAAACATCAAGGTGATCGTTAATTGTTTTTTTTTAGCATTAAGGAACAGTAAAGACTTATTCTTTATTGTTCAGCTCCACTTAATTACAGACGACTACCTCAATGTTAATTAACAAATTGTATTTAACTTATTCAGTATTTAATAGAAAAAATACTAAAAGAGCTAATAAACGGAAGAATTATACTTCGTGATTAAATCTAATATTGATTAAAAAATAATAATAAAATTAAACATATAAATAAATAAAATATATGAAATATACTAACAAATAAAATATTAGAATTAGAGAATTTAAAATATTGGAATTATTTTTATACTAGTCTAAAAGAGACTTTTTGTGTCACTTAGAAATGATAACAACTGTTATTAAAATAAATTCACTGAGCATGATTGACAGGGATAATTTTAACTGTGGTTCCTTGTTATTAAGACACGGAAACAGATTCTTATATGGCCCAAGATTTGATGTAGTATTCTTAACATGATTCAAGATATATACACTGTAAGTATATTTAGCAAAATAAAAATCATTAAAAAGTAAAAAAATCAATTATTTTATGATATAAATAAATAAAACATCAATTAAAGGCATATATACAATCAAATATAATTAAAACAAACAAAACTTATGAATTGAAATATTCAATTTATTAACCTAACATAAAATATCATTAATGAGAGGAATAATATTACCTCAGAACATTCGTATTTTATCTGCCAGTTTTGTGCAAATTGTTATAGCTGTAAATGAACTGAACAAAGGTAAGATATATGAAGGGAAAAAGAGGTAAAGTAATTTGGAAAGGACGCTTAACGTGAAATTAAAGAAAATAAGAAGTAATAAGAAAATTATAATGGCAAATATAAGGAAGTTAAGATATAGCGATAATCAGGAAATACGAAATGGAGGTTCTCGTTGCACAAGCTTTCGACGTCACATAAGTCATCAACGAGCGATGCAGTTCTTAATGGTGCCAGGCCACGGCCTTTCTAGTTCAAGGTTCAACTTAGTTGAACTCTGATAGCAGGAAGTTGATTCATAATATGGAATCTCTCAGTCTAAAGATCATGAATGACGAGATTGCGGTTCACTTTAAGCAAATTTATTTAAAAGAAGTTCTGTTACCTAGTTATAACCAAACTACATATATATAAGAAACACATCACAAGCTTCAATCTGATGTCATTCTTGTACATTTCACCTTTCTGATTAACGCTTTTTGTCCAAAAACATTAGGTATGAATTTATTATGTTTAATAATACTAGACATTATTACAAAAAGTGATAGAGCATTGAAAGCCTAGTACCATATAATTGTAATTTAATTTTTATATTTGTACATAAAATATTGTTGAACAACCTCATACACAGAACTAAGTGTATGCTTATGGAAGTTTTAATATAAGTCAACTATTAGTATTAAGATATATATTAAAACCTTTATTAATAACGGTATTATAGTAACTTATATCTCTTATTGTATTTCAAACATTTTAAATAATAATATTATGTTATATTTAAATATAAAATAAAATAATTTTAGTAGTAGATCTTCTATTGAGTAACATGGTTTACGGAGAATACGTTTAGCACGGAAAAACCGCCTTTTTTTTTTCTTTTTTTTTTTTAAATTATCTGAAGGTGACTATAGCACTGCATCTTAAAAAAAAATTATTGTACTTCCCCTCTTCTGTACTAAAGTACCCCAGCAGTTAGCTTCAACGCTTCCAAGAAGCTCAGCACTTTTGCTGATTCCAGTGGTAAAAGTTTTTCTATGGTTTGTTGAGTGTCCCGAAGCACCTGCCTCTCTGCAGCAAAGTTGCCTACAAGTTATTAGCAGGTGCAACGGTGTTTTTCCTCTTTGCAGAATCTGCACAAACCATCATTGATAATGTCCATTCAGGCTCCCTATGTTTTGGGAGAAAGTACTTCCTTTCTCCTTCTTCGGTATGGTCTTCTTCGGGTCTTCAGGTGCACTAGTGGGAGGTTCCCACTAGTTAGCGCTTTTGGACCCTCTGCGCTTCCGGAGGATGGTCTCCAGACTTTCTTCTCCTTACAGGGGAAAATCCCTGAAGCTCTATTGGTGGTATTTTGTCCGCTCAGGCAGAGCACCGCATACCGGAGTAAGACTATTTACTCGAGGGGGTCGCTGGGATAAAAGGAGGGGATTTCGGGATTAGGAAGGATGGGAAACGAAGGTGGTCAGGCCCAGCCCCTGATCACCTTCTCCTCCTCTTTCGTTTGCCCTGCATACAGCAGGTTAACAGGGTTGCCTCGTGAAGGCTGAAAGTCGGAGTGTAGTGTTAGAGGCTATTAGAGGCGCTTAATCGCTCCATTACTACCCCAAAACAGCCCTTAGTATTGTTCCTAATGTTCTTTCATACTACTAATATGCTGAAAACAAGATTGACGACAAATAGACATCTCCCTAAGAAATTAAAGTGGGAAGTTTATGATTCTAGTACTAAGGGGAAAAGTCCAGCAAAAGTCCTTTTGGAGTTTAATTACTGTGATAATAATTTACTGATAATGCAGTTGAGTTCAGACCACTCCGGATTTGGTAAATTAATGTGTTCGTAAAAACTGTTTATAACAACCGCAACAAAAATAAAGTCATTGTTACAGCACAGTTTTACAAGTGACTACATCTACAACTTCATGTTTGTAATTTTTTTTTTGTACCATTTCCTCATAGAATAAATATTCATTATTTGTAAAATTTTTCTCAAGTTATTATATACCATAACTCATTATTTGTCCATAAAATCGTTTAATAGAAGTAAATGTGGATTATTTGTATCAATAATATAAAAACAACATGTGGTATTTAATGTTTAGATAGAAATAGCTAAATGATTAAAATTAGTGCTATCAGTAAATAACTAGGAACAAGTAAAATTATACCTACGGTTAAAAAAAGTGGAGCAAGAATGAATATTTTTTTATAATAAGATATTTGATCCAAATTGAAAATTGAAGGTAGTTTGACAGTGCCATAATTAGCATAGATACACAGTGACGAACATTCAAATAAGTGTGTCAATTCTATTGACAATGTTTGTGCCAATACTTGTGTTTAGAAACTAGAACACAAATGTCTTAACTTAATTTAATTATTACGTCTAATATTAATTTACTTTAAATTTAAAATATATATTTAACGTATTATATTAATTCCAAAAAAAGACAAACTAGAATATTGATTTACAGAACAGTATTTTAGCAAATTAATTTTTAATTACTCCAGCTTATAATTATTTTTTTCTTTAGGTGCCATCCTATGTATGTTATACATAGAAAAAACCACTAAATAACAGAAAACACTTAAAGTCTAATAACCAGGCAGAATATAGCTGGTCTAAACTGTTCTTATTAAAACATAACCAAAAGGAATGATTAAACCTATAATATCATATTGATTAAGTGAAAACAAATTCAAATATCTCTTAGCACCATGTCACAATGTGGGTATTTTAATATTAACATAGAGGGGCTTATCTTTTGTAAGGAAAAAAAATAGGATGTTTGTTTTTTAGTGTATAAGTAGTATTGATTAACGATTCTGCCTATTTTATTTTACTGCATATAATATTTAAAAGCCAGATTATTTTACAACTACTTCATATAAATTAACATTGTATTTTTTACTTTACTTTAACTAAAGTTTGTATAGTGTTAACAAAAATGAATCTTGAAATTTTGACGGGTTTACATAATTAAGGTCCTCAAAGTTATTTCATGACGTTTTTCCATAATTCCTGTATGCATATGGTTTTAAATGTAATAGTTTGTGGACATGCTACAGTCCAAGATCTTTCATATGGAAATAACATTTTACAAAAAAAAAATGGGCCTCATAGTAAAGATGTGTTTTGTTCTTTGGGAGAAATTATGTATAATGGAAAAGTCACTTTTTTTGCCAAAAAGAGTTTTACACAACATTTTGTTTCCCCTGAACTACTAACTCAGTTAGTCTTGAACGTTTCACATTATCATGAAAGCGACAAAGCAGTAACTAAAAAAATTTGGCCACTAGTTTTTTTAAGCCCAATTATTATAAATGGTAAAAATAAAATAGTTCATATTTTACTTTTAGTTTGTTTATAATAAACCAGGTAAACGCACATTCCATCCTAAAAAGTTGCTATTAATTTATTTTAAACAATATAATAAAATGACAATATGTTTGTGTTTATTATGTTAGAAATTTTTTAAAAACTTCTGCTATCTAGCGGTAATAATGTAAACTATTGGGTAGTTGTTTCAACCTGTGTCACTAGATAGCAGGCAAAGCATAAATTTTAATTCTTTTCTTTGATATGTGTATACTGGTGTCTATGAAATGTTTGATGTAAAGACTAGATGTTGAAGAGATTATATTCAAGGTAAGATTATTACATGAAACTAATAAGTATTCAACAGTGGCGTAGCAAGAGAGTGGCAGCACATGCCAGGGGACACATTTTCAGGAGGTAAACAATGGAAAATAGAAAACAATTATTATACCGAAATGAGTTTTTAAGGTTGATACTGTTGTTATGTTTTACTGTATAATGATTTTTTAAAACTAATTTTTCAACTGTACTATTTCAAAATTAAAAATAAATTATATCAATTTTTCAAAACTAGTTTTTTAATGCAGTTGAAAATTTATTACATTTGTTTGTGAGCGAGTTAATTTAATTTAACGTTCTTTTGTAATTTGAGTTATACGCTTTTGTTCTGAAAAATGGTTGGTTTTCTTTGATTGTATGTGTATAATGAGTACTGTAATAAGATGAAAGTCTGGGACTAGTAAGAGCAGTCCTTGATTGTATTTCCATGAAAATCAATATTTTGAGAACTTTCTTGAATTTTGAAGGTTACAGCCTGGAGAGGGGAGGGGGGCAACTCTTCCGACCACCCTGGGTGGCAAAAATAGTTCCTACGCCACTGGTATTCAATAACACTTGTTCTTTACTATATCAAAATGATATTATATTTGTTTCAAAATGTAGTAGTCCCATCTTAATAATTGACTATAGTATTTTCATAAATTTTGTTAGTTAGTAACATTGTGCCTAATGTTTAACAATTCCTCCCTTTTCTTCATTTTCATTTTTTCACCCGTATGGTAATCTTCTTTACCAAATACCAATCAATTTCTAGCATACTAGGTAGGGCTGACGTTAATCTATTTATCAAAATTATTTTTTATGATGTTAGATTCAGTAATCTTAAATTTTATTATGGACTTTTCATGGACTTGTGTTGACCAGTTAAATATCAACATTTACTACGGTAGTTATAGTACCACAAACCTTGTAATAAGGAAAAGCAGTCAACAGAAAATACAACTTCAAAAAAACAATGCTACGGACCGATATAACTGTACGGCAGAAAACAGTGAGTTTCTCCAATCAAGCTGCATCGGTTCTACTATTGAGACACTATTACCCTGACTTATCGCACCTCGCTGCTGGATGACCTAAAGACCACACCCAGGAACAACCATAAAATAAATCAAAGCCATAAAACCATAAAATCCATCCACAAACCGTAAGAGATTAACAGAACATGTTGAAATATTACACCATGGGAACGACCATGGATATTACACATTTTAGATATTACACAGGAGACTATATATTATAGAATACCTTTGAATAAAGAACAAGAAACCGAACCTAAACTGTCAGGATACTTACTTCACCAGAATTTTGAAATCTCTCACAAAGAAAAGGAAACAATCACAGAGAAGAATAAATAATTAAGTTGTTAAGTTATGTTGAAAAGCATAATTACAAATAATTATGAGAAATCTGTTCTAAACCAACCTAATGTGTATTTAAATGTAAAATGTCTGTTTCAGTAAATTTATAATGTGTTTATAGCTTATTGTGTTTATAATTTCGGTTATGGTCTATATTGACTGAATCGTTGGAAATGTGATATTCTTCGTCAATTTTTTTTTAAAACGAGATATTTTTACTCGCTGAATTGTTAGGATTTTGAGGTTGGAAGAAATTGTTTGATTTGATATATTAATTTGAAACGATTTTTGATTGAACGAATTGTATCCTAAAATTGCTACATTTCGTTAAACCCCAGATCTTATTGCTGTAAATCAAATAACCATGATAACAGTTTTAAAAAAACATATTAGTTCTGATCGGCAATCTAATCGGTGAAGTAAACATTTAGTACGTTTAAGTATTCCTGTTGTTCTTTTTTCATTAGGGGTCCTAGTAGCAGTCGTAAGTATTTAGTGGTTGTAGTTTGACAGGGTTACGGTAGACATTTGGTTACGGAAGTCCAATAAAACCCGTATCCTTACGCAAAGTGAATGTTACGTGAACAATCTTATGTTGGTGCGTATTCTCTAACTCTTAAACAATCATTATTAAATATTTAAGTCCTTTTGAATGTTTTAGGGGACTTTATCAGGGCATTCAATTTAGAGGAAAGAAATGTTTTGTCATGAGTGAATAGCTAGGAAAATGTGAGGAGACTGAAAAGTGAGAGGTGTTTATCGGTAAAAGACTGGCCCTAAAATGCTTCCTTAAGGGCACCTGCTTTAGTAGAAAAAATAGGAGAAGGGAAAGAACTTTCGATGACATAGTTATAGAGGTTGGTGGACTGCTTGATAACATAGGATGTGTGCGGAAGAATAGCTTTTAGCTTGGTTGTAACTGGTACCTCATCTCTACTCCTCCGCCAGTAGTTACGAAGGCCATTGTAAGCATAGACTACCAAAGGGGTCTAGGGGACCGTATTGTGCCAAACACTTCTTCCTCGTCCAGAATGACAGCTCTAACAATACATCACGCAGTTGATGCGATCGGCACAACACCACGACTGTTACAGCCCAAAGTTCTTTAATTTACTATTCAAACGTAACCAATATCCTACTTTATTTTTTAAAAAAAATATATAAATTGCAATCAGACTGATAAGGATTTACGAATAAACATATAAAGAATTGAAATAATTCAAGGTTCGGTGGTGTTCCTGTTTTCTAAACCAGTTCCAAATCAATCGACCTCCTGAGAATGTAGAAACCATATTTTAGCAAAAGAATTCAGCCCACTACCTTTTTAGTTAATACAGAATCTCTATTTATATTCCATGTTAATTTGCTGATACATTCTAAAATTTGCTTTAAATAGTGAATCTTATTAAACTGTTGATATTATTCCAACTTCTGCACTTAGTACTTCTTATTTGATACAAATTTTAGCAATAAATCAACCACATTACCGATTTGTTCTACATCGGGTACGCTACATAACTCAATTTACTGTAATAATAAATTATATTAAATAACGACATAACCATCTGTCCTTGCATCTTGATTTGGGAGCTTTCAGACCAATACTGAAAGCTTTCCACTTTCTATCAGAGCTCCTTTTTTAAAGATTTAAAGTTCTACTTGATGATCTGGACCAGTATTGAAAGCTTGTCATGTTCAATCAGAACTCCTTCTTTGAAGATTTAAAGTTCTACTTGATGATCAGGACCAGTATTGAAAACTTGCCATCTTCTATTAGAACTCCTTCTATAAAGATTTAAAGTTCTACTTGATGATCAGGACCAGTATTGAAAACTTGCCATGTTCTATTAGAACTCCTTCTATAAATATTTAAAGTTCTACTTGATGATCCGGACCAGTATTGAAAACTTGCCATCTTCTATTAGAACTCCTTCTATAAAGATTTAAAGTTCTACTTGATGATCAGGACCAGTATTGAAAGCTTGCCATCTTCAATCAGAACTCCTTCTATAAAGATTTAAAGTTCTACTTGATGATCCGGACCAGTATTGAAAACTTGCCATCTTCTATTAGAACTCCTTCTATAAAGATTTAAAATTCTACTTGATGATCAGGACCAGTATTGAAACTTGCCATCTTCAATAGAACTCCTTCTATAAAGATTTAAAGTTCTACTTGATGATCAGGACCAGTATTGAAACTTGCCATCTTCTAATTAGAACTCCTTCTATAAAGATTTAAAGTTCTACTTGATGATCAGGACCAGTATTGAAACCTTGCCATCTTCAATCAGAACTCCTTCTATAAAGATTTAAAGTTCTACTTGATGATCTGGACCAGTATTGAAAGCTTGTCATGTTCAATCAGAACTCCTTCTTTGAAGATTTAAAGTTCTACTTGATGATCAGGACCAGTATTGAAAACTTGCCATCTTCTATTAGAACTCCTTCTATAAAGATTTAAAGTTCTACTTGATGATCAGGACCAGTATTGAAAGCTTGCCATCTTCAATCAGAACTCCTTCTATAAAGATTTAAAGTTCTACTTGATGATCAGGACCAGTATTGAAAGCTTGCCATCTTCAATCAGAACTCCTTCTATAAAGATTTAAAGTTCTACTTGATGATCCGGACCAGTATTGAAAACTTGCCATCTTCTATTAGAACTCCTTCTATAAATATTTAAAGTTCTACTTGATGATCAGGACCAGTATTGAAAGCTTGCCATCTTCAATCAGAACTCCTTCTATAAAGATTTAAAGTTCTACTTGATGATCCGGACCAGTATTGAAAACTTGCCATCTTCAATCAGAACTCCTTCTATAAATATTTAAAGTTCTACTTGATGATCAGGACCAGTATTGAAAGCTTGTCATCTTCAATCAGAACTCCTTCTTTGAAGATTTAAAGTTCTACTTGATGATCAGGACCAGTATTGAAAGCTTGTCATCTTCAATCAGAACTCCTTCTTTGAAGTTTTAAAGTTCTACTTGATGATGAGCAGCATCTTAAACCGGTCCAGAAACTGGTTCAACTACTGTTCATTCAAACATCTGTGAAAACTACATACTATGACTCACATTCAATATGTCGATATTATTCATGTTTGTCATCAGAGGAAGGAGGAAGATGACAATTGATTCACCAATAAACATATAAAGAATTGAAATAATTCAAGGTTCGGTGGTGTTCCTGTTTTCTAAACCAGTTCCAAATCAACATACAAAGAAACACGGTTATTTTATTTATTGTTATTTAATATTATTATTTTTATTAATTATTATTTTATTATAAATTATTCTAACTTCCGTGGAACTAAGAATATGAACTGCGTAAAACTAAGACTCTTAAGAAAATAAGAACATTTTTAGCAAAAGTTATAATGACAAAATTACCATTGGGTAAAAAGTTTATTTTTATAGCGAAATGAGTATTACTAGAGGAAGTTATTTCATCCATAACTATTATTAATAACTTTCATATTTTGAAGAAAAACAACATCATATGGTGAATTCTGATTGCAGACTTGAACCAGGAAATAAAGATAGCTGTATGTGCAGATGATGGGAATAATTCAATTTCACTTTTTAGTGAAAGGGAAAAGGTAGAAGTTGAAATGGCTAAAATAACTCATTATATTTTCTGTGTCAGCCAAAGTTGAATGTAGTAATCAGTGATGTAGTGGATTACTGGTAGCGAGCACGTTAGTATGCCAGCGCAGGTCTCTTCGGTTATCCAACTACGGATAAGTGTTCTGGTTTCGTCACTGCTTGGCTGCAGACCTCTAGCCTTTGGAAAACACTTGATTCCTTCTTCAACCTCCCTTCCAAGCACATCAGTACAGGTTCGTTTTTCCTATTCTAAATATCAAAGCAACTTCTAATCATGAACTAATTATATATACTATCAGACATTTAAATACGCTTTTCATATTTATAGATATTTTGTTCCCTACCATACTGACTAACTTCAACATACTCTTTCATAAACTGACACAAAAAAAATGACAGTGATTATTATGATTGAAACTACTTCTCTCGCCGACATTTCAACATATATTTATGTCATCTTCAGGGTTACTACATGTTTTTTTTACAACTTATACGATAACCACTACAACTTTGGTTACTTTTTAAATTTTTACAGGAAGGATAATATGGGGGTAGTGATTGATAAATCTTGTATTACAACTATAAATTTTCACATTTATATATGGATTATTATTATTAGTATTATTATTATTATTATTTTATTGCTTTTTACTTTATTTCAGAAGTATAGAGATCATATAAAATATAATCATATATCAATGTAAAAATGCATAATTGTAAAACCAGATTTATCAATCACTACCACTCTGTTATCCTTCCTCTTAAAATCTCAAATGTAAAAAATAACCAGAATTGCACTGTTAATAGTGCTTTTTGTAAAAAAATCATATAGTAGCCCTGAAGATGACGTAAATGTATGTCAGAATGTCGGCCTCGAGAAGTAGTTTCAATCACAAGACCTCAACCCTCAAAAAAATTACATCATTCCTAAGCAATGTTATGTAGAGTACATGTCCACTTTTTTTTAACATATAAATCAGTGTTCCATATCAAATCAAATGTTCTCTTAAATGAATAAATACATAGTTTTTTAAACTGTGAAAATAATCCTGCAAAATTGTGTAGTTCCTAATTTTTTTTCCAGTTATCCTAGAAGGACAATAATAGTGTCATAAATTTGAAGTTGTCAAAAGTTTTAAATATAGATTACGGTTATTGTTTTTCATGTAAATGAAGTGTACACACTTTTCATAAGAGTATACATTAGACAGAAATGTAAAAAAATACTGTGACTCATATTCAATATTTTTCATTAAAATATTTTTCATAGGCCTTCAAAAGAACTTGTCAAAGAACATTTAATCATGTCGATAACCAAGATAAATTAGATTGAGGACAAAGAGATAAGTATATATTATTATATTAGGTCATGTAGAGTCCATCATTAAATGTAATATTAACAGAAATGTCAGCATTGAAAGTAAGACTTGGACCAATGAAAACTGACTAAGTCCTGATAAATGTATGAATGTTTTCCATTGGTCAGCGCAGTAACCTACCCATATCCATCGATGCCTACTTCCGTAAACTTGGATTTAATGGCTATTCCCATATCCAAATTTTCAAATAGCTCCCTGATGTTAACACTCTTGTTACATTGCGAGCTTAAGAACAGGCCATATTTACCTCTTTAAAACGCGTTCTAGTACGGAGCACAATTTGTACTGTTAATCTAATTCTTTTTTTTATTTACTTTTTTCCTTTTCGTTGTTTTGATTTTTATTTTTAGCTTTATTTTATCATCTATTTATTACTTTTTTAGTTTATCATTTCTTTGAATTTAGTCTTATTAGCTAGTTTATTATTAGAGTGGTAGTATCGTAAATCACATTATCATTCGCGATGTGTTGCTAGACACTGTTTGCGAGGTGAGTGAGCTCTCTTCTCCTGGTGACGACCAGGTCAAAATGTTGAATCTAGTTTCCTTGTCTTTCCATGTTCTTTTCCCTTAATAGTTTGATAAGTTGTCCTAACTGATTGTTTCTTGTTTTTAATTGTATATGTAACTTTAAATTACACAAAAAAACGGCAAAGAAAAAATAATAAAAAGCACACTACTAAATTTCCAATATATTAAACTGTTGTTCGTTATCAGGAGTTTGTCAGACTAGAAGAGAGGATGAAATCAGAGAGATCTACTTACAACAAAGGACGGAGCGGATTCGCTTTATAGTCCGTGTGGACCGTTTATTAAATTTTGGTAATTGTACATATATGTGGTAGCAGTTCTTCATTTAAAAATACATTGTTAAATAACGCTCCATATTTGACTTGTGTATGTATTTTGCATAATTTCCCTAATTTCCTAAAATCTTTCCTCGTTTGTTGATTAAAACTGTATTGCTAGTCGACATGTTTCGAATGTACCACATTCATCTTCCAGAAAATAATGGGTTTATATATAAAGGTGGGGTTGTACTTGAAAGTTGATTTGGTCATCGTCCTCTTATCAGGGATCATTTGAGGGATTAAGGTAGGATGATTGAACACTCCTTCTACCTGGCTAATCCGGGTCCGTCTGTTAGAAAACAAGTTTAAATTCTATAAGAATTGCCTTGTTGAATATTTATGAATAGCTGTTTTTCTTGAATCATAATTGTTTCCATTGATTTTAATTTAAAATGGCCTTTCTCTTTCCCAATAATGTTCATGGAGTTGGCCATCATCTCTCTTGTTAGTTTTGCCTTATGAACTCCTTCTGTGCGACATTTTGTAGAACCGACGGAAAGGTACATTGTTATTCTTCTGGACAATGAAGTCATTGTCATTTCGATATATGAGTTTTTTCCTGGCCTTGCAACTCCCGATGTTACATGAACACTCATATACAAGATTGGTCTCTTTCGACTCCTCGATACTTTGACTGATCCTAGTTACCACATTGCCTCCTGAAAGACTTGGCGAATAAGTTATCAGGGTCACATAATCATCAGACTTAATCCATTTAAAACTGTTTTTTTAAAACAACGGTACAACCGTCACCTGGGCGAAATTATATATAATCGCCAGCTTATAAACCGTAACTAATTACACACGTTTTCGTTGAAGTAATAAAATAAAATATAACCGTAAGTTGATGTATTTTAGTCCCATTTTGATTCAAATTTAGCGATTGCAATTTTATTTCCATTGATCTAAGTAAAGAATGTATTTAAAAGATAAAATTTAAAATATATAATTTCAAGTGATGAATTGTGTTTACTGCCATATCTTAGGTCTAAAATTTTATTTGGTCTGAAATATTCAAATTTTATTGTAATTATTAAACTATTTTCAGTGTAATATTATTAAATCAGTTTATACTTTTTTATTAATTATTAATTATTACTTAGATGGCTGGTGTTTAACTAAAACTATAAATTTAATGCTGTCAAGATGGAACAATTAAAAGGAAAAGTAGCATTAGTAACAGGAGGGAACAGTGGTATTGGCCTAGCAGTCACTGAGAGGTTACTCAGCAAAGGAGTCACCGTGCTTGCTTTGGATAAGCATGTCCATACTTTGGAGGTAAACTCAAATTCTATTCGAAACACACAAACACATATGCAATGATGCAGATACACATGAAGTTTAAACTAAAAAGGGGAAGGAAAACAGTAGAAATACATGCTCTGTGGCCTTTCACTTGATGTCATCAGAGCAAATAAGTAAGTACTAAAAAGGTTCAAATTTGAAAATTCAATTGAATTTTCCAGCCATTTCGTTACCTTCCAAAGAATTAACTACTTCTGATTATAAGCTGACGTTTCGCCGTAAATTTTTTGGCAATTTCAAGGCTTTCTTTTTGAAGGAAAACTATTTAAGTTAGATAATTGCGTTCAAAATCGAAGAAGAGTAACAAACAGAGTAAATAAACACACCTACAAACTCAATATTTCGGGTAATTCGTCTTCAGGAAAAAAGAGAAAGGGAGCCCAAGCAAATTGTAGACGTTGGGTTACTTGTTGTTACGTCTACAACGTGCATGGTCTCTCTTTCACTTTTTTCCTGAAGACTGATTGCCCGAAAGATTGAGTTTGTAAATGTGTTTCTTTACTCTGAGTGTTACTCATCTTCAATTTTATATATATACAAATATACACACAAAGTGAAACACATGCAGTCACATACTTACTCACTCACTCACTCATTTACAAACACAATGAACCCAATTGTTTATTAATGAACCTTCTGAAATAACTTTTAATTTTTCTAGTTTGATCTATTCTACAGTGACTCCCACTTCAACATACATACAAGTAATTTTTTCACAATTCATGTTAATTCTTTTATATGTTTGCAGTGACTTCTGATATATCTTCTATTATGCATATTCACTTCCATTTAGGGTAATTTTCTTAATTTGCATTTATTTTTAGGCCAATACATTGTAGATTTTGTTAGAACGCTGGTGAGTTTTAAAACAAATAGGTCAAAAAGAATCAGATATATAATAGTGTAGCAAATTGCTAATTTTACTTTGATAGTTTCAAAATGATTGGTGCTATATATAATTCGGTTTAATTTTTATCCATTATAAATTTGTTATATATTCATTAAAAGAAGATAACTTCTAGAACTTTAAGATAACTAAAAAAAAGTTTAAACTAAAAACAAGTTTAAATTAATTTTAAAACTCCTATAATATACACAAATGGTCTGTGTGATATTAATTTTTTTAAGAGTGGTATACCTGTAAAAAATTTTTTTAATGAATGATATTCATACTTTTAATAAGTATATGCACTAACAATATTTTTGGGGATTTTGGGTGGACCATTCTTTGGCTCTTTAATACTGGGATTTACTACGTAATAGCTGTCTAACTTTGAAAACAGTTCATCAACCGTTGAGTTTAGGCATATTCTAGGGGTAACATACAAAGCCCAATGAAGGGTTGTTAAGCTTTTTTATTTCATAAAGTGCCCAGTATATCTCATTATTTGGAGCGGCGTAACACAAAAGTTTCGGTCTAAAGAAAGTTTGTTCTGTACCTTTCTTCGATTAGTAACCCTCTGACTTATTTCTTGGAGAGATAACATACAAAAACTCCACTCCATTCAAAGGTTATAAAGCTTCTTTGTTTAATAAGTGACCCACTATATTTTGTCTTACTAAAAAGCTTTGGGCTAAAGAAGATTTAGCCAACTCTGTTTTTTTACGAAGCAGCCATTTGCCTTCTTACTCCAAATACAAGAATGGACCAGTTATCATATCAGAGTTCGCGTCCAATATTTAATGGCATTTCTTGATCCACAATATTTAAAAAAAAAAAAACTTCGAACTGGACCTTTTAATATATCCTACATTTCTGATGGCATATAGATCCTTACTCATGTTTACTTTCCTATAAGTAAAGTATAGTGATCATGAAAAAATTCGATCTCGCGATGTTGATGGAATTACATGTTTTGAGCTCTCAAAAGTCGTTTTATGAAGTTTTTTCTATGATGTCTGTGTGTGTGTGGGTGGGTGGGTGGGTGGGTGAGTATGTTAGCATTGCTTGTTAGCCCTCTACGGTCCAGAATCTTTGATGGATCAAGTTGATATTTTACACAAAAATTGACCCCATAGTGTTAATAATCCCGATTGTTTAGCAATAATTATGCATGACGAGAAAGTCACTTTTTTTTGGCAAAAACCTGTTTTTAGAAATATTTTTTTCTCCTAAATTGCTAACTCTAGAGTTTTGAAATTTTGGCAAAATCTTTGACGTTACAAATGCAAAAAAAGAAAAATATATTCAGATTTTTAAAACAACGATAATTTTTTTTTTTAATTTAAATTTTTATTTAAATTTTAATTAAATTTTTACTTATAATTCAATCTCAAAGCTTGTGAGAGTGATACAAGCCTTACCGTTTGGCATTTAGCTATAGTTACGATCAAAATGAAACTATACCTAAAAATTGAACATTATGTGAAGGATGAGATGAGATAATTTTTTTTAGAATTACACTCACCAAAGGGGCTTTAAAGTAGAGTTTCTATATTAGAATATGTTTTTTTGACGCTAAATGGCTCATTAAAGAAACATGAAAATTTGACCAAAAATGGAACAAAAATTAGCATTTTATAAAAAAAATTCATGAAATTTAAATTACGTTAAACAACAATAAAGCCATAAAAACTGTTTGTTAATCCTAGACTAAGGGATCACCTGCTGTACTTGTTGAATTATTGATATTTTTACTTTACTATAAGTAAAGTATAGTGATCGTGAAAAAATTCGATCTCGAGATTTTGACGGAATTACATGTTTTGAGGTCCCAGAAGTCGTTTTATGACGTTTTTACGATGATGTCTGTGTGTGTGTGGGTGGGTGGGTGGGTGGGTGGGTGCGTGTGTTAGCATTGCTTGTTACCACGCTACGGTCCAGAATCTTTGATGGATCAAGTTGATATTTTACACAAAAATGGGCCTCAAAAGGAGGAAGATCCCTATTGTTTGGGAAGAATTATGCATGATGGGAAAGTCACTTTTTTTGCCAAAAACCGTTTTTTTTAAAACATTTATTTCTCCTAAACTGATAACCCTAGAGTTTTGAAATTTTGACATTATCTTTGAGGTTTCAATTGCAACAAACGAAAAATATATTCAGAATTTTAAAACAACGGGAAATATTTTTTTTCAATAAAATGTAAAAATTTTGACTTATAATGCAATCTCAAACCTTGTGAGAGCGATACAAGCCATACTGTTTGATGGATCAAAATGAAACTATGCCTAAAAATAAAACATTATGTGGAAAATGAGTTGAGATATTTTTTTTTAAAATTACATTCGCTAATGGGGCGTTACAGTACGATTTCTGTTTTCAGAAAATGTTTTTTTGACGCTAAACGGCTCATTAAAAAATAATGAAAATTTGACCAAACATGGAACAAAAAATTAGCAATTAATAAAAAAAAAATCATGAAGTTTCAATTACGGGAAAGAGCAATAACGATATAAGAACTCTTTGTTTATCCTAGACTAAGAGATCACCTGCTATACTTGTCGAATTTGTTGTATTTTTTTACATTGTTTACATTGACTTAGAAATTTTTTGAGCGAATCCACTGAGATAAAATTGATTTTATAAAGGAACAGTTTAAATTGTTTATTGAATTATATGAGATGTAAGAGGAATAATATTGTGCAGGTAAATGATAACACTCATTAAAAAAAAATTCGTATATATGTTATTTGACAATGGGGAAGGAAAATGATCTTATTAAATACTAAGAAGCCATAAAATTCCCAGTATAATAATTCTGTTAAAAACCAAAAATGTAAAAGATAATTCAAAATATAAATCTTTCGTTTAGAGATTAATAACTATATTTATCGTACATCTTTAATTAACAGATCACCTTAAAACAACATTTTCTTCGCTGTTTAAGATGTTTTTCAGAGAAAAAAAGGGTATTTTACTGTTTCAAATTTAAAAATTTTACATTAATATTCAATGTAGAAGGATGTCAAGTAAACGATGTAAGAAATCTCCTGGCTATTTGAACAATAGCCATGTTCTCTTGTAGGATAATATTTCGTTTCAAGAAATGTTCACATTGGTTTTTCAAAAATGTTATTACTGCTGTAGTTATACTAATGAAATTATTTGCAAATAATAAATTATTTGTGATGTACAAAAATAAGCTTATAAATTGATATGTCCTTCAATCACTATCTGTACTAACTCACGAATGCAATGCTAATAATTATATCCCATTTAGATATTTATGTTATGCTTAAATGATACGTTATGTTTTATATACTCAAGAAATTTGACATTGAGTTACTTATAGTAAAGTAGAGTGTAGGCCACTCCAGATTTTTTTACATTGTTTACATTGACTTAGAATTTTTTTCAGAGAATTCACCGAAATAATATAATGTTTAGAGGTATGATGAACATTTTTAAATGACTTAACGACTTATATGTGATGTAAGAAGAATAAAATTCTTATATGTAAAAAATCAACAACAATAGACCAAACATATAATCTCTGATTCTTTTCATGGTATGATGGGTTTGTCTAACAAAATGTTCTAATCTATATGTTGCACCATTCTACAAAGCTTAATATCATATGGTGATTTTTTTACGTTTATGAATGACATTGGTATTGGTTAATATTGAAGTTTTTGGAATGAACTTTTTCGTCCTACTGAAGGGCTTCTATGTTTTTGTCTAATTTCCAGTTTTTTCACTATTCTAGTCTAATAGTTCATACCATTATTTTTAAAAATTTCAAGCTTCCAGCTTTTAAAGTTAAAATTATACAGAAAAGTCAGTTTTGAACTTGATTTAAGAATGCAAAAGTGCCTACTTACCATTATACTTTTTCTCAATATACATTTACAGCAAACTTATAGCAGAGTAGAGCACGTGGAAAAAAATAACATTCACTCAGAGTAAATTGGTCTCTTATGATTTTTGACCAAGGCTAAGAAAAGTAATTTTTTAAAAAACTTTAGTATGCCATAAAATTTCCAGTATAATACTTGATAAAAAACTTAAAATTTATAACATTATTTAGAATTAAAGAAAAATTCGTTTAAAAATTATGAATGAAATAATCCTACATCTTAAATTAAAAATTATCTGAAAAAGACATTTTTTTTATATGTTTTTGACATTTCTGACAAAATCTTTGCAATGTTTCTAAAATAATTAAATAATTTTCAAGTTCTAAATGGGAAAATTTGTCATTAGTATTAAATGTAAAAGGAGGTCAGATAAACTATATAAGAGATCCACTGGCTATTGGAGGAAAAGTCATGCTCTCTTGCAGGAAAATATTTCGTATAAGGAAATTTTCACTTTGGATTTTCATAAAGTTATTACTGCTGTAGTTATACCAATGATTGTATATCCATTAATTTTATGACATACAATAAAGGCTTATATTTTGATAAGTTGACCATCAATATTTGTACTACCTCAGGAATGAAAGACTAATAAACATTTCCCATTTAGACGTTTATATTATGCTTAAATGAGATATTATATATTATATACCCAAGAAGTTTGATATTAAGTTTACTTATAGTAAAGTTGAGTGTAGGCCACTCCAGATTTTTTTTTTGTATAAAACATAACCTAGTTCTATCAAAAATTCTGTGGTCATCAGACCAGATAAAAATGTCTGTCTCGAACTTGAAAAGTTTACATTTTATCTTTTCATTCCTGATATTTAATTAAAAATACAAAATGCATTTCTTTAAAATACGCCTTGTCTAAAACATTTTGTTCATACTTCCAATATTAATTATTTTATCTATTGGCTGTGACTTCTGATATACCTTCTGAAATTTTGCTTATTCACTTGCATTTAGGGTGATTTGCATAATATGTTGAAACAAATATGTTGAAGTTATGGGAAATTTCAAGACAATTAACATATAATGAATTATTTTTAAAACAGTGGCATTTTAAATTACTGTTATAATTAATATTATTGCCATTTTAAATTATGGCAATTCTAATTCCATATTTTTTAAATTCATTTTTTCTACATCGTTCAGTATACTTTTGTTTAGCAAACTCTTGTTTATTTTAATATACAACCAATTTTTTTCCCCCATTTTAACGGTATTCATTATTAGTCAAAATATAACCCTCCAAGAATTTTTAGGTAGTTCAATTTTTAAACAATCAAAAAGAATATTTAGCTTATAAAGTGTTGCAACCCTTTTTTAGATGATTTCTAGTAGAAATAAATTGAATGAGAAATTACTTTTTCTGGCGGCAGATTTAACAGATGAATCTCAGGTAATCAATTGCTTTCAATGGTTAGATGAAAATCTCGAAAGAAAACTGAATATTCTGATTAACTGTGCTGGAGTGGGAGGGATCAACAGTCTCATGGGTAAGCAGAGCTGTCAATATTATTATAAAAATATTATGTTTTCTAACCTATTTCGTACTAACAATATGCGTTTATTAGTCAATATGTATACAAATTTACTTCTAGGAAAGAATTATTATATTATGGAATCGATGAATCTAGGTTAAGTTTAAATTGCTATTTTTGTTTTTGACAATCTGATTTTTTAGTATCTATAAACACACTGGTATGACATATGTGCATTTGTGTTGGATTAAAAAAAATTATAACATAACAATCATAACAAAAAAATTCATCCAATGACATTGGATTGTTAAAACTGCTTCGTATTATAGTGAAATCAAACTAACTTTCAAGCTCTAATCATTTAACTTTTGAAGCAGTGATTTTATCTTCAAAAGACTAAATCACTGCCTAATTTCAAAGAAACAACAAGTATCCTTTCATAAATGAGAGCTGATTAACCAATATGTATGTAATATTATATTTAGTTATATTATATTTAAATTATTATCCTGACAGCTCATGGAGTTATAATAAATTATAGAATTCAAAATAATATTTACAGGTATTTCTTGAACCATACTTTACAAATAAATAAACATGGAATCTATGCTTTTTAATGTGTCTTTCTAATTACATGTAATCATAGGTGAATTTAGTTTATACAATACCTAGTCTAGTTCTAACAAAACTTCTATTGTTATTACGGAACGAGAAAAAAAAATTCCTTGAAAACTTGAAAAGTTTACACTATACTCGAAATAGAATTGAAACATTTTCAATTTCATGGTATTAAACAATAGGTGTCAAAAGAGTTTCCACTAAGTTAGTTCTATAATAATAACCACAATAATATTATTATTAATGCTAATATAATCTTAAATACACTCTACTGTAATTTTCATACTAATTTAAAATCATATAAACTATATCCTGATAGTACATCTATTTTGCAATGTATAAACTTTAATTGGTCTCCTTAATGAAAATATTTATACAATTGTGTGAATATAATAATAATCTTGAGTGGTTGGGAACAACTTTACTACAAATAGACATAATATCATGCTCACATACAAATTGTTCACTTGTACCATTAATGCATGTTTGCAAGGTCTTCATAAATTGAATGTTTTGAAGTGCAATAAATAGATAAAAGTACGCAAGCAAGTTCTTTCACAATGGCAAGATACTGATAGTTTAAAAAAAAAATAATAATATTATGGTAGTTATTCAAATTAGTTAATTCATTTCTTCGACTTACAGTTCGATAAACGTTCATTTATGTGATATACACAAACTTCCTTAAGCCACACAATTAAAAATTAGGGTTCGAGATTATTTTTTAAGGATTTGATTCATATAACACATATTTTAAAAACTCTATCCAACTGAGAAGTATTATACTTCAAATATATATATGAAAAAAAAATTATTTTATTTTGTTTTAACAACACATGATTTCCAAAAACACCCAAATAGAATTAAAAATTGTCTATTTCATAGGATTCGACAATAGGTGTCAAAAAAAAAGAAAAAAAAAAGAAAATCATTTAAACGCTAGTTCTAGAATTTATAACAACAATCACAATAATTATAAATTATAACAATAATCATAATTAATTTTAATATAATCCTATTTCTTGTAGCAGTGTTTCTACTAGGAAAATATTTTTTTTTATAAAGAAATAAGCTTTAACTGCGTTCTACACTACGTTTCACTTCATTACAATTAATTACAATTAGCTTAATTTTCATTGCAATTAGCTCACAACAGAAGAATCCTTCAAACTTGTGTTTTCAGATAGTGAGGTTGAAGAATGGAAACACGTATTTCAAGTCAATGTCATTGCTAATGCTCTGTGTACGAGGGAAGCTATTAAAAGGATGACCAATAAAGATTACAGTCACATAATTAACATAACAAGGTACTCATATAATAAACTGCAACCATTCTAGTTTTTCAAAGGAATTTAATTATGAACAGTGTAATTTAGACCTGACATTCAACAATATAAGTAACATGAAGTTATGTTTAAAATATAATTTTAAAATAGAACTAAACAGTTTCATACTGGACTTCTATAATACCTAATAACTGAGTTTCTATAATACCTGTTTACTTTGATTTTTATTTTATACTTAATAATGTTTAATTTATTTTGTTGGTATTTTTATTTTATTTAACTACTATAAAATAATTTCAATAGTATAGAACTGTTAATGAATTATTTCAGTTTTACCAGCTCAATTTACGATTGTTATTGTTATATATTTACTACCTTTGTATCTTCAGAAAGAGGTTTTTAATTCATTTTCTAGTTTCTCTACCTTAATCTCTATTCTGGTCATATGTATTTCTTCTTTAACAATTATCTCAATGGTTTACTCCATTTTTGGTACAAAAGCCATTTTGGTATTTAATCATAGAATATACTAGTGACAACTTATTAAGAAGAGCATTTCATTTCTCACTGGTAGAGCTTTTATGACACCCCTCTATTATTAATTAGGTAAATCACGAGAGAGGGATGAATTGACAAAAAAGTGCCTGTTAAAAGTTATATTATTGCTGAATTGATAAAAGCAATAAATCTTGAATATTTCTAACTTAATCTTATATTGTTAATCTTATAGGGTGAAGGGAAAAGTATAGAAAATATTAGAACACCCTTTGTAATATATGATAAATAGCATATAATCAATTAATATATATTTCATCATTAAAGATCTCTTTCATTCTATATTTAATTCACATTAACAAAAATTTATCAGTCTCTAAATATGTCTATTAAACATGTCTACTAAATATTAAATTATTAATGAAGGTCATATTGGACAATATAACTTCTGTGAGTTAAAACTCAATGGATTATACAGTAAAAAAATTTGGCTTAAAATCTATTTGACGACTTTATTACAGTTTTATTTTTATTTCAACATTTTTTTTCAAATAAAAACTAATTTTGTAATGTTATTCCATATTGTAAAAATATGATTAGAAAAACTAATAGTAGTAAATAAATAAAATAAAAATTAATAAAATAAAATATAATTAAATAAAAACTAATTTGTAATGTTATTCTATATTGTAAAAATATTCCTGGAAAAACTAATAGTTTTCTAATTACAAATGAGTAAGGTTCTTACTTTATTGAGCTCATTTTTAACTAAAAGAATATTTGCTAAATGTCGCTAAGCATCATAAATTTATGTTGAAACTTACAATTTAAAACACAATATGAAATTATAGGAAACTGAAAATTCACTGTAATTGCTGTAGTCAAGATCTAAACAACTTTTTTATAATTCAAACATTTTTATGATTTCAAAATACTTCAGTATCAAATTATATATATTCCTTATAGCAAAGCCTTAGAAAACAAATTATTTAATTGTATATGTTTGATACGGTGAATAATAACTAACAACATGTTCTGTTTTTTTTTTTTTTTGAAGCAATGTAACGGAATATGAACCCAAGCAGGGATTCTTACATTTCTACAAAGCAACAAAACATGCAGTGAAATCTCTAAAACAAGGATTTTCACAGGAAACGTTTGGAAGAAACATTAAAATATCAGTAACATGTTTTTTATCATCTATTTAGTAATTCATAAAAAAATATAATGAATAGAACATCAAGCTTATAGATAGTTACAAGCAAGCAGCACTGCTTTTTTAATTTCTGCAACTGATTGATTGAAATATTCCCGCACGATATATCTTCTGGTTGAAGTAATTGATTGTAAAATAAAAATCTGGACTAATTATTTTTAAAAGTAAAGATAACAAGTATTCAAATTAATTAATGCACGTTGTCAACCAAGGAATAAAGGTATGATAACTATACAAAAGGAAAATACTAGATTGCATTTGTTATTCTTAGAAAAAATTTCATACAACTTAATTGTTATTATTTTTTCACGCAATTAAATGAATTATACTAAATCAATAAATCCTATTTTTAAATTTCTAGAAAAATATGTCATAATTATATTTCAGTTTCAAAAAAGATTCCAATGAAAATCTAATTTGTTTTCTTATCGATAACAACTTTCGGATGGTTAAAATAAAAAAAATTATATTAAATCCAGTTAATTGGTATTAATTTAATTTTTGAGAATTAGAACAAAATATCTATTAAATTACATTATAGTTTATACACATCAGTTATTAATTCAGCATAGTGTTAAAATAAATTTGAACTTGCATTTATTGGTCATTCTATTATTTAAATACTAGTGTTATTCATCTTAAAAATGTAATAATAATAAAATAACAAATATTATAATTATATGCAATATATGTAACAAACACATCGTATTTAAACTCTATTAGTAACTTAGAACACTGGGAATTTTCTTTTGTATTCTGATTTTTAAAATAGTTTAAATTATATTATTTAGAGACTTAGTAGAAACTTATTTAACGAAAATTAATATCAAGAGAGCTTTAATTATTTACATTTGTTTTCTATACCATCACAATGCTACAATGGATAATTTCTTTTTGTTTAGAACGTTAGTCCAGGACTTGTTAAAACAAACATATTCAAGTCATCAGTTGGGGAGAAAGCAGATGAAGTAATATTTTCTGAACTCCCTTTTTTGATGCCTGATGAAGTAGCTTCAGCAGTGCTTTATATTTTGTCAACTCCACTAAATGTGCATGTGAGCATTTAAATATATATATACAGGTTTTGAGATTTCTTGAGGGTTTTGGTCTAGATATCCTGTGATATAGCCTGTGAATGAAGAGTGGTCAAGAAACAAACAGCATGATATATATATATATCAATGATCAAACCACAATAAGAAATGGGAAACTGAGTTGGGTTTTTGACTCTGACGAAGACCGCTTGTTACGGTTGAAAGATCTTAGTCTTGTTTTCCCATTTCTTATTGTGGTTTGATCATTGATTGTTATTTCACGTGTTTATGTGAAATCTTTATATATATATATATTCATATATTCAAGTCAAAATCGAAGAAGAGTAACACACAGAGTAAATTGGTGCAGGAATTTCTTCCCCGAGGAAAAAGGCCCCCAGGGAAAAAATCCCCCTTGAAAAAACCCCCTGGGGAGGAAATCCCCCCTCAAAAAATCCTTCCCCTCCTCCAAAAAAAAGAGAATGAATCTGTTTTTTGACTAGAATTAGTACATTAATTAAGAAATATTATAGTACTAGTAGTATTAGAAGTAATTAAATACCAAAAAATATAAAAACTTCTGGAAAATCAAAATAATTTTTACAGGTCATTTATATTTATTTAAAACAAAAACTGGAAAATAGCGCAATATAAAAATGCTGAAGTAAATCGAATTCATCAGTCAAATAGAATAAATTAAAATAATAACTAATGGATTTTCAAGATATAAGAATGACAAACCCATTTCAGAAAAATATAATACATCCAAATAAAAACAATTTAAACAATAGTGTCAATGTTAATGTCTTAATGTCAAAGTTAAGTCTGAAATCATTAACTGAAAATGCACTAAATCCTAGAATTAATAATCATATTCTTTTTTCTTTGGTTTATACCGCCGAATTGTAAATTATATACATACATACATAATGAGAAAAATTTAGTGTTACTTTATCTATTAATTATTTTTTAAGAGGGGATTTTTTCATAGAATCAGATTAAAGAGACACACTTACTAAGTCAAAATTTTGGATAACACGTCTTCTACTTACTCTTCTCCTCATTTGAACTTGCATATGTCTAGTTTGGATCGTGTTTTTGATCTTAAAGAATATATACATATAGACATACATGACTCACTTTTATATTTCCACAGGGGGCGTTATTAGGTAGGAAGGACTCCTCGGGAGCAGCAGTAGTTGAGTACTCAACCGCTGCTGCTTTGGAGGAGCACTTCTACCTGATGACGCCTCCTGTCGAAATATAGTAGCGAGTCTTTTATCCCTATGTTTATGTTTTATTTTTCGTTATTGAGTTAGCAGTCCCTTTGGACCTTTCAATTATCCTTATACATATATTGTTAAAAGTAGCAGCAGCTTCTGCTCACACGATTTTTGAGCTGGTGACCTCGATCTTGCGGGCGATTCTCCTATCTTGTGGTTGGAACTTCCACATCAATTGTCCAAGGGACATCAATTCATACGAGCTTTCGACCATAATTACGTTGGTCATCGTCGGGTAAAATCTTCTTCTGGAGGGATGCTTATATGAATTTCGTTAGTTGATGTGCTTTTGGATTGGTCCAATAAACTTGCCTCATTGGTCAATCAGAGTACAGATTTCAGTTCTTGTTCTTATTTCATTTCATTTTAGGCTCTATGTTCTTGTTTCTTGGAATAACGAACATTTCTTTCACCTGAAGATTAATTGAGGGGTTTCTTTCTTTGATATATAAAGCCTCTAAAATATGCAGTTTAACCCCTCAATTAATCTTTAGGTGAAAGAAATGTTTGTTATTCCAAGAAACAAGAACATAGAGCCTAAAATGAAATGGAATAAAAACGAAAACTGAAACCTGTACTCTGATTGACCAATAAGGCAAGTTTATTGGACCAATCCAAAATCACATCAACTAAAGAAGTTTATATAAGCATCCTTCCAGAAGAAGATTTTACCCGACGATGACCAACGTAATTATGGTCGAAAGCTCGTATGAATTGATGTCCCTTGGACAATTGATGTGGAAGCTCCAACCACAAGATAGAAGAATCGCCTGCAAAATCGAGGCCACCAGCTCAAAAATCGTGAGAGCAGAAGCTGCTGCTACTTTTAACAATATTTGCATACAAGAAGATTTGCTGCCGATTTACACCAATATATATATATATATATATATATATATATATATATATATATAATTAAAAAGAACGTAGCACACAGATAGACAAACGAATAACTCACTTCTATATTTCGACAATCGTCGTTATCAGGAGGCGAAGAGTCTCGCAAGAAGGTAGAGCGACGACTCATATATATATATATATATATATATATATATAAATTATTTTAAAGTTTTTCTTTATTATTGACTATAATAATTGTTAGAATTAGAACAAATTTTATTTTTAAAACATTTTATGTATAGTATTATAAAAATATTTTATAGTTTTTATTATATTATAAATATATAATATGAAATATTATATTTTTATTCTTTTTATTTTTATTATATGCAGTCAAAGTTTCGTTAAGTTTATTGTATGGACTTGGAAAGAAATGTTTTAAAAATTGATACTACTTGCAGTTAGTAACATTCTTACCATTTGACAAAAATATATGAAAGTAGCTAGGTTGCTCTTTCAGAAAATAGCTAATATTCATGTAAAGAACACTCATCTGTAGTGGTCACGACAGGGTCTTTGAGTGAGTTTTCTGTTACATTAGGACTGTAATAAAAATGAAAGTGGATCTCCGATCAGCTGGTCATCAAGGTTGAGTGTATATGACTTTTACTTTCATCTGATAAAAAAAACACAGCGGCCTTCACTAAGTAAACTTACTCTTCAATCTTATGATTACTCACTTTAAAGTTGGTTTCATTATAATATTATGACAAATATTTCAATGATACAAATTTAAGAAATTTATAGATAAAAATAGATGATATTTTTGTACTTTTAATTTTTTTTTTGAGTTTTTTTTGTACTCTAATTCTTTTTAAATGTCAAAATAGATTAAATATGAAAGACGACATACTGTTATTGCAATGTTAAAAATGAAATATTCTTTTTATATGTTACTAATTGAGTGAAAAACATGGAATCTATCAGTTGTATCGATAAAGAATGAGAATTAATTATATGTGAAATTATATCAGTATCCAAAAAACATTGGGACATACATATCACTCACAATATTTCTCTCTCTCTCTCTCTCTCTCTCTCTCTCTCTCTCTCTCTCGTTATACGAGGTGTGTAAATAAAGTAGTGAGACTGATTTTTTTTAAATTTTCTATTCAAATATAATTACAATGTGATATTGTCACCTTCAAAATAGTTCCCTTCGGAAGCCACACAGCGCTGGAGACGGTCCTTCCAATCATTGTAGCATTGCTGGAACTCGGATTCTGGAATGGCCTTCAGCTGGTCGGTTACAGCAGTTTGTATGTTTTGTAGTGTCCCGAAATGAGTTCCCTTGAGGTGATTTTTCAATGTCGGGAAGAGGAAAAAGTCACAAGGACTCAAGTCTGGTGAATAAGGAGGCTGAAGAGCAACAGGAATGTTTTTACTGGCCAAAAACTCGTTTATTGAGATGGCAGTGTGACAGGGCGCGTTGTCGTGATGCAACACCCACTTGTCTTTGATGTTTGGCCGCACACGAAGGACTCTTTTTCGAAGTCTTTCAAGGACCTCACGGTAGAAGTGCTGATTAACCGTTTGGCCTTGTGGCACAAACTCTTTGTGGACGATTCCGTGGCCTTTGTGGCCTTCCGCTTCGTGGTTCATCTTCAATCGACTCTCTTCCTTCTGAAAATTCCTTAAACCACCGAAAAACCTGTGCCCTTGATAAAACACGTTCTCCATAGGCCTCCTGAAGTTTTTCAAAAGTTTCGGTTGCATTATGTCCAAGTCTGAAGCAAAATTTGATTGCACACCGCTGCTCAACTTTGAGGTCACTCATTTTTAAAACGCTCAAGAAAAAACCATTTCACGAAAACCAACGCTACGGACAAACAAATGACTGTGGCGAGTTCAGATTCATACTGGAGGCGCATCACACGTGCATCTGACGCTACTCAAGGCCACGCGTCTCCAGCGTTGCCAGATCGAAAGCGACGTTGCCAGTCTCACTACTTTTTTACACACCTCGTACACATACACAAACACAACACTCACACACTCACACACACACACACCACACACACACACACACACACACACACACACACACACACACACACACACTACACAATAGTATATTTTTTGTTTAGGGTTTAATATATAAATGTTTATATGATATAATGAGATTATATGTGAAATTAGATCTAACATGTTCTCTTTTCCATCTTCTTAAATCTATTTTGTACTAAATAATAATGGAATGAAATATATACTCGTATTTACGATGTGTCTTTAATTTTAAATTTGTTTTTTAAAACCAACTTAAGAGGTAAGATAGAATTATAGCTTCTTTTCTGTCGTTTTTGTCACAATAGTAAAATAAACATAATAGCAAAACACGAACATACTTAAAGGTAGGACATTTCATAACGTGATTACAATTCGTAGTTTTTTTTTTGTTATGCTTAGTTTGTTAGGACAGTAGAGGGAGCTAACATTCTTGAGTGCTTCTTGTTATTAATAAATACCAGCAATCAGTTGGCAAGTCTTAATGTGCATTTCAATAGCTTTTAAGATAATATTATCAAGCGTCATACCTCGTCTATCGCTGTTTAAGTCACCCAACCGGTTTCACAATGCATCATCAATAGGACTAATGTAACCTTTCAAAATCACGGATATAATACCTATTTTAACCCAATGGTGCCAATATATATGCCTAAATTTCCTACGTAACAGTTTTATTTATTTTGTTTAATCTGTTTTTTGTCTTTTAAACTTTAAGTCGTCTCTGTCCTCTCCGTCCTGTCGTCTTTTCATGTTTTTTATTGGTTAAAATGTTATGTCTACCTGATGCTTAAACACAAAAATACTGATAACCTAATAAACGAACAAATCAAGCACCAGGCAGACGTAATACATGAGAATTACGTAATTTTCTATCGCACTTTGCTTGTAGGCTACTTTTAAGCTATATTAATTGTTTATATTATAAAGTGTGATTGAATTGTTTGTTAACCCTCATTAAAATCAGTGGACACTTTTCAATTAATTTTTAAAAGTTGATTAAAAAAATAATCGTGTAAAAATTATCACGTTATTGGTGATAATTAACGCGATTAATTCCCATCCCTATTCTATGTATACGTACTTAAATTGAGTAGACACCTCTCAACTCCGGTCCATTTCTCCTGTATGAGAAGCAATTAATCTTATTGTGTGATTACCTCTATAGCAACAAGAGAAGCTAGATTGCTGTCCTGTATCAGTGGGTAAGGGAAACGTATTAGTAACTGTTCATGAAAACTCGAGGTGGGGACCGACCCGAAAAATAGGATATTCTCCCTTCCCGAGGGGACTACCCATTCCTTACAGATACCATTTTACTCCTTAAACTGTTGTCCACAGGTGTCGGCTATGTTTTATTAAACCTATTAAAGTTAAAGAGGTGGACAATGGTTAGGGGTAGTCAATTTATAAATTTCTTACTGTGGCTTGGATGTTGATTTTTACCTCACGTCTACTCTGAAATCTTACTATACAGTGTTTCACGATCGCTAAAACTCCTTACGTTCTTCCTGCCGTGACTGACAGGTGTATCACAAAATATATACGAGTGGCAACTGTACTACTTTATTTTTTTAACAAATACTGATAATATTTCGCTTTTATTTACTTGATCTATAGTTGTTAAAATACATCCCAACGACCAATAAATATATCCGCGCACTATAGTGCACGTCATAATTAGCAGTTCCAGACCAGAGGTCTTCTACTGCCTGATTACTGTGCTACTATAATTTGGACTGTCAGTAATTTATGTCAGATATTAAGTTCGTATATATAGTAATGACGTCGTATTTGCGGTATGTGGTCTTGTTGGTCATAGTTTTCATGTTTTTAGTCATGAGTTAAAAAAATAGTTAGTGGATGAAGTAATCGCTGAGTGAGGTTGAGGAAGGTTGGTGGCAGGATTGAAAGCTTGCACAAGGAGGTTTGGATAATTAGATAGATTGTTGTCTTCATTGGAAGTAAGTCAGGTGATGTAACTATCCATTGATTCCATTCTCAAATCGTGGTGAATATCCACATTTCAGACGTACCAGGGAGCCCTACCTACAAGGAGGGCACAATTATTTTGAACAATCTGGATACAAGTCTTGTTCGTTGGTGCAGCTGTAAACCAGACGATGCATCCATAAGTCATTGCTGAAAGAACGATCCACTTATAGACAAGGTCCTTGACTGAATCGCCAAAATTTCTTGATTTGAAAAGAGAATACAGATTACACATCAAGTAAATTCTAATCTTGAATTTATTATGGAGATGTTTGAATGTTAATCTGGAGTCTAAAATAAGATCATGATATTTTATATGGGTTTGGTAGAGAATGATCTGGTTACCAATCAAGACACAAGGATGACGGGGAGGGACACCCTTGCTGAATTGCTCTTCGTTTGGTTCAGCACTAGTTACCACTTTGTGAACCACATACATACACTGTCATTCTTACAGACTAAGACTCACACACTCACTCGTATATACAAATCACTCACTTACCCACTCTCTCTCCCACACACATACACACACACGCACAAATCACAAACACACACTTTAAAAATATGTAGATAATTTAAAAATTGATAATTTATATCTCTTTATCTATTACAATTGTAAGAATAGGTTGCATATACAGGAAACAAAATAGCTAGTAATTATGCTATTATTATAATTACTGAAAAATAATTATTTTTGAAGAAAATAAGTAAAGATTGTTTAAATTAGTAACTTAAATGTTTTATTTCTAAGTTATACAATAAATAACAGTTTTACACGTATATTTTTTGTTGTAGATAAGCGAGCTTCATATCAAACCAGCTGGATCTCCTGTCTGAGAAAATTAAATGGACAACACCATAACAATACCACAATACCATATGTGAAAACTTATGTAATTAGATCTACATAATTTTGTCTTATATTACCACATTCAGTAAAATAAAAGTGTCATTTAGAATCCTAGCATGTTATTTCATACCTTTTTGCACTTCAATTATTTTGAAGGCTTGTTATTCGTATTAATTAACTGTTCATTTTCAATTATCATGAACAATTCTTTCTATCTATTTTTACTTCTACTAAAAAAATGTTACCTTTAAAAAAAAATTTTTTTAAAAATTGAAAAATAAGACAAAATAACTAGATAAATATCCTTATAAGCTGACCATAGTCTTATATCAATTTACATGTTCAAAATCATTCTTACAAATAATTTTTTGACATTTTTCGTAGAACCATTTTTTTAATTTATGAAGGTGCTTTCTTTTCTTTGCACAAGAATAAACCACCCACACACTCACCATACAGACACATAGGCATACACACACACACATATATATATATGATCAAACCACAATAAGATTAGTCTTAGTCTTGTTTTCCCATTTCTTATTGTGATTTGATCATTGATTGTTATTTCACGTGTTTATGTGAAATCTTTATATGCTCGTATATATATAGAACTTATGTTTATCGGGACTCGGTCAGTTCTTCATGTTGAAATTAAACTTTCAATGCTAACGTTTCGGATTTTATTAAAAACCTTTTTCATAGGCAAAGGTATAAATTTTGAAAAAGAAAAACTAAGTATTACATTGAAAATTATTTTACAAAGAAAAGTAGTCAGTAAATGTCAACAACTGTGTAGTTTGAATGAACACGTGACACTTCAAAATTTATGAAAAGTGACACTTCATCTGCCTATGAAAAATAAAACTGCCATTTTTTTTATACTTATGTTTTACGTCTGCCTTCGGTTTTGAATAAAAACTGAAACGTTGGCATTGAGAGTTTAAGTTTAACCTGAAGAACTGACCGAGTCCTGATGAACTTTAGCTTTGTTTCCATTCCACGGTCGATACTTTTATAAATATTCATATATATATATATATACACGGGTTACTATCCGTTCGACAGAGTCAAAAACTCAACCTTAGACTTTGACGAAGACCGCTTGTTGTGGCGGAAATATCTTAGTCGTTTTTTTCCCCCATTTAATATTGTGGTTTGATCATTCATTTTTATTTCACGTGTTGTTTGTGAAATCTTGCTATATGAATATGTATACCCCTACACCTATTCTCAGACACACACACCACACTACACATACACCACACTTTACACATATACTCACTGAAATTGATACATCTAAAATTTCTTTTCGAAATTTAAATTGTTACATATAAAAAAATGTATCATATCCATAAGCCACCTTACTTACTATAATTGTTTTGGAATCATTCGACTAGTGTACGAATAGCTTTTCTTAATAATGGGGTCGTCCAAAACTGGTTGAACGACTCCAATACTAGAATACTTGACTTGATGATTTGTCCATTTCTAAACATACTGTTATCATCTTTGATAGTAATAATATTATGTATACATTTAATTAAATAAATATGCCATTTTAGAGGTTTTAATCATTGAAGTTGAGAAGTTAGTAGTGTTTTAGTTGTCATGAATACTTTTCTCATTAGTTCATTGGCTTATTGATATGTACTTGAATTAATTGCTCGTTCATTCTTATCTTACGAATCACGACAGATATATTTTTTAGGAGTAAACAAACTGATGCTATAAAAATCGTCAGTTTTTACATTGGAAGAATTTTTGATAAAAGCTTCATGCTCGAGATTCCACCCAAAAGGGCTTAAAGAGAAACCATGTATGATATCAGCTATTTCCTGAATCATACGGTTCAAAGAGTGGAAACAGTTTTGCTGGCGCACAAAGGTGCCATAGAGATGAGACAGTTGTTAGGGACAATGGGGAAAGCAGCGACTGTAACCTCTATGCCCACCGCTACTCTCATGCTGCTGGCTTGATCGCGGTCTTGATATGTGACTACCAACAACAATGCCTCTAACTCAAGGAAAAAAAGGGGATTTTAAGCTTTAAAGACAACTTCAATTTGATTAAACCAAACAAACGTTGTTTGGTACTCATGTCTTGGTACATAAAGGATTTTAGTGTTTTCATTATTAATATTATTTTTTATTGAAAGGAGTGAAAATCGTATGTTTGATTGTTTTTCAACGCCCAAACTTGTAAGGTTATCACCTTTTAGTGATGTTCTAGGGGCGGAAATTGTGGCTCATTTATTATTTGGCACCCATTTTGATAATGGGAAAGCCACATTACCGTTGATTCTGAACTGGGAGTCCATATTTCGCCTAACACAAGTGTATTTAGAGTAGGGATCTTTAACGAGTACTTGACATCGTACAGGCTTAGGACTCACGGTTTAATGTCTTTAGACAACGTGCTCAGATTTAATCACCTCTCGCGTGAATAAATCGAGGGTCAGTAGGGTATCGAACCCCAGATCAACCAGTTCGAACTAACTACTGAACTAACCTGGCCCCTCCATCTTGGAGTGAAAATGGTACTGTCCAACGAAGAATGATTCAATTTGGTACTCCTAAGTGAACGTGAAAGATGATCTCATAAAAAATTGCAATGTTCAGAGATAACTACTTCGAGTTTCTCCAAACAGTACCTGTTTCTTGAAACATCCTGGTCAATTTTTCAATAGCAGAAAAACAAATGTGTTGGTGATAACAATGATGAAGGCTGTACTTTGGCAATGTTTTGCTGCCTTTAGCAAACTGGTCAAGAATTTCAAAAAAACAGGTAGTGAATTGGAGAAACACTAGATGGACAGAGGTGGTTACTTTGGAACAGTACAATTTTTTGTTTAAATGTTGAAACACACTCTCTTTATAACACCCACACATATAAGGCTATCACCTTTTAGAAGAAACATAATATAAAGAAAGAAAATATTAAAACCCTTAATATACTCAGACTTTATTGACACTCTGTGCCAATGTATAACATGTATAACTATTAATAATATTTAAAATTAGTTTTAGTCATAAGTTTTCAAAAAAAATACTAGATATTAAATAGAAAGGTTTCTAAATATATGTTGCTTTCTTAACGATTACTTATTCGAGATACAATTAACTTAATACGAATATTGGATACTCTATCTGGAAGTTGTAGGAACATTTGAACCCTTTTCATGTGAATGCGTGGCATTTGCATTCAAGAGAATGGATAAACATGTTTCGTAAACAATAGAAAAACTAATAGAAACTAATAGAAGTGAGATAAAAATAATAGATCTGAAGACCATTTTGAAGGACAATACAGCATTCAAAATCCAAAGCTGATTTTACAAAATGAAAAAGGGAAGTTACATAGGTTTCAAATAGTAGAACTGCGCACGTGGTCAATGAGTCAGCCTCTCAGAAAGGACCTAAAATTAAGAACTTGTCTGATGTTCTAAATAAACGATTTCAAATTTGCTATAACTGATAAAATGTTTATATAACTACAATAAAACAAATTAAATCATTAAATTGATTAATTTTTACGGAGTGTATATTACAACTTCATCATGATAGTTATATTAAAATAAAACAAAACCCAATCGATTGCAACGAGCTAGATATTATGTTTAATAGTACTTAAGTTGAGTGTATGCCACGTTAGATTTTTTTAATGGTAGAGGATTATAACAAAGTCAGGTGAGTTATAAAACTTGCTGTTTTTCTTGTAATTTATAATTAATAGTGTTAACCACTCAGTCTCTAACTAATGTCCTCAAATGGTCTCATAAGAGCAATTTTATAGAATGCTCCCAAGTTAGGTTAAAAACTGTACTTGATGAATTTCACAGCTGGTCAATAGTTCTTTTAAATTACTCATAGCAATTCGTTAGAAGTTTTATATTTTTATAATAATAATCTATGCTATTATAAAAGAAGCCATGTCAATCTGCCCGTCCCTCACAAATTGAAACAAATCCCATAAGTATAGCAAGTGACCATATTCCAATTAGAATTATCAGTTTTTATAGGTATATTGCCATTTGTTGCACTCAAAATTTTACGAAATATTTTTCGTTAATTGTTAATTTTAAGTTTAGTTTTTTGAAAAAAATTTCAATGCTCTAAGTAAGCGATTTGGAGTTAAAAAATCATTTTCTGAAAACATAGAACATGCTAAAACGCTCCTTTTTGTTATTGTAATTTAAAAAAAAAATACTTCTTATCATCTCCCAAATAATGCTCTATTTTTAGGGATAATTTTATTGTGATCCATCAACCGGTATGACTTGTAATAATAATAATATTCATTTATTTCACAGAAAAGATTACAACTTGTTAATAAAAGACATATCTCATTTAATTAACTTATCAATACATAAAAATAGTTTATTTTTTATTAAATTCCAATTGTGAAACTATGCCCACTTCTGGTTATATGCCTCTCCCAACTCCATCGATTTTCTGCTTTCACGAGAGACTCTGAAACACATTGGTCCCGCTGTTTCTTTAAATTCATTTTCCTATCTTCTCTTTGTCTTCTTACTTTTCTTCTAGCTTTTCTAGGACACCACTCAGTAATTATTTTTGCCCATCTATTGTTCTTCATCCTTATGATATGTCCTGCCCACTTCCATTTTAGTGCGCACACTGTAGTCATATTATTTTTGCCCATCTATTGTTCTTCATCCTCATGATATATCCTGCTCACTTCCATTTTAGTGCGCACACTGTAGTCATATTATTTTTGCCCATCTATTGTTCTTCATCCTCATGATATATCCTGCCCACTTCCATTTTAGTGGGCACACTGTAGTCATATTATTTTTGCCCATCTATTGTTCTTCATCCTCATGATATATCCTGCCCACTTCCATTTTAGTGCACACACTGTAGTAATTATTTTTGCCCATCTATTGCTCTTCATCCTCATGATATATCCTGCCCACTTCCATTTTAGTGCGCACACTGTAGTCATATTATTTTTGCCCATCTATTGTTCTTCATCCTCATGATATATCCTGCCCACTTCCATTTTAGTGCGCACACTGTAGTCATATTATTTTTGCCCATCTATTGCTCTTCATCCTCATGATATATCCTGCCCACTTCCATTTTAGTGCGCACACTGTAGTCATATTATTTTTGCCCATCTATTGTTCTTCATCCTCATGATATATCCTGCCCACTTCCATTTTAGTGCGCACACTGTAGTCATATTATTTTTGCCCATCTATTGCTCTTCATCCTCATGATATATCCTGCCCACTTCCATTTTAGTGCGCACACTGTAGTCATATTATTTTTGCCCATCTATTGTTCTTCATCCTCATGATATATCCTGCCCACTTCCATTTTAGTGCGCACACTGTAGTCATATTATTTTTGCCCATCTATTGTTCTTCATGCTCATGATATATCCTGCCCACTTCCATTTTAGTGCGCACACTGTAGTCATATTATTTTTGCCCATCTATTGTTCTTCATGCTCATGATATATCCTGCCCACTTCCATTTTAGTGCGCACACTGTAGTCATATTATTTTTGCCCATCTATTGTTCTTCATCCTCATGATATATCCTGCTCACTTCCATTTTAGTGCGCACACTATAGTCATATTATTTTTGCCCATCTATTGTTCTTCATCCTCATGATATATCCTGCCCACTTCCATTTTAGTGCGCACACTGTAGTCATATTATTTTTGCCCATCTATTGTTCTTCATCCTCATGATATATCCTGCCCACTTCCATTTTAGTGCGCACACTGTAGTCATATTATTTTTGCCCATCTATTGTTCTTCATCCTTATGATATGTCCTGCCCACTTCCATTTTAGTGCGCACACTATAGTCATATTATTTTTGCCCATCTATTGTTCTTCATCCTCATGATATATCCTGCCCACTTCCATTTTAGTGCGCACACTGTAGTCATATTATTTTTGCCCATCTATTGTTCTTCATCCTCATGATATATCCTGCCCACTTCCATTTTAGTGCGCACACTGTAGTCATATTATTTTTGCCCATCTATTGTTCTTCATCCTCATGATATGTCCTGCCCACTTCCATTTTAGTGCGCACACTGTACTCATATTATTTTTGCCCATCTATTGTTCTTCATCCTCATGATAATCCTGCCCACTTCCATTTTAATGCGCACACTGTAGTCATATTATTTTTGCCCATCTATTGTTCTTCATCCTCATGATATATCCTTCCCACTTCCATTTTAGTGTGCACACTGTAGTCATATTATTTTTGCCCATCTATTGCTCTTCATCCTCATGATATATCCTGCCCACTTCCATTTTAGTGCGCACAGTGTAGTTATAATATTTTTTACTCCTGTTTTTAATATTTCATGCCGTATTTTGTCCTTTCAGACCTGTTTCTTACCCCCTAGTAAGCTTCTCTCCATTGCTCTTTGTGTGGTCTGGATTTTCCTAATAATTCTCACTATGGCTGTCAATTTTATTTTACATAATATAAATGAAATAACATTCATAACAAATGAATGTTTTTCTCTAGAAATTATTAAATAGTATAATAGTAAAGAATAATAACAATTAATATTAATATTTGTCTCAGTAAACCTTCAAAATTTTTGAAAAATTAAAAACTGTAGTTGATGTTTCATAATTAATCCATTTATAAACTAATAATTAATTGACTAACTCAGACTTACTGAAACAGCCAAGAGTTATTTTATAACTTCACAAGGATGCGCTACTGTAAGCTAGTATGCAAGCAAATGTTGTATTTTTGTGTCTCCTTGTATGGAAGCAAGCAAACAAACAAGGAAGCAGAGTTTTATAATACTAGATTGTAGCTGTAGTTCATCAGCGGGGGCGTAAGTCGTCACCTTATGTCAGTTATTATAAAAGGCCCCTACTCTAAGATATTTGTATATTTAAGGTTCCCAACGAAGAATGAATTCAGTGTTTATATTTAAGGAGCTGATGTAATAAGGTCATTGATGTATTGTTTACTTTGTTAATGTCCTTCCCAGTTAATCATTAATACAAAATGAATATTGCCAATGGACTCCAATATGGCTGTAGTATTTATTGGAATTTGGAATTGGACAGTATCGGCAATAATGAGTGTACCGTTCGATTGAAGTAAAATGGTATGAGAGTCAAGAAAGATGAAGAAAATTTTTGCGGGTGTGAATTATCAGGGTCTTTAATTTATAAGAGTCAACTGGGGATGGCATGAGTGGACAGTTGCAAAAGACTAATGGATTACGCTTACCCAGAAGGCGTGATTTATTATTTATAATTGAGCGTTGTGAAACACTTTCTAATGAGTTAGTTGAGAAGATAAAGGAGAGGGGAACGGCTACAAAAAGCATTCAGGGGCGATTTGTTCGCTTTCTCGGTCATACGGAGTGAAACGAAAGTGAGATGGTTTTTAGAGGAGGCCCGGATAGTCTAGGAGTGAAGGAGTGGGAGTGTTGTTGTGGTTTTCACCAATCTTAAAGGTGGAGTTGGGGAAATTTGTCTTGCTCGCGTTTCTCTGCTTCCTTCAGCCTGCTGATGGCCTTCCTTGAAGCACGCAATGCCTTCCTATATAACAAACACAAATTACTCTTACTTTCCTCTCAGCACCAGTTCGGGCCATTGACCTAAACATTTTAACTTTAACCTCTTCTAACCATTTATTTTTGCTTCATATATAATTTATTACCATCTACCCAAGTCCATTTAATAACAACACATAAAGCACTTAAACAAAATTACTTATCTTCATTACCATACCAATCTAATACAATATCATACCTTAGAAACCGAATTACTAATGAAACAAGGATTATTTCATCTGGTGCAAGAGTTGCATATTTTGAGGATAGATAATCAGTTATTATTACTGGTTTAAAAAACATGGTGTTGATTATTAACTTTTTTTAAAATGATCCCATCATAGTGTAAAATTTTTCCTTTTATTGTATTATCTGATTTTTAATGAATTTTCAAAACAAATTACCTTAGTAACTTAGCAATGAAATGATTTTAAATTTAGTACAATAACTTCTCAGGTATTAAAACATTAAAAAATAAAATATAATTGATTGTGAATAATACTTTTTAACTTCTAACATATATATAACAAGGTTTTACAATAAGCACGTGAAATAAAAATTAACGTCCAAACCAAAGTAAGAAATCAGAAAAAAGACTTAGATCATTGATACATAACAAGCAGTGTTCGTCAGAGTCAAATCTAAACTGAGATTTCACTTTGAGTCAGTTGAGATTTGACTGTGACGAAGACCGCATGTTATGTTTGAAAGATCTTGGCTTCTTTTCTAATTGCTTACTGTTGCTTGGACGTTGATATATATATATATATATGATCAAACCACAATATGAAAATGGGAAAACAAGACTAATATCTTTCAACCGTAACAAGCGGTCTTCGTCAGAGTCAAAAACCCAACTGATTTGTTACGGTTGAAAAATCTTCAGCTTGTTTTCCCATTTTCATATTGTGGTTTTATCATTGATTGTTATTTCACGCGTTTATGTGAAATCTTTTTATATATATGTATATATAATGCAGAATTTTATAATAAATAATATAATATTTTTCGTAACATTATTAGGGTACAGCTTAAAAAAGATGCATATTCAGTATACAAAGATATGAGGCTTCAACAAATGGTTTGTATTTCTCAATTTACGGTTATAATATCAATTTTATAACAGTAATGGATTTATGAAAATATAATTCCATTGTTTGGGTATTAAGTAAACAAACACTATGCACAGCGAATAGAACTGTATGAATAAATCTTATCAACACATTTTAGTTATCTCCTATATGTCTATAAGCTGAGAATTTTCAAGAGATACTGGGAAGGTTTCTAATTTTTTCTTTATTTATAGTAAAGAATAGCAAACATTACCTCAAGATTTTGAAAGATTTATGTTTTCATCTTCCTAAAGTCCATTTTGGATGTTTTTGTTCTATTTATGTGCGTTATGTGTTATCCAATAGTTTGTTTGATTGTAACAAGCTACACCATTTGATGGATCAAATTCATATTTTACCATAACATGGTCTCTATAGTGCAGATATGTCCTATATCTATGAATAAACAACTTTGTCGGTTACATATGATTTTAGATATGTTGGTTATCATAGATTTCATATAACATACTGTAACAATACTATACACATGTAATGCAAAAAATGGACCAAGTGAAAAAATTAGAATAAACTCCCTCCAAGTAGGGGTACTACTTTGGAGGGGAAATAATATATGATTTTAGACATTTTTTGCTCCTAAACTACTCTCTCTATTGTAATGACATTTTGGGATTATTACAAAACTAGCAGCAGCATTAACTGAATAATAATTCACATTTTTAAACTAACTAAAATGTATATTTTTCATCAAAGTTTAAAAATTTTGACATATTACTGATTTCAAAACCTGGTGGACGCAATACAAGAGACACGGCTTTTTTTATAGAATCCTAGCAAGTTGTAATCTACTTGAAATTTAAACACACACACACACACACACACACACACACACACACACACACAGGAAATAATAAAAAATGTATACCAGTATTTTTAAAAAAATAAGCTATTTTATTAATTATGGTTATTATTCTAGGGCAAGGGTAGCTCAGTGTCTTGCGTGCTCTCCTCTCTACTCGTGGATCCATGATTTGATTCTACTTTGTTCTGAATTTCTTCATGAGGGAGATAAAAAAATCTGATCATATCATCAATCGGAGAAGACGATAAGTAATTGGTTCGAGGTTGCATGATGACAGGTGCTTGTTAATGATCCCTGCTCTAAATACACTTTAGTCAGGCAAAATTCAGGACTACCAATGTAGAATTAACCCGGTAATGAGACTTGTCAATTACTAGAATGGGTACCAAGTAATAAATGAGCCACACATTCTGACTTTAGAGCAGCACTAAAATATGAAAGCCTATGAGTGTGGAAAACAAATTAAAATATTATTTTTGTTCTTTATTTACCCCTGCATCTTGGAAGGGCTGCTAGTATTTTGATGAAACCAGCAATGGTGCAAGGATATTCTCAGCAGTAAAAAGCGACGGAGTTACTACATCTTTAGATCACATTAAATAAGTTTCTTCAGATCATCACTGTAACTTAAAAGTTTACTAAAACGTTTTGTTTGTCTTCCCACAGTTATAGGCCTTTACCTATTAGTTTTATAGGGGTGGAAAGTTTGGTTCATTTATTATTTAGCACCAATTTTAGTAATGGGTGAGCTTTATTACCGGGTTGATCCTAGATTGGGAGTCCTAAATTTTTCCCAACTCGAGTGTATGTAGACTAGGCATCTTTAGCGAGTACCTGACATTATACAAGCTCGGCACTTTTGACATAATGTCTCCTCCCTGGGACCTTCGGGTTCAAAACAGTATTTTGAGGGTCCATAGCAAGCAGTCATTGGTCCATATTATGTTTAAATGCCTTATCAGAACAGAATTTCTAAAGTTGCCTTATCAACTTTACATGGTCATAAAAATAACAGAAATTATAATCACAGAAAATTCGGCATTAAATTATGACTTTAGTAAGTGCAAAATGTAAAATTTTAGACATAATTCCTTCAGAAATCTACTGTTGCGTTGTTGAAAACTTATCTATATGAACAACTATTCAACTATGCTGCAAGAAGAAGTGAAAATAGACGTAAACAAAATGTAAACAAAATCATGTCAAAGTGTAAAGAACTAACCATCCCAATATTCAAAAGTAATAGTTAAAACTTACATATTCTCCCAATCCTCTCCTCAGTTTTTTTAACGATATAAAATGTTATGTTATTTTTTATGTTATATTTTAGAATTTATTTGCGCCAACTTTGTAAATTGGTAATAAAAAAATATTACGTTGTTGTTTTAAAAAGATATTTATATTTCGATATCATGTTGAGGATGAAATTATTTCATGGTTACTCTTTTTATTAAGCTAAAAACCAATATTTGCTTGAAAATTTACAGGGGCATAATTATTGTTTTAATTTATTCGGGGTGGGGGGGGGGGGGTCGATAGATGTAAAATAGCTCTCAAGGGATTCACAAGAAAACAAAAGTTGTGAACCGTTGGTCTAATTAATATGAAATTAAAATGAGGGCGTTATAGGAGCTTACCAGTGGTATGTCTAATTCAAATATTAGTACCCCTCTAGCCTTCTAGTGTCTAATTAACTGGTTTATTTATATAATGTGGTCTTAGCTATGCTATTCAGGCATTCAGGCAACTGTTTAGTTGACACTATCATACAAGAGTATTCTTATAACAAATACTATAAGATTTTAGCTTCTTTTATATAATATATTTACAGGAAGTTTAGAGGGATCAATTCATATCACGTTACGGTCAGTAATAATGGACATGCGACGGCATGGTTTAATCTTGAGACCAGTGAAATGCCAGGAAGTAGGAACCATGTGACAATTGGGACCAGATCATAATTGACAAGACAGTGCGTCTTAACAACAGCGCTATACCATTATCTAATACAAACACAATGGACTCCGTAAGTATCATGGTTCAAGCACCTCTTTTCACGTCAAAACCGATTATATATATATTTTTTTCTTTTTACTTATGACTTCCGTCACCTTTAATTTCGAAGTTATCCATGCACGTTTAGAAATTCAATAAAGGACACTTTCCCAAATAGAATTTTATGGAAAGCCTTCTGATTTTAAACAAATTTGAATGAACTCATTAGGTTTTGCTGCATATTTTTTGAATAGATAATTTTTAAAAATTAAATTATGGAAATAGATTTTGAATGCAACAGAAACACATTTTGGTTCAAAACATTCTTAGTAGTTTGTTTAGCAAAACAAATAGTAGACTGTTTTGCTATTATTATGTGTAAATAATAAACAATCGTAAATAAAGACAAGATATTATAAGCAAGTATCTTCTTTTCTATCATGTCAGGACATTTTATAACAGTAAAACAAGCCATTGAAAGGGTTTATTATTATTATTATTAAAAATTATTATATTTACCAAATAACATTAGTATATACAATTATATTTTTAAACTTAACGTATTTTACATTGAGATAAAAATAACATCATTTTTATTACAAAAGATTCAGTATTAAATAAAAGTGTAAAATTTTATACGAATTCATTTTGAAATCTACTATTGTACTTCTAAAACTTATAGATGTGAACAATTATTAAACCGCACTAAACAAGAAGTGAATTTAGAATAAAACTATAAAAAAATTGACTAATGGCTTCAAGCAATCTCCACAACTACAAAAATAAAGGTCACCTATCAATAACTTCCTAAATATGTTTTGGTAGTTCACTGTAATATTTATTATAGTCTATGTAATAATAATTTACAATATTTATTTGTTAATAAGCTTTAATAAAATTGATTGTTTTACAAGCATATTTGATGAAAATTTGAAGAACCGTAAATACTGAGAGGTATTGGTAATCGCTTACTATGCAATAATAATTACTTACCACTTTTTAATCTGTTTTATAAGGTAGAATAAGTATTATTATACATTTATTTTTTTGTATATCTTATTTATTTATAAATAAGAAATTTTTACATGTCTTACATGCAATATTTACGTCAAAATACGGTTTAATTTAAGTAAAATTGAATTGGTAAAATTACTAATCTATAATAATGTTGTTTGAGTAGAATACAGCTCAAAGGAAGATGAAAATAAGGTATAACTAGTTTGCAAATTATAAATGAAGTTACTTGAGTGTGTTTATGTTATTCTTATGTAAAGTGTTAATATGAAAACAACATGATTAATAATCCGTTTATCAGAGGATCAATAGGATGTTGCAAGGATCCGTGCGAAAGGTCGTACCACAATAGAACGTACACTGTTTCAAATTAAACTCTTCTATTGTTGAAACTTCTCATTTTAGCTTTTATTCCCTTCTGTAACTAATGTTTTTTTATATCTGAATGTTCAGCTTGAAGAATTAAAGGTAGGTATGTATTACAATTGTATAAATATTAGTATTAATATTTGTTTCAATAAACATTTAAAATGAATTAAAAATTAAAACCTGTAATTGATATTTCATAATTAATCAATTCATAAAATATTAAGTAAGTGAATAACTCAAACTATCTGAAACCCCCAAGAGTTATTTTATAACTTCACAAGGATGCGCTACTGTAAGCTAGTATGCAAGCAAACATATAAACAAGCAAGCAGAGTTTTATGATACTAAACTGTACCTGCAGTCTATCATGAGGGTGTGAATCGTCATTTAAAACCTATACTATGTCAGTTATTATAAAAGGTCCCTGCTCTAAAGATAATTGTGTATCTAAGGTGTATTATACATAGTAATTTTATACATTTCAGTTCAGTATGTAATATTGTGCAAGTAATTTGGATTTTGTATGAGATAAATTATAACTGTATGACTAGTAAATATAAAATTTTCTTTTTATTAATGTTAAATTTGAAGAATAGTTTATTGTATTTCTAGAAAAACTAGCTTAAAGAGAGTATACTATGTTTGATATATCGTATCTTCTTTTTTTAACATGTTACAAATTTGATGACCGTCAAAAACGAGTATGTTGGTAAAGAAATCTAACAATTTATTTAACAAAAAATAGAAGGCCTAACAATTTATCTAACAATTACAATTATAGCATTTATACCCTAGGGGTTAATCAAGACGCTGAGGTTTTACTCATCCTTCATTCGGCTGCTATTAACCATATGGGTAAACAATATTACAGAGAGGACCAGTTGCACGTGGTGTAGCCTACCCAAGAGGTACTTCACCTAAAGTTGATTATTACTATTATTATCAGCCTGAGTGAGTGACAGTTCTCACAGACTCGTGCGCACTCTAGGCAAATGTTGTGCTACTCTTAGAGTCGTTTTTATAGCAACTAAGATTTTAAGTTCTTCGATCAACGTAATAACTATTTTTGGAAAAGTATCCATCACTTCTGTTGGATTTTGGCGTGATTTACCAACAATCTATAACATATTAAATGAAATTATCTTTCATTCACACAAAATATGTTGAAAGGTTTTTCTCTTCGAACCAGAGTGGGAAGTGTATTTAAGTGGTGTTTTTAGAGAACAAAGCCCAATTAGATATTTTACATATATCTTTAAATCAGGGGTTCTCAACCTTTGTTTGCTTTGGACTCCCTAAAAGCTACTAGTAGACCCCCACTCCCCCCCCCCTGGATACTTAAAAAACATAATTATACAAATTTATAAATAAATATTTGTTTTTAGGTAAATGAATATCGTTAATTATGAAATAATTTCATTACATCTACAACGCATGCCGAAATACAAAAATGCTTTTAAAACAATAACAAAATATTTCTTTATTAACATTTTATAAAGTACCCTGAAATAAATTTTAACGGAATCAATTTTCAATGTACCATAAAGAGAAGTGCAATAGAAAATTTTAAAACATTGGAACATTTTAACATACTGACGAGGATATTAGGCCTTCTATTTTAATTATGTTTGAATACGGCCAAAGCTTACTACGCTTTGATTTCTTTTTGGTTTGCTGATAAATTCATTTAAACTTAACATAGAGCTCTAACCACGTGTCATGGACCTTCAGAATACTACTTTCCTCATAGACCCCCAGTAATCCTCTGTGGATCCCTGGGGGTCCATGTAGACCCCGTTGAGAACCACTGCTTTAAATCATTCCCAAGTAAATTTATTATTTTCTTTTTAAATTTAATTCCTCTCAGAATGAATAGTTGTTGAACCAATGAGACTTAGTTGCACAAGCCAGCTATTATCTCTTTTTTTTTTTCATCCTTAACTGAAGCCCTAAGGGAGCTTGATGTTCTGCAACAAGACTCTGAACCGCAGAGGTTTGTCTTGCTTCAACGTGTGCCAATCAGTCCACCGCCTCATTCTTCTCTACCCCCAACTGTCCAGGTACCTATACGGCGTTTATAAAGTTATTTAATTTTGGTTATATAGTGACATTATGTCACTATAATATGATATCAACATTATGATAATCTTACATTAAGTAATGAATTATTCATCTTATCTTGTATCTTGGTTGTGGAACAGTTCAACCGGTTTCGGGCGTGCCAGTATGAAAGCGCATATTCTAAATTTACATCATTCTAAAAGCATCAAAAAATGGACATCAAACAACCTTAAAACATGTAATGTCATCCATTCACAGAATGAATTTCTTTCATTGTTACTGGGATTTATAAATAATAAACAGAAATTGTTATCTGTACTATTTTTATAATTTTAAATTAGTTTCTGCAGCCCTGATTTTGTACGTTTTTTGCTGCGACGCTTAAAAGATTCAGCAGTAGACATTCTTTGGCTCTAAGCCAGTTGCTTAGTTTCTTTCTGCAGACTTGATGCTTCAACACACCTGAAACCTGTATGCCTCTCATTATCAGCTGACACTCGTTCTTTAACTTTCTCATTATCTCATGTAATATTTATTCAAAGTAAACATCCATTTCTTTTCACATAATTTAAACCTTAAATCTTTTATAGCTGCTTAGTGTTTCTCACTTGGAAGCATGAATCTTTGCTATTATTTATAATAGTACATGATAATAACCAAATATTTGGTGGATTATATTCTTTCAACTCCTTTGAAACACAATTCACTCTAACATTTATAAGTCAATACATTTGTTTCAGTAATTTTGCAGAAAACATCTCAAATAAGAGTATTTCATCATACCAATTTCGTCTATCAAAACTTTCAATTTTGAATATAAAAATATGTTATAATATAATATCGTTGATTATTACTTATTTTATAAATTATTTTTGGTAATTTCTTAATTACTTCAAAAAAATTAGCAATTTTAGGAAATAGGTTCAATATTAGTTTAATGATTAATACAGATCATTCATTGTTTTTCTCACAATTGATTAAGGGTTGTATTTTATTCATTTTCATTTGTAAATGTAATACCGTATTCTTGCAAAATAAAACAATGTTTTTTTCACTTCATCATAAATTAAATAAAATTTATTAAACTTTTATAAGGTATAAAATTTATTAACTATTCAAAATTTTACGAGGAATCCAGTTTTCTATACAACCTCAATATTCCAATCTATGAATGATCAAACCACAATAAGAAAATGAGTAACAAGACTAAGATCTTTCAACCGTAACAAGCGGTCTTCGTCAGAGTGAAAAACCCAACTGTTGGTTTTTGACTCTGACGAAGACCGCTTGTTACGGTTGAAAGATCTTAGTCTTGTTATCCCATTTTCTTATTGTGGTTTGATCATTGATTGTTATTTCACGTGTTTATGTGAAATCTTTTTATTCCAATATATGTAATACCAATTGAAAATGTGCTCATATCTTGTTAAATATTGTATTTGTTTATAAATATACATTTTTTTTAAAAAAAAATAACATGATAACTGAAGAATAGTATGTGTGTAGTCAAACAATATGTCATGTCAGAGTAGGGAAGCTAGGGTAGCAAAGTTGCTTGCGTGCTCGCCTATGTAATGGTGTAACTGGGCTTCACTACCCACTCTGGCGCTCGATTTATTTTGCTTCATCTCTCAGAGAAGATGTAAAGTTGTCAGTCTCAAGCTTCTACAATGTCAGGTACTCGTTAAAGATCGCTACACTACAAAACACTTGAGTTAGGAAAATATTGGACTCCTAAAGTAGAATGTTCATTGTGTGGTATCATAAAGGGTTAATCTATAAGTGTTCCCTCTAGGGACTACCACTGCATCCTAACCATATCTAACCTATGTCAGAAAGGGGAAATGATTCAGTCTGGCCCTGTTCAAAAAATCTGAAACATTAAAAATCCAGCCACTTCCTTAAAGCTGCAGAATGTTCATTCAGGTCATCAAACGTTTTCGCAAACCACCTTCACAATTTTAGTTTAGTAGAAGAAATTTGGTAGAATATGTTATTCAAACTTTTTGTAGGTATCTAGTGTTGTTAATGTTATTAATAGCCATATATCTGAAAACATGAGGTATCTTATTGTTAAAGAAAACGTACAAAAACGACGACCAGTTCAGAAGAATATACAATATTTATCCTAGTGGCTAAAATTAAATCGGATTTATTGATTGACAAATAAAAAAAGAAGTAAAAAGTTCATGGACTGTGACTTTGGCGAATAAGAGAATGGAAAAAAATTAATAAATGAGGAATATTATGTAAGATGCAACTACAACTTTCACCATGCAAGGTGAATATTCGGAGTTTATTTCAGTGTTAGGAATAGCCTATAACTTTCACCATGCAAAATGAATATTGGGAGTTTCAGTGTTAGGGCCAGTATACAACTTTCTCCATTCAAAGTGAATATTTGGAGTTGCTTTCAGTGTTATCTATAAACTTCACCACGCAAAGTGAATATTGGGAGTTTCGTTCAGTGTTAGGAACAATCTATAAACTTCACCACGCAAAGTGAATATTGGGAGTTTCGTTCAGTGTTAGGAACAATCTATAAACTTCACCACGCAAAGTGAATATTGGGAGTTTCGTTCAGTGTTAGGAACAATCTATAAACTTCACCACGCAAAGTGAATATTTGGAGTTGCTTTCAGTGTTAGGAACAATCTATAAACTTCACCACGCAAAGTGAATATTGGGAGTTTCGTTCAGTGTTAGGAACAATCTATAAACTTCATCACGCAAAGTGAATATTGGGAGTTTCGTTCAGTGTTAGGAACAATCTATAAACTTCACCACGCAAAGTGAATATTGGGAGTTTCGTTCAGTGTTAGGAACAATCTATAAACTTCACCACGCAAAGTGAATATTGGGAGTTTCGTTCAGTGTTAGGAACAATCTATAAACTTCACCACGCAAAGTGAATATTGGGAGTTTCAGTGTTAGAGCCAGTCTAAAACTTTCACTATGCAAAGTGAACATTTGGAGCATATTTTAGTGATACGGCCCCTTGGCCGTTAACGGAACCTGAACTCATGCGCTGTTTTGAAACATGCCAGCCACAACGGTCTTTCTGTTCCTTAGGGAAATATTTTTGTGAGTGTATTAATTGAACGGAACAAAATATTCAATACTTGACTGTTTATTTAGCAATGATTTTAACTTATTTTTATTTGGTGTCAGGGTAGCTTAGTGCCTTGCGTGCTCGCCTCTGAACATGCAGTCGACTCACTGTGGCACTAGACATTTTTACGCGGGAGGTGAAAAAAAATTATTCACGCCAACAGATAAGACTTTGGTGCGATGTCAGGTACTCATTAAAGATCCCTCATGTAAGAAAGCTTGAGTTAGGCATAATTTTGGACCCCCAATTTAGAAGCAACCCGGTAATATGGTTCGCCCATTACTAAAATGGGTGCCAAATAGTTAACTACCTACCCTTTTCACCCCTAGAACAGCACTGAAAGGTAAAAGCCTATAAATGTGGGCTTTAATACAAACTTTTTTTTTTTACATTAGTTTACCTCGTATAAGTATAATTGTAAAAAGACGTTATGGCACCTATTTTGATACAATAACTTTAAAGGTCAAAAAGTGATTAAAAAAAACCTACTGTTATAGAACATGCAAGCGTGTTTTGGAAAAACGTCTGTACTACAGAATTAATAAAGAGACCTAAGTCCAGTAGATACTACTTAATAAGTCATTATAAATCAGTAATAGCGGTTAGGTCATGGGGTGGTTATTGTCTCACAGATAGCGAGTTTGCCTATAGCATTGAAGGTGGGAAGTTCAAATTTTTGTCATGACCCTATACCTTTTCAAGAAATCTTGGGCACTTCGTGTTCCTAACAGTACACAAAACTGTTGATCTAAATCTCTACGATGTTAAATACTCTTTACATCAGTCATACACCAAGTGTTATTCAGTAGTGGTTAAGTGATAGGGTGAGGAGTTATCAAGAGATAGCGTTGTCGCCTATAACATTGAAGGTGCAAAGATAGTTTCGTGTCCATGACCCTTCACGCTTAAGAGTTATTGTACACTTCTTGCTCTTAAGAGCGCGACAAACTATTGGTCTTGAGCCTGTATGATGTCAAGTACTCTTTACAGTCATGAAGTCAAGAGTTTACTAACAGATAGTGTTTTGCCTATAACATTGAAGGTAGGATTCTAATCTCAGTAATATCCCAGCACTTTATAAGAATTCTTGAGCACTTCGTGTTCATAGGAGTGCACGATACTCTGGTTCTTGAACCTGTACGATATCAGGTACTTATTACAATATCAGTTATAAACAAGCGAAAAACACGAAAAACAACAAACGTTAAGTCATGGTGTTGGAAGTTGCTAAAGAAATACGGGTTTTTCTACTGGATTGCAGATTAAAAATTCTATTGTCCTAGAGTTTTCAAAAATTTTTGAGTACTTTTCGTTGTTAAAAAAACTGAAAAGCTGTCAGTCTTGAAGCTTTACTATGTCAAAGATCCCTCTCAAATCCTCTGGGGTGATGTACAATTTAGGTATCTCGTTGTAGAATCATCCAGAAAATGGGTCTCAATCATAACTAAAATGGAAGTTGAATAACAACAACTAAAATGACTGTCTTTAGAAGAGACCTAGAGGTGAAAGCCAATAAGTGAAGGCGTTGGAAAAGACGAGGTCAAGATTGTTTCACGGCCCCATTGGTTTTTGGCTGCATTGCACTCCCTGCATTCCCCAGCCTCCCTGCAGCCAGTAATTATTACGTCTCAATGTATGCTACTAACCACCTATACTGCATAATCAAACATCAAAAAGTTGTAACCTAACTTTCTTCACACCTTTGAAAACCTTCAGTGATTGAAAATCATTAAAACATTTTAAAAAAAAAATAAATATTAATTTTCATATAAAAAAATATGAAATTAATTAATGAATATTGATACAGCTTGTCAATCATTAGTCCGTCAAATCTTCAATAACCAAATTAGTATTTAAGTAATAAACTTAACGTTGACGTTAAACAAATATTAAATAGTTCATTAAAAGTAATAAGAATTATCTTTAAAGAGAAATAAATGCCAGCATAAATGAAATAGTGATCACGTTCAACAAATGTCGTTAAAGTATAGAATTTTTAAGAATTATTCAGTGAAATAATAGCTACAATTGAGTATGATCTACTATAATCACTATTTTAGTAATGCTAATATTTATCTTTAAGAATAGTTACTGACTATTTATGAGGTTTTAACAAACAAATCATTGCTCTTCATCAACATTTATTTTAAGAAGTAAGGTAATATTTAAAGATCTCTAATTAATCTTGGAAATCATTTTCTAAAACTTACCATATATTTTTTAAATCATTAGTTGTGCAATCCGTAATTGTGTAGTATTTATTCATTCTGAGGTACAATGAATAAAGAAACAAAAGTCTCCACACAAATGAATTTTCATTTGAACCCCGGTTCTATCAGTTCAAAGGCGAATACGTTAAACCACTGAGCTAACCTGGCTCCTTTCATGAAAATACTAATTATTGTAAAATAGAATGAAAGAGAATTTTTTTTTAAATTCATTTTAGGGTGGAAAAAGGTTAGTTGTAAACTGGAAATCTGTAAGAAATTTGGTTATGTAGAATTAACTATAAAAAAGACTAATAAGTAACAAAGTAAAATTCATAAGATAGGGAACAAAAGATTAAACATAAAAGTGTAACAACAAAAACAAATCATCCTCAGAAAATAATACTAAAGAAAACATTCACCTATAAAACTAATCAAATTGGTTCTTAAAATGTAAAGATTTGAACAATATTACGTGTGCAATTGTAAATAACATATCAGAAGCGTATTCATAATTATACTTTTTTTTTAAAAATAGTCACAACGATGTAATGATAACATTACCAGTGACATTGATAACACAGATACAGGAGGGAAGACAGGGGAGCAGAAGTAATTCAGTGATTATACTTCCTGGCGTGGGAACTAAGACATAATACTGTATTCAATAGACCCAAAAATAAAAGTGGAAGTTAAGAATCACTAAGAGCATTCCACAGTGTTGAGTCTATTGCCCACATCCTCTTCAGAGGTCTTCGTGGATAATTTCGATTGTAAGGAGACTAATTTTGCAAACAACTTATTGGCCCTCATAAATGAACTGCATGACAGAGAAAACTTGACGACTTAATACATAAGGAGCAGAATGAACTATAACTTACAATAACAGAAGCACTAGAAATGTGTAACGATAAAACAATCACCATATTTATGAAAATTAAGAACCCGATAGAGGACTTATTTAGACCACTGACCCATTTCTTGATATTATTCTTGATATTAGGAAATGGTGCAGACAATAATAACAGGCTAGAATTAAAAGAGTAGATAGAAAACAACGAAAATTGAACAAAAATTAATATTAATAAATATTCATTAAAGAAAATAAATATTAATGCAGCTATATTATGATAAGTTAGTTTTGAGTGGCTGTCCCACGAGAGAACACAGAAAGGTCGAAGATTGGCTCTTAATGAACATTTTATATTAGTAGCTCTAAATTTTTGCCTAACTGAAGTGTATTTCGATAAGGGATTTTCAACGAGTACCTGATATCGTACAGGATCGGGACTGATGTTTTCGGGATAATGTGTTCAATTTTTTTCCGCTTGAATAAATCGAGGGCCAGAATGGGTATTGAACCACGGATCTACCGGTCCTGAGGAGAGCACGTTGTCACTGGGGTACCTGATCCCTATTACTACAGTTATTGAAATTAAATAAAATAACATGAGCTGTTAAATATCTAATAGGACGCCAATAATTGATTTAAGAGAAAGTAAGAGAATAACATTCGGTTTGGTCTTGAAGATCGACTGCGTTCGAAGCCAGTCGAGTCGTGGAATCTTGAAAACAAGCAGTTAGGGTATTTTTTTCAATGATAAAAGTATTTATTATTCACATAACACAGCATCATATTAAAATAATATTCGACTCTTTTCAGCATTCTTATTTTTAAAGATTGATATAATGAACCATCATACTTACATATTATTTTTTATATATTAGACATTCACATACTGGAAGACAATAAAGTAAAGTATATTTGTCGGTTGATATGTATTAGATGAATACAGTATAGTTAAAAAACAGTTTCAGAAACAGTTCATAGTTAAAGATAACCTATAGTGATAAAACTGAAGACAGAAGTTGTAAAGTCCAAATTTATTCTTTATGTAATTTAATGACACTTGTATGAATTAATGTGAAATTTTCTTCACAAACTATTAAGGAATAGAAAGCTTCAGAGCGTTACACCTTGTAACCACTTATGGTATCGTAATTTGATCAATACGATGCTTCCATGGTGTGCATCAATCGTAATGAATGTCCCCAGTTTTCATCAATCTCTTTTGAAAACTTTCGTTATCTAATCGAAAATAGGAACTGCTATATTTGTACTTCTACTAAAGTGAAACACCTTTTGCTAAATGTCTTTCGTATAGTTGAAGAGAAAGCTGGTTTTTTTGAGTATCAACCATTTGTCTCCTTCATTATGAATCATTTAGCGGAACACTCTGCTGCCCAACAGCCTCTTGAAAGTTTCGTTATACAATGACATTCATCAGCCAAACCCTATCCGATAAACTATAATGAAGATTAATACGATCTTAACTGAACACAATACCCGCATAAGCTAGAAAGTCAACTAGTGAGAGGACAATTGATTTCATGAACAATACAGTTTAGTTTCTAATTACTCTCAAATCAATTATCCCTTTATTCAGAAGCATTTAACACCTTCAAATAACTAATTCATAACTTTCTGAGACATCCCAGCCAACTATAGTTCAGCTAAAATACAATTGAATTGATTAAAATAATTTTATCATCAATTTGTATATTGCAAATAAAACAAAACTCAGCTTTAATAACTGATTATTTATTTGCAGACGGATCAAAATCCTTTTACAAAACAAGATCCTTCTCTGAAGAATGTTTTTATTTTTTAACATTAACTAATATATATTTAACTAATAAACACCAACTCCTTATAATAGTAATAATGATGATAATTAAATTTATCCAGTTTAAATCAGTGGTAGTTAAACAAACTAACATAATGATAAATCACTATGAATCATATTAGATATTTGATTACTTTCTTCATTTCGTCGGAAATGAAAAAGGCTACACTGCTATACAAACTATGTATACTAACGTCATAGGAGCCAGTGAGGATGAATCACAAGTATTTTTATGGCTTATAACGTAGAATAACTTGGGCATTTTTAAATATATGTCGAGATATGGAAATTTAGTTGGGAGACGAGATGAGGACAATCAATTACATTATTTAATAATTTATATGTGAATAAGATGTCATAATAGGTTCTAAGGGAAAGTATATCAGGAATATTGAATCTGGTACAAAGGAGAGAACAGTAAGAGAAATATGTAGAATATGACGACTTCTTAAGGAATTTAGAATGGAATGATTGAAGTAGATTTTGATAGTGATTCATAAGTAAAGTCTAAACTTACGTGTCAAGAATGTTCCTATACTTCTCTAACTGTTATCATTAAAACAATATTTCTCTCATTTATTTTCAGTATCATCTTCCTAGAGGTAATTCAAACTCTTTTAGCTCTCCCACAAACCCGGTAATGGGAGCGTTGTTGAAACCTCTTGTCGTAAATGCTGCTTTTTTAAAAAGTTTATATGATATTTGTTTGCAAATTCTAGAATAATATTAAAGAAAGCAGTGAAAGCCGAATGCCCTGAACTCTTTTGACCATTTACGTCTTCATTAACTTTTGACTCTAACTTAAGCATCGTTAACCAATAATGAAAGATTAGTTCTGGACGATATGAACATTTAAAAATCTCTCGACTGCTTCGAGATGCTTATTTCATATTTGGAAATAAATATGGCATTCTTACAATGTATGCAATTACCTTCTCATCCCGTTTTGTACTCTTACCAGATCCAGTCTCACCTCTCATTTTTATACCCATTTATATTTTAATTATACACATTTATACATTTATACACATTTATATTTTAAAATAATAAATGAAAAGTAAAGAACAAGAGGCAATGATTTTAATAAGTAAAGTCTAAATTTACGTGTCAAGAATGTTCCTATACTTCTCTAACTGTTATCATTAAAACAATATTCCTCCCATTTATTTTCAGTATCATCTTCGTAGAGATAATTCCTAATGACTAGTGTATTAGATTCACTGTACTTAGAGCCATGTTTGCTTTAACACACTGATGTAAGTATCAAAAAATCCGAAATCATCGGGCTGGACATACTGTATATCAATAAGGGACGGGTTGAATTACAGGCTGATATCAATTTCTTTAATGCCATGCTATCTACCAATAATAAATCCAATAATACTAATAATAACAATAATAAGAAAGTTAACAATGAAGTAAGCGAAAGGCAATATGAGGTGTGATCAAAAATGTCAAAACTTGTTGTTCTTCTGTTGATACACTCCTTACGATCATATGTTCACACTTTTGACTATATAGCACGTGTTGGTTTTATGCGAAAGTCTTGGTTTTATGGAAGTTATTATGTGAGTGGCAAGACGAGGTTAATTAGGTTAGATGTATGCTTGTGTGCTCGGTGATTGTTTGCTGTTGAAAATATTGGAGCAGAGGCTTGTATTAATTTTTGTATAAAACATTATATTAAGTGCACGGAAACTATTGAAATATTGATAATGGAATACGGTGAGTCAACTTGAGCAAAAAAATATTTATAAATGGCATTAGTTATTCCGCAGGTAATTATTTGTTTAAACAAAAAAAGCTTATCGAGAACGCAACACGAGTCTAACCTTTATACTTCTTACAATAAACAACTTCTTACATCTTCTTACAGAAAAACAACACATGCTATAATATATTAAGTCAGGCAAAACTGAGAACATGTGATAGTGACGAGTGTGCAAAACAACAACGAAAAACTGAAGAGTGTAGAGAAGGTGTGAAATTTAAAACGTGTCCTTACTTTTTGATCACTCCTCTTAGATATAGGACTACACAAAAGAACAGACAATTTGCTCTTGAAGAGAAACTTTATCCAAAACAATTTGAGTTATGAAAACAACAAATGAGTAAAATGGTATGTATTCTTCTTTAAAAATACCGGTTGCGCTAATGATAATATCCCTTATTTGTTTTTTATCATTCTATTTATAATTGTAAAATATAATTAAAATATTTTACTATAAAATAATTAATATTCAGATGTACAATACAAAATGGATATACTGTATTGTTTATATTGAATAAGTAACAGTATACTACTTAGTATAGTAGTATAAGTAACAGTATACTACTGTAGTGCAGTTGTAAGATTATTTGTGTGGATGTAGATGGAAGAGTGTTTAGGGAACTGTTGTGTTTGCGGAATCGGAAGGTGGACGGACAGGAGTGAGTTGCGACGTGCAGTAATGTCTGTTTGCAGTCATTGTGTCGGACAGGGTGTTGAAGAAGAAGCAGTGTTGCAATGGGCTCGTGAGAAAGGTCCTGCGGCCTTGTCCGTCACTAGGTCGCCCCTGCGATAAGCCATCTACACCGCTACTGTCTCGCGTCCTACCCACCACATCCCCCTCTTTCACCTATTAATCCTTCCATCAAATTCAATAATTCACTACACCTACAACAATTACTTTACTATAAGTAAAGTATAGTGATCGTGAAAATATTCAATCTCGTGATTTTTACGGAATTACATGTTTTGAGATCCTAAAGTCGTTTTATGATGTTTTTGCGATGATATCTGTGTGTGTTTGGGTGGGTGGGTGGGTGGGTCAGTGTTTAGCATTGCTTGTTGCCACGGATCAAGCTGATATTTTACACAAAAATGGGCCTCATAATGTAGATGATACCTATTGTTTGAGAAGAATTATGCATGACTGTTTTTTAGAAAACTTTTTTTCTCCTAAACTGCTAACTCTAGGGTTTTGAAAATTTTGCATTATCTTTGAGGTTAAAATGCAATAAACAAAAAATATATTCAGAATTTTAAAACAAAGGGAAATATTTTTTTTCCAATAAAATGTAAACATTTTGACTTATAATTCAATCTCAATTCAAGTTGTGAGAGCAATACAAGCCATACCGTTTGACGGATCAAAATGAAACTGTGCCTAAAGATAGAACGTTATGTGAATAATGAGTTGAGATAATTTTTTTAAAATTTCATTTATCTAAGGGGCGTTACAGTACGATTTATGTTTTCAGAATATGTTTTTTTCACGCTAAAAAACATGAAAATTTGACCAAAAATGAAACAAAAAATTAGCAATGTAAAAAAAAATTCATAAAATTTCGATTACAGCAGAGCGCAATAAAGCTATGAAAACTGTTTGTTTATCCTGGACTAAGGGATCACCTGGCATGCTTGTCGAATTTTTGATATTTCGTTACATTGTTTACATTGAAATGTAAACTTTACTTAGAAATTTTTTGAGCGAACCCACTGAAATAAAATTGATGTTTATAATGGAAAAATTTAAATAATTGATTGACTTATATGAGATGTAAGAGGAATAATATTATTACAAGTAAAAAATCACCGCCAATAAACATAAATAAATTTCCTTTGTCTTCCATGGTATGATGGATTTGTCTCATAAAATGCTTTAACAAATCTAAATATTGTACTCTTAAGCAAAACTGAATATCAGTGGAATTACTTTATCTTTGTGAATTGTAGTATCTTTCCATGATATTGTAATGTGACGAATGGACTCTTACCTGAAGAAAGAGGATTTATGTTTGTTGACAAATATCCAATTTTTTCACTATTCTAGTCTAATAGTTCGTATTTATTATTTTCAAAAATTAGAAGCTACCTACTATAAAAGTTTTAAATTATACTGAATCTCTTGCTTTGACTTTGATTTGAGTATGTAATTAATTTGAGTGGATGTAAACTGGCTAATTACATTAAATTCGAAATATTCAATAGTTTACTTACAAATTTTATCCAACAGATTTCCAGCTCAAAAAAACCCACTTGTTCAAACCCTGATATCATATGTACCTAACCTTCTCAAAGTCATTAGAAGTATATCTAAATGCTCAAAGTGAATGACCAGAAAGGTACAAAGATGACACGATAAAGGCCGTGATTCATAGAACCTTTAAGATATTTTCGATCTGGGCTTCATTCCATTAGGACATAGTAAGATTAAAACAGGTGCTCATCAATAACGGATACAGCAATAAACTATTTGATAAAATATTACAACTTTATTTCCAAAAAATTAATAATGTTAGCACGGACAAACTGAACTAAAACAACAGAGGAATAAAACATAAAGTGTTTTACATAAACCAATATTCCAAAGAGTCATTAAGGGCATTATTAAAGCTAATATTAACTGTGTTAACTCTGAAGACCAGTTTAAACTTATTATGTATCACAATTGTAAAAGTATTGCAATCATGGTAATAAAAAATGACTTGCAGCCTAAAGCTAAATTAGAACAGACTAACCTAGTTTACAGTTATAACTGTACTCTAGGAAACTGTGAGTTCCTAAAAACAAACTAGATTTGTTCGACAACAACAACCTTGTTGAGGAGACTCACAATGCAGGTGCTCCTAAGGAAACACACAAAAGAGGTCTATTGCTTGGAATTAAGCCGACAAATGTTAACGAGCAATAGTGACATAATTCATAGAGAAAATTATGTCGGCTGTCTACAAATAATAGAAGCGTTCCAGATTTTGGAAAGGATGCCTTATATGAATGGACAAATTTCAAGTTCAACAGAATTTTGAAGCTACTCGTAGAGGAGTTGGTGAGCAGGAATGCAGAAAATACTTGAAAATAGGCCACAGCATTTAGGACAAATATTTGCGAACTAGTCAAACCTGTATTATTTCAATTACCGTAGACTAATTCTAACCCTACCTTATCAGTGTAGTATGCATCTCGACTGTTTTATTGTTTTTTTTTCTAAAAATTATTTATCCTTAGTTTATATAGATTTATATTGGTGTTTATATTACTATTATTAGCAGGTAAATTTAAATACCCTGAAGATGGTCAATTGTGACTGAAACGTCGGTTGTTGTAAAAAGTGAATAGTGTTAATAATGACGAGTATTATAGATAAAACATTAGAGCAATTGTTATTCGATAGACCAGAAAACTTCAAAACACTTATTAGAAAGCTAAGAAAATTAACGAGAAAAGTGACACAAACAAAAATTTAAAAAGATTTTAATGAAATATATATATATATATATATATATATATATATATATATCCTAAATAATCACAATAAATAGGCTATAGAAACTAATGAAAGTATAAGCCACAAGGAAAAGTAATAAAAACACAGAAAATATGCTCTGAGACCTTTCAAATTTTTGCCATCAGACAGCAACTAGAGATTACTTTCCTACAAATTAGAGATTTTCAATACAAATACTTTTATATATAGTCGATTACTGTTAGCTATGCAGGCAGAGCTGTTCTTCTTCTGATGACGACGTGATCAAAACATTGAAATAGGTTAGCTTCAGTTTCAGTGGATATCCCTCAAAAAAAAAAAAAAATAAACACAGAGTAATGATTTTTTCTTTGTAAAACTACACAATGAACAATTTACAATGGGAGTCCTAAATTTTGCAGACCTGAAGTGAATTTAAACTAGGGATCTTTAATTAATTCCCGGCCCTGAAGAGGACGTAAATATATATCGAAAGGTTGGCATAAAGGAGTTTATTTAAACTTAAGAAAACCCTCAAAATACATATTCAACGGATATTACTATTATGTAATTTTCTCATTCAGGAATAGTATATCGAATTGAAGTATAGCTCTAAGATTCTTTCCAGATAACTCACAGTGGCATATTTAAAGTTATATTATTGTCGATGAAGTTTTGACAGAGGTAAATAGCCGACGATGTGCTATACTGCTGCTGGAGGGGCTCCCCACCTCGGTGAGAAAAGGGAAACCGAGGCTATAAGCTGAGAAGGGGCACTTTCTTTCCTTCAGTCACTCGTCCTCCAGTCAGCTCTGTTCCTTCGTTACCTCTCTGTTGCATCTTATCGCCTGCGCACACGACTTCTCTGAACACGTGAGTCCATCATCACTCAAACACTTTCAATCTCTCAACCACTAACATAAAATTAGAAAAAAACCATTACTTTGACAAATATATATAAATATATCTCGGTATAAATATTAATCTCAATTTAGTATTGCTTTTGTAAAATATATTATAACTTATAATATATTTTATTATTTTTTAAAATTATATATAATATAAAATATAATCATACAAAAATATTATATATGTAAAATTATTTATTATATACTTATGGTCTAATTACTTTTTCCATAATGCCCATCTATTTTGTTATTCTAATCTGATGTTCCATTTAGCATTTATTTATTTCGTGTAGTTATCTTTTTACGAGCATTCCTCATTTAAGTAGACTCACACTCAGAAATTGGAGGTAATTTAGAATCTCAATGAGTAAATAAATTAGATCATATTATAATTGTTTTAATTAATTGATATTTCCTGAAAAGTTGATAAAATGCTCTATTTTTCTTTATAATCTCTCATTAATATTATGAGTGATATTTAAATTGAATGATATTATTAGTATCAATGATATTACATTACATGAGTGATAAGCTGATCATATTATAAAAACATGTGTGCATAGTATTACATATAACTAACACATTAACTGTCTGCTTTAAAATATTTTTCCCCTATAAGCAAATATAGTTATAAAACATCTCAGTTGAACTCCTTGTACAGCAAATTGGTAAGTTATTTCATTTATGAAACCATTCTTTAATTTACTAAATTTATATTTCTTTTGAAATGAAAACTCTGAATCAAATAATTATAAATTTGTATTCTATTATAACAGAATGTCGTCTGATTATTTTGATTATGCTTTCTAAGTGATGCTTCTTAAATATATTGAAAATAGATAATATATTATTAATTGTCAAAGGTCTTGGACCAAGGCTGGCACTCCTTGCATCGGTGTTGATGGAAGTTCCACAAAAGAATGTAATACAAATAATATTCAGCCTTGATCTTATATATAACGTATATTGGGTCTCCAACCGTCTCTGTACCAAGGCTCTTGGTTTTCCTCTCTTGTCTTTCCTAAAGATGACTCCAACCAAAATTAGAGACCCTATGTGTGTGTTGTTAATTTCCCTGATTTTTTTTGGCTACATTGAACTTTATTTGCCCGTTTTAGATCTATTTTCATCGAATATATATATAGTAATTTGTAGCAGTTGCTTCTCAAGTCGAGTACTTTGTACTACTTCCTGATGACGACGGATGTCGAAATATCAAAGTGAGTTCTATAGTGACTTTCTGTGTTCTTTCCTATTTGTTAAAGTTTATATATATATATAACACTTAAAATAAACTGTGACACATAGACTGAAACCTAACAAAGACTCACTTTTCAATATTTCGACCGTAATGGCGGTCGTCCTCAGGAGAAGAAGTGAATTGACGGAGGGACGACAGTGAACACACACACACACACACACACACACATATATATATATATATATATATATCTTGAATAGATGTAAATCTCTCTAAAGACTGATAACAACCAGCTTGCCTTCAAAAAGAAGCACTCAACATTGTAATATATATATATAATATATACAATGTTATATATAATATATAATATATATATATATATATATATATATATATATTACAATGTTGATCGCTTCTTTTTGAAGGCAAGCTGGTTGTTATCAGTCTTTAGAGAGATTTACATCTATTCAAGGCGACGTGAACATTGAAATATAGTAGTCAGTTTCAGTGATTTCATTTCGGTGTTCTTTTGAAAACTCTAGTTTTTATTATCTATATATACGTTAAAATGTAAACAATAAATAGATACACACGGATATAGTCTCTAATTTTCCGTTTAAACGTCATCAGGAAAGAAAAGAGTCTACATAAAAGGGACATCAAACTCGCATTTGCGAAGCAACGGTTGAAGATGACTTATTCATTCCTTTCTTGCTGCCACTTGTGTCACGTGTTCATTCAAACTAGACAAATGTGAAATCCAGAGACTATTTTTCTTTGTAAAATAATCTCTAATGTAGTTTTTTTGTTTCATAATTTTATATTTCCGCCTATGAAAAAGGTTTTAAATAAAAACTGAAACGTTAATCGAACCTGAAGAACTGACCGAGTCCTGATAAACCTTGGTTTCCCTCACATTCTTCTCCTGAGGAATGGTTCAGACCAAACATAGGGCTCAGAAAATGTGTTCTTCATTTATACATGCATCTTTGTTTATACTAAAGCTTAGTTACCCGTTTCCCATTGTTTTTTCATTCTTAAAATAAGTTTGTGTATATAAAAATTTCCAATAAAAGATGTCACTCTGCAATCAAGTCATCACCACAATCGTCTATTTACATAAAATTCTCTATGTTTATCTTCTGTCTGTCAGTTTACTATACATTCCCAAACTCCTTCGTTAATGTTGAAGAAATTGTACATGTTAATTGAATTATTCTTTCAGGAAGATTTTAGATAAGTCAAATTGATCTTAGATGAAAATACTAATATCACAGTTACCTGTTATTCTGTTTACATTTTAGTATTCCAACGTCAGTTAATGGTACTGTTTTTAACAGTAATGATTATAAAGGAATTTTCTTTTAGAAGCACTTATTTGGATGTCTTAATCTTTCCAATTCCAAAGTTAATGTTATTTTTTTTAAATGATGACACAAAGTATTTATAGGAAAACTTTCTTCAAAGTCTATAAAGAAAACTGAAGGCATTTGTTTCCTGTATGGTTGGTAAAAGCATGTAATATTAATTAGACTATTTTTAATAAACAAAACTTTTAAAATTAAACCACGAATATAAAGAAAAGAAACTAATTAATATCATGGAGATACCAAGTGAAAGAGGTTCAGAAGCTCTTCCAGGTAGACCTGTCACACTAGAGCATAAGAAACATAGGGCACCAATCAGTAGATTTAAAATACTCTTCGAAAACTAATATTACCAGGCGTTTACTTAAAATCCATCATTGAAAGTATTCAATAAATAATGTATGATTGATTTACAAATTGCGTAACTATTTATGAAGTTATAAAACATAGCTACCCAAGTAAAGCTGTCTACAACAATTAATAATAATAATTATTACTATTATGCACGACGCTGCATCTCGAGTAGTGACCCTGGCCTCCAAACACAACACTCCAACATTTCTCTCTGTTCTGTACTCTCTCCTTCTCCACCAATCCTCCTCAGGCCATCCTAGACATCATCCAGCCACCTCACACAAGTGTCCCTCCATCATAATCATCGTGACCTTAATCTGGCTCATCCTTACCACATTCGCCCCGAGTTTATTAAGCCTGCAATCTCTGACTAGGCAAACAGAGTTCCCAGCTCCAGGTTTAAGCAAACTCGCAAAATTCCTTTGACACATACTACCACAACTGGCACCAAATTACTCTACAACTTTCAATCATTGATGTATCAAAATAATGTGTAGATATGCAGTCCTTAGGTTGGAAATCAACCCCTTGTTTTTGTTAATCTTACAATACAGAAGACGTACTTTCTTATACTATATTCAAAACCAGTTCTCTTATAGTTAATCTAGAAACTTATATATTTTTATATATTTATAAATGAAATATATATATTTTTCCTAGCTTTATGTGAGTAATTTAAAAATCAAATTTCATATATTTCATCTAAAGTTTGAAAGAAGAGATAAAAAAAAGACTTCTAAATATTAGAAAGAAATGAGTTATAGTCAAATTCATGCAAGTATATTGCTTATATATATATATATTCTATATATAACTTAGAAACGAAGTTATCTAGACTATATACATATATATATATATATATATTCGAATATTTAGGAAACAGTCCTTCCTTAATACATGTCAGATTGAATTTACGGCCTATTGTTTTTTTAATTAATTTTTTGGATAACTTTTTCAAAGCCCTTAATAGTCTATTAAATTCACTAGGAACCAGGTAGATCAACTCACCATATGTTTGGTTTTCAATGATTATATTTCTTCCGATGTTTCGGTCGTCTTCGACCATCTTCAGGGGGTAAACGTATATACAATATCTTAAAACCTATTGAACATTGTTTAAAACACTTAAATATAACACTCAAAGTTCATAACTACTAAATCAAATGTAAACATTTAAACTGGCCGGTTGGCATTTCCATATCATGTCAGCAGGTGTCTTTAAATTGTTCTATCATTATCAAATTCCCCGTTTGTTGTGACTGTCCCATGTGCAGCTTCAATAAGTTTGTAAAACTTATATATATATATATATATATATATATATATATATATATATATATATAAGTCCCGACCTTGAAATAGAAACAAAATAAACGTTTATCGGGACTCGGTCAGTTTTTTCAGGTTCAAATTAAACTCTCATAGCCAAAGTTTCGGTTTTTCATAGGCCTTTTTCATAGGTAGAAGTACAACATTTGAAACTGAACAATTTGCTTTAGAATTTTGTAATGCCTCGTAGATTTATAATTTGCTGTAGTCATTCATTTGGCGGATGATTGTAGTACACTCTGTCAGTTCCTGGTGAGTCAGTTCTCTCTTGTGTGCTTCTAAAATGTGCTTCTTTATGGCTCCAGCTTGGAGGTGCATGGTGAGGCGTATTGACCAGTGTAGTCTTCGGCATTCCAATATATTTGCAGGAATTGGAAATGATCGCAGGAGCCAATCGAAACGCGTCAACAGGAATCAGTGACACACCATTGTTCTCACGACTAAATATCAATATTCAGGCAAATTGAAATTAATGACAAGAAACATATATAATGAAAATATTCAGTCCTGTTCAACAAAATATGCACGTCAGAATGCTGCTTCCAAAATATACTTATATATATATAAAAAGATTTCACATAAACACGTGAAACAACAATCAATGATCAACCACAATCAGAAATGGGAAAACAAGACTAAGATCTTTCAACCGTAACAAGCGGTCTTCGTCAGAGTCAAAAACCCAACTGAACACTAGATGCAGAAAAACATCTGGTGAGGAGTTGAGAAGAGTGGGAGGGAAGAGTGGTATTTTAAAAGGGTGAAAGCACAGGAAAGGACTAATGTCCAGAAAGGGATGTTTGGGGAAACAAAGGAGTACAGTAAGAAAAATTAAAAAACTATCCGCTAGCTGTCAACCCTCTTTGAAGAGGCTATTGCCCTCGTGACGAAAGTATCAAGTTTGAAGAGACCGTTACTAATGTTTATAATATTAGATCTATTAAATTTAATTAGAGACGATTCAATAATATTTCTTAACAACTTTGATTTTTCATAGGTAATAAATTTAGCTCCTGTCCAATCAATATGATGATTTTCATTTTTTATATGCAAGAATAAGGCACTACTGTTTTCCTGTCTACTTACGTTATATTGGTGTTGTTTTACACGTGTTTTTAATGATTTACCAGTTTGACCAATATAAATTTTATGGCAATTTTTGCACGGAATTTTATAAATACCAGCGGACTCCAATTCGCTTGGAGAGTTTTTTATTAACATATTACCCACGTTATTACGATTAGAAAACACTATATTAAAATCAAGTTGTTTGGCTAATATTGGAAAGGGGTCCAATGATTCGTGGTATGGCAAAACTATAGAATTTGATAATAAAAGGGGCTCTTTTGAAGTATTAGAGAAAGTTTTTTTAGCACCCTTCAAAGCTAAATCGATATAAGAAGAGGGGTATTTTAATGAAAGGGCAATTGACCTAATGTTATTAATCTCTTCATTAAGAAATTCTGGAGAGGAAACTCTTAAGGCTCTCAAAAACATATTTCTAAAAACAGAAATTTTAACATTTTTTGGATGCGATGAATAAAAATGAACGTATGCAAGTACATTCGTAGGTTTTCTATATACACTAAAGCGTAACTCATTAGGTAACCTATGGATCAGGACATCTAAGAAGGGCAAATTACCACTTATTTCTTCTTCCATTGTGAATTTGATTGTCGGCACTAATGAATTCAATTTTGTTAGGAAATCAACTTTATTTAAAGAATTGGGACAAATGCAAAGAATATCGTCAACATATCTATACCATTTAACATTTTTGGGCAAAATTGAGCTTAACATTTTACTCTCAAAAAACTCCATATATAAATTACTTAGGAGGGGGGATAAACAGTTACCCATAGCAAGACCAAATTTTTGTATATAATAATTATTTTCAAATTGAAAATGACAATCTACCACACATAACTTAATTAACTCTATTATAGTGGTAGATGGAAGGGGAAGGGAATAATTAATTAATTCCTCCTGGAGTAAGCTCAACAGATCAGTTACTGGTACATTCGTAAAAAGAGACTTCACATCGAAACTGATTAATCTATAATTTTTGTTCATGTTGACGCTTTTTAATTTTTTAATTAAATCTACATTGTTTTTTATATGGCTGCCTGAAATTTTTCCAATTAAGGGGCTTAAAATACTTACTAACCATTTGGACAAGCCATATGATGCCGAACCAACCGAACTCACAATTAAACGTATTGGGTAATTATCTTTATGTGTCTTGATCAACCCGTACATATATGGCAAAGAAGGGGATTTTGATATAAATTTAGTAATAAGTTCGGGTTGATTTTTTAAGATAGTTTTAATTTTTTTATTAAATGAACTATTGACCCTTTCCAAAGGATTAGACCTTAACTTTTTATACACATTTTCATCATTTAGCATATTCTCTATTTTATCGACGTAATCTTTTTTATTTAATATTACTGTTAATTTAGATTTATCGGCTTTAGTGATTTTTATAGTATTATCTTTTTTAAGCTTAGAATATAAAAGCTTAGAGTATATAAAACATAACGTCTCATTTAAGCATAACGTAAACATCTAAATGGGATATAATTATTAGCCTATCATTCCTGAGGTAGTACAGATAGTGATTGAAGGATATATCATTTTATAAGCTTATTTTTGTACATCACAAATAATTTATTATTTGCAAATAATTTCATTAGTATAACTACAGCAGTAATAACATTTTTGAAAAACCAATGTGAACATTTCTTGAAACGAAATATTATCCTACAAGAGAACATGGCTATTGTTCAAATAGCCAGTAGATTTTTTACATCGTTTACTTGACATCCTTCTACATTGAATATTAATGTAACATTTTCAAATTTGAAACAGTAAAATACCCTTTTTTTCTCGGAAAAAACATCTTAAACAGCGAAGAAAATGTTGTTTTAAGGTGATTTGTTAATTAAAGATGTACGATAATTACATTTATTAATCTCTAAACGAAAGATTCAGATTATGAATTATCATTTACATTTTTGGTCTTTTATAGAATTATCATACTGGGAATTTTAATCTTTAAAATAATAATAATAATAAGCTTCTTAGTATTTAATAAGATCATTTTCCTTCCCCTTTGTCAAATAACATATATACGAATTTTTTCTAAGTGAGTGTTATCATTTTCCTGCACAATATTATTCCTCTTACATCTCATATAATTCAATAAACAATTTAAACTGTTCCTTTATAAAATCAATTTTATCTCAGTGGATTCGCTCAAAAAATTTCTAAGTCAATGTAAACAATGTAAAAAAATACAAAAAATTCGACAAGTATAGCAGGTGATCTCTTAGTCTAGGGTAAACAAAGAGTTTTTATATCGTTATTGCTCTTTCCCGTAATTGAAACTTCATGATATTTTTTTTATGAATTGCTAATTTTTCGTTCCATGTTTGGTCAAATTTTCATTATTTTTTAATGAGCCGTTTAGCGTCAAAAAAACATTTTCTGAAAACAGAAATCGTGCTGTAACGCCCCATTAGCGAATGTAATTTTGAAAAAAAATATCTCAATATATTTTTCGTTTGTTGCATTTGTAACCTCAAAGATAATGTCAAAACTTCAAAACTCTAGAGTTTTCAGTTTAGGAGAAATAAATGTATTAAAAAAAACGGTTTTTGGCAAAAAAAGTGACTTTCCCATCATGCATAATTCTTCGCAAACAATAGGGATCTTCGTCTTTATGAGGCCCATTTTTGTGTAAAATATCAACTTAATCCATCAAAGATTCTGGACCGTAGCGTGGTAACAAGCAATGCTAACACACACAGACATCATCGTAAAAACGTCATAAAACGACTTCTGGGACCTCAAAACATGTAATTCCGTCAAAATCTCGAGATCGAATTTTTTCACGATCACTATACTTTACTTATAGTAAAGTAAAAAATATAATAAGTTCATTATTGTTCCTTAATGAACAATAGTCCGGGACTTTAAAAACTAGATGAAATATTAATAAAACAAATAAGTAAACAGATCAAGACTCCTTCAAGTTTAGGAACATTAAATTCAGACAGGGATGCCAGCAATCTTGAAGACTTCGAGACTTCAATCAGCCAGGTTGACCTGTTATTATGTTTCTTTTTTTTTTTTTTTTTTTGGTTGTTTCATTTAGATCTCTGATGACACGAAAGGCCTTAGAGCATTTTAATTAATTTATATTGTGTATTGTGGTATTTAATTCATATATCATATCAAGGGTATTGTTGATTATTAATTTATATATATATATATATATAAAACAAGATTTCACATAAACATCATATATATACATAAGAGTTTCTCAGTTTAAAACTCTAGGAGAAGTTCATAACAAACACACCATGCAAATGAACTATATTAGAGAAATTGCTATAGTTTACAGAGCACAATTTTAATTACTTTCCATTTTTTTAAAAATTAAAATCCTTTTATCTCATATTTCAAGTAACAACTTATTTCTTGCTGGAACAGCTGTATAGAAAATAATTAGTCTGTCTAAGATGCAGTCCTTGGGCTTGAAGGAGTCGGTTCAAAGTCCTCCCAGTCGCAAGTTAATGGTCTTTTCCACTCTGTGCGTAGCGACGGCCAGCCTTTGGAACAAAGAGCAGCCATTCGCCCAGCCATAATGTAGTCGTCATTTCTTATTGAAAAATAACTTTAAAAAAGGCATTCTCAATGTTTATTATAGACTTCATCAAAGCTTTTTTATCAACTGTGTGTACCGGAATTACTTAAAAATATGTACCCTAATTATGCACATTAAAGATTCAAGAAAGATGTTTTTTAAGCAAAGAAAAAATCAGACACTTCTAAAAAAAATAACAGTATATTACTGTTCTGAAAAAAGAATATTTTTAAAAAATCATATTTGAATAGAGCATCACAAGGGACAATATAATATTTTCAATTATTGCAACTCCGGCAAACTATTGAGAACCTTGTATCGGATGTATTAATGATAATGTTTAAAAATTCTAACGATCAGTTCAATATGTTAGTAATATATATAGATGTACACACACACACACACACACACATATATATATATATATATATATATAGAAAAGAGCAATGAATTGTCGACCGTGGGACAGATATGTAACATAAAAAGGATAAATCGGGATGCGGTCAGTTTCTTCCACTTCCAATTAAACTCTCATTGCCGAAGTTTCGATTTTATTCAAAATCTTTTTCAAAGACCTACAATAGAAAGGAAATTAATAATTTTTCTTATTTTCCTTTGTATTGTAGGCCTTTGAAAAAGATTTTGATTAAATTCGAAACGTCGGCAAAGAGAGTTTGATTGGAAGTGGAAGAAACTGACCGCATCCCAATTTATCCTGTTTATATATATATATATATATATATTTGTGTGTGTGTGTCTTGAGTATGAATGTTGTTTTCGCGTATGGAATATGAATATAAATTAGGCACCGTGAACTTCTTTTAATCTTCCGAGGATCATTGAAGATCCATGAGGACCTCTTTGTGAACTTCTTTTAATCTTCCGAGGATCATTGAAGATCCATGAGGACCTCTTTGTGAACTTCTTTTAATCTTCCGAGGATCATTAAAGATCCATGAGGACCTCTTTGTGAACTCCTATTATAAATATACTTTCAAATATCCTCTACGATATTATACGTCAATTAAATAATTTTATTGTATTCTTATCGTTTATAATTATAATCCATTGTACAATATTCCATTTAACCTAATGTCCTAAATTATTATATTTGTGTATCGTATAGTTCCATAGAATAGGTGTTACCTTAAATTAATTCCTAAGTGATAAAAGTAAAATCCCACACTGCATCTAATGAAACACCAGATGAATTAATCGCTAAATAATGCAACAGAATGTCTTACGTAAATCTGTATTTTGCATATTGATATCCTCAGTCGATTATACCTCATAACTTATTTAGTTTTAAGGAAATTGATTTATTTCTTTATTTCTTTTATAATTAAATTAATGAGTTCAGGGTAGGCCAGTTGTTTGCGTGCTGGAAGATCCGGAGTTCAATACTCACTTTGGCCCTCGATTTATTCAAACGGCAGTTGAAAAAATTTGAGCACGTAGTCCTACGCAGAGGAGGACATTATGTTGTCAGTCCTGAGCCTGTAAAATATCAGATGCTTGTCAAAGATCCCTACTTTTATTAAAATGAGTTAGGAAAAATTTAAGATTTCCAATATAGAATGTTCATTATATGGTATCACAAAGGACTAATGTTCGACATATGTGATACTATATTTGTAATGACCACTGTAACCTACTCTAACTGAACCTAACTAAATCATATTGGTTTATTTTTAAAATTCTTCCTATCTCATTCTTGTATGTTTCTTCCTTGTATATTTCTAATCTACCTTTTTTTTTTCTAAAATATTTTCTAAATTCCCTTGAGTCTGAATAAGTCAATTTTCTAATAATGTGTTATTATGCATGTACAATTGAGTATTTTCATAAAATTACTAGTGGCAAATATTGTAAAGAATAAAAATCGAATATTTTTGCACATGTTATTTAAATAATTGTGATTGAGTTTTATATTTTTGTTTGATTAATAATAAATAAGATTACTGCAGTTTTCATTTTATGCGCCAGAGCTCTGGTGTTCTTGATAAAGTTTTAAGTACCTCTTTAATGATAATACATGGTTAAGAATTTATTTTATCATAAATCTCATTGATGTTGTATAAATAATGTAAAAACAAGAGTTATGTCTTTTTCTAGAACTTTTCCCATATTTTATTCAAATTGACAGGCATGAGATGTTTTGTGGGATGTGGAGCATCTGTTGTCCCAGTGCATTAGCCGTATATCATCTCAGTTATGATTCTGTAAATGACTTATTATTACTTCAGTTTAATGAAGTTGTCTTAAAGGATCATTAGAAACAGTGCTTACATTATTCCATTGATCTAAATATTAATTAGTCTATTTAAATGATTAAAATAATAAAACACTTCAATATTTCAAGATTGTTATCAATAGAAGAAGAATTCTTCGAGTTGGTGTTTGCTACCAGAACAGATCTCTTCTTTCTCTTCTTTTCTTCTTCTCATAGCAATAAGGTCGAAATATTGAAGTGGATTTTGTTGTTTGTGTTTTATTATATATCCTATGATATAAGAGGTTGGATAGTTAAATAGTGTTTTAATCGATTTAGACATCTTTGGGCATAGTTATTTTGTATTATTTTAAAACCTAACTCACTTATTCCATCTATTTCAAATTTTGCTTGAATTTGTTTATCTCCTTGAAATTTGTTTGTATTATTTTAAAACCTTACCAAGTTATTCCATTTTTTTTTATATTTTACTTGCTTCTCTCATAAATTTTAATTCAATAAGTTTTTCTTGCGTTTTTTCTTTGACACTTTCTATATCAGAACCGAAGCCGTCCATCATCCATGACCGTGATATCAAGTGAAAACAAATCTGAGAATCTGATATTTAAGCTTTCTCTCAATTTCACTAAATATTATTCATAATACTTTCATTTACTCTCTACATAAAATATATAGAAAGGAAAGTATTGAATTTGCGTTAAAATTGTAAATCAAGCTTTCAACTAATATATATATATTTTGAGGTTCCCTGGAACAGAAAAATATATTTTACAAATTGTTCCATCTCTGTGTGTGTTTGTGTGTAGTGTCTGAGTTATATATATAAAACGTTTATATTTACATGGTACATTTTGCATAATACATGCATAAATAAGATGTATAGTATTGATAAAAGTATAATGAATAATATTTGAGAACCAATCCCCCTGATAAATCTACCACTCAAGTCCAACGGCCGGCCACTGCAAGCTTCAGTTATATAGTTGTCCTAAATTCTTTCCTGCGTATGTTACTAAAAAGACCCACACAGAGAACAACCGAATATTCCAAAAAAGCAGCGTTGGTCGAGGATATCCGAACATAGACTCACCCTTGACACGTTCTCTCTCAGGTCTTAACACATTCATGGCGACTCTAGTATATATATATACACTAGTATAATCTAATATATATATATAATATTATATATATATATATATATATATTAGTGTAATCCGCCCTGCCGGACGCATTTCGTTTATCAGATATATATATAGATATATATATATATATATATATATATTATATGTTTCCCAGTAAACCACAAACACAGAACAAAGAAGCGAACACACTTGCTGTCTCTAATTTTTGGTTGAACTGTCATCAGGAGAGTGAGATAGGGGCACCAAGCGCACTTGCGAATTGACGGTTGGAGACCAACAGTGTAGGCACACGCCTGCTCAGTTCAAGTCAAGTATGAAAAATAAACTAGGAATAATCGAAGAGCTAAGAAATAGAAAGTGAAAATGAAGAAAAGGAGGAGATATAAATAATAAAAAATTAAAAAATAATAATGAAGAAAATTAATAGGAAAATAACTGAAACTAAAGAAAATCCAGAAATATAAATAATAAATACTTAAAAATAATAATAATGATATTAATAATAATGAAGATGATTAGAATAAAGTAAAGTTGTATAAATAATAATTTAAAATAAGAGAAAATAAAAAATATAATAATATAAAATAGTAAAAAGTAAAATAAATAAATAAAATCTCTAACCATTCGAAAAAGTCCTATCTTTATAAGTTTATACCTGGTTTACACCGCGCATTCAAAAACCAAATATTTGCCTCCTCGGATCTTGTAAAGAGACCGTCTTAGTCTCTAGGGGAACTTGTAATATCTGCACCCTAAGGAGAGTCTATGGTTGTTAGCTTAGAGTTATAGTTACTGCAAGCATGGTTATGTTGCAGTGGCAGTCCCATAAAGTAAACATTGACCTTTTTTGATCCACATTTGATCATTTTTGATTCTACATTGAGACAACATTTTGCTTAACTCAAGTGAATTAGAGTAGGGATCTTTAACTTAGTACCTGACATCGTTGAGGCTAGGGACCGACAGCTTAACGTCCTCTCTAAAGGAAGACATGCTCAGATTTATTCACCTCCCAAAATAGAGGTCCAGAGCAGAAAACCGAACCCCAAACCTACCTGTTCTGAGGCAAGTACGTTGCCACTGAGCTAACCTGGTCTACTACACTCTAAAAAATTACTCTCAATGACTCCTACGGATGTTATTAGTTGCAACTAAATAGCGACAAAGCACAACAAAATAAACTGCAAGGATTATAGACAAAATTCTTTACATGACCAAAAAACCATTCTGCTTGTCTAATAAAAATAGAGCACTGTTTTGCTAGATGTCAAGTTTTCTAACGAGATTTTTCACTCATCAAATTAGGATTTCATAGATTTAAAATGGATAATCCACCAGTACCAGATAATAAAAAAAAATCTCTCCACCAATATTAAAGTTGTCGTCTATCAAAAAACATAAGCCACAAAAAAATCTCCGTAATTACTAATGACACAAAAATCTGGAGTGGCCTACACTCTACTTTACTATAAGTAACTTAATGTCAAATTTCTTGAGTATATAAAACATAACGTCTTATTTAAGCATAACGTAAACATCTAAATGGGCTATAATTATTAGCCTATCATTCCTGAGGTAGTACAGATAGTGATTGAAGGACATATCATTTTATAAGTTTATTTTTGTACATCACAAATAATTTATTATTTGCAAATAATTGCATTAGTATAACTACAGCAGTAATAACATTTTTGAAAAAACCAAAGTGAACATTTCCTGAAACGATTTATTCTCCTACAAAAGAATGGCTTTCGTTCAAACAGCCAGTAGATTTCTTACATCGTTTACTTGACATCCTTCTACATTGAATATTAAAGTAAAATTTTTAAATTTAAAACAGGAAAACACCCTTTTTTTCTCTGAAAAACATCTTTAACTGCGAAGAAAATGTTGTTTTAAGGTGATTTGTTAATTAAAGATGTACGATAATTACATTTATTAATCTCTAAACGAAAGATTCAGATTATGAATTATCATTTACATTTTTGGTCTTTTATAGAATTATCATACTGGGAATTTTAATCTTTAAAATAATAATAATAATAAGCTTCTTAGTATTTAATAAGATCATTTTCCTTCCCCTTTGTCAAATAACATATATACGAATTTTTTCTGAGTGAGTGTTATCATTTTCCTGCACAATATTATTCCTCTTACATCTCATATAATTCAATAAACAATTTAAACTGTTCCTTTATAAAATCAATTTTATCTCAGTGGATTCGCTCAAAAAATTTCTAAGTCAATGTAAACAATGTAAAAAAATACAAAAAATTCGACAAGTATAGCAGGTGATCTCTTAATCTAGGGTAAACAAAGAGTTTTTATATCGTTATTGCTCTTTCCCGTAATTGAAACTTCATGATTTTTTTTTATTAAATTGCTAATTTTTTGTTCCATTTTTGGTCAAATTTTCATTATTTTTTAATCAGCCGTTTAGCGTCAAAAAAACATTTTCTGAAAACAGAAATCGTACTGTAATGCCCCATTAGCGAATGTAATTTTGAAAAAAAATATCTCAACTCATTCTACACATAATGTTCTATTTATAGGCATAGTTTCATTCTTGTCCGTCAAACAGTATGGCTTGTATCGCTCTCACAAGGTTTGAGATTGAATTATAAGTCAAAATTTGTACATTTTATTGAAAAAAAAATATTTCCTGTTGATTAAAAATTCTGAATATATTTTTCGTTTGTTCCATTTGTAACCTCAAATATAATGTCAATATTTCAAAACTCTAGGGTTATCAGTTTAGGAGAAATAAATGTTATAAAAAAAACGGTTTTTGGCAAAAAAAGTGACTTTCCCATCATGCATAATTATTCCCAAACAATAGGGATCTTCGTCTTTATGAGGCCCATTTTTGTGTAAAATATCAACTTGATCCATCAAAGATTCTGGACCGTAGCGTGGTAACAAGCAATGCTAACACACTCACCCACCCACCCACCCACCCACCCACCCACACACACACAGACATCATCGCAAAAATGTCATAAAACGACTTCTGGGACCTCAAAACATGTAATTCCGTCAAAATCTCGAGATCGAATTTTTTCAGGATCACTATACTTTACTTATAGTAAAGTAATAAGTTGAATTGAAAATTTACTCATTTTTATTTTCATAACTAGTCACGTTTCTACAACTGTATTTCATCAGTTCTTCTTTGTACTGAATCATCACTAAACGGTATTATTTGTAAGATATTCATTGGATATTAGTGCTACATAGAGTTTATGAGAATTTTTAATGATGGCCGAATATCATTTTTAGAAACTGCATGTTTAGTCTCAGTTTTTGCTACTATTTGTGACATCTCCTAAAATACATTGTTAAGTGAACTTTTTTTTATTTTATAGGATGACATATGTTGGTTAGTTTTTCTTTTAATATTCAAAATAAGCTTGAAGTTGTTTTCATTGAGCAGGGTATTTTTCTTGAAAAATGTCAAAATTTCAAAGGTCCACCGGTCTTGATGGTTTTATGGCTTCGTTCAAAAATGAGTTCTTTACAAATAAGATATTGGCTAATTTTTATTATGTTGGCTTTCTATATACCCAAAAATCAAATACTCAATGCACTTTCTAGATGCCTTTTGCTGTTATAAGAAGGAAGAAAATAAACTAATCTTCAAGTGACAATGTTAGATATTAGTATATGAGAAACTTATCTTTTATTTAAAAGGTGATATGTTAAAATTGTTACAAATGGATTAGTAAACTTAATTAGGGGGAATCCTAAAGTGCCCAGTCAATACCTAAAGATGCAGCACAAGTGATATATCCTATTGAAAACCTAAGTGGGAGATCTTACTTAGGAAAGTGCAAAAACACTGCTAATCAGTACCGGCAGGGTTATTGCAATAGTGCCAAATATAGTAGTTTTAAAATTTACAAAATGCTATAAAAAGCACTAAATTATGAAAAAATAATTATCAAAACTAAAAAGATGCATTACAATCCTTTTATTAATGATATTTAATTATGATTAGTGAGAAAAGATTCATTAAGACTCCACACACAAGAATTTTATTATACAACGCGTTTCACACATTTTGTATTCATCGTGAGGTACATCTACCTCAGTTAGGCGATGTAGAGTAATTGGAGAGTACACATACACCAATGGCAGTAAATGGGAGTTGACAGAGTGTCTGTTTATGTCCCAATAACTCAACATCACCTTACTGAGGTAGATGTACCTGATGATGAACACTAAGTGTTCGAAACGCGTTGTAAAATAAAATATTTGTGTGTGAAGACTTAATATATCTTTCCTCACTCTCATGAGTACATACCACACAATAACTGCTTGCATACTTATGAATGATATTTAATTTAGAAATGAAATGCTTCACTTAGACTTCTATCTGAAACCGAGTGTATTGTTACTGGTAGTGATGGTAATAGCCGTTATCTTTGTTATACCCAAATAAATTTCCAGAGTATGGGACGAAGATATACAAATCATTTTATTTCTGATTCAAGCTCGATTAATAAAACAAAGATTGTGCTATTTTTTTGGTTTAATAGTTTATATACCAAAAAAAAAAAATAAGGTAAACGGTTAGGACAAAAAAAATATTTTGAATAACGAGAAAACACTAATGAATTCAGATGATGCACGATTGATGTCAATTTCCAAAGCGGCTATTAACACTTCTCTCAGCAGAACATTCAACCTTTGGAGGGTTATATCAACCCCGTTAAGAAAATCTGGAGACTACTCACTATAGTTGTTCGTTTGATTGGATGAAACAAATTAGACTAAATTTTTTAAAAATAATTTTACCTCAATTTTAAAATAATTTACTAGTAACCAAATTACTAAAAAAATTAGATTTCTTGTAAAGTATACATTTTTAACGTGGTATTACACCTTGAATAGCAACGGAATAGTCAATTGCTCCTAAACTTCACTCCTGGTTAGTACTTTCTTCAGACAGCTACAAATCATCAAGTATAACAGATAGCATGATATCCATGGCAAGAGTTGGAAGAATGAGACCAAAAAAAATTGCTTTTTTTTATAGTACTTTGAATAATATATGTTCAGAAGTCTCTGTTTTTAATATTTCACTCACAGGAGTGGGGTAGCTCAATTTGAGATGATTTCTTCCAAGTCTTCAACATTTTGGTGTGTCCAAAGATATTTTTGTAAATAATGATATATACTCAGATTTATTACTCAGCTCCACTCCCATTGTAGATGTTAGTGTTGTTTTTAGTCATCATATATATAAAACCAGGGCCACCGACTGAATGGTTTTTATGTTGTACATGCTTGTTTTTCCTGCTATTATATATTATGTAACATTTTAAAAATGCTATGAAATTGTTAAAACATATTAAAAGTAATTATATATATAGTTAAAAATTGGCATAATTTTTAACAAAACATGTCTGAATGAAGGCATGCTCACAAAATACACAGACATATATATATATATATATATATATATATATACGAGTTCAAAATTCAAGAAGAGTAACACACAGAGTAAGGAAACACACTTACAGACTCAAATTTTCGGGTAATCCGTCTTCAGGAGAAAAGAGAAAGGAAGAGATATAAAGGGTTACTTGCCGTTGCGTCTACAACGTGCTTGGTCTACCTTTCTCTTTTCTCTTATATATATATATATATATATATTATATATATATACTTCTAATAAAATGAAAGGTCCGTGTGGACAATAAACACTTTAACACAGAGAAAAGAACACAGAAAGACACTACAGAACTCACTTCGCACTTCTTCCCGATGACGATGGATGTCGAAATATCGAAGTGAGTTCTGTAGTGTCTTTCTGTGTTCTTTTCTCTGTATATGTGTGTGTGTGTGTGTGTGTGTGTGTGTGTGTGTGTGTGTGTGTGTGATATATATATATATATATATATATATATATATATATATATATATATGTGTGTGTGTGTGTGTGTGTGTGTGTGTGTGTGTGTGTGTGTGCATATCCCTTATAATGCCTAATATTTTTAAAGTTTGGGACCATGATAACCCAAAGGCTTGAGTTCTCGCATCTGGTCTCGCATATCCCGGGTTTGATTCCCAGTCTGGCTTCGATTTCTTCACATGAAAGTGAAAAAAATCAAACTGAATTTGAAGTTTAATTTAGAAACTATCTATACACTTAAATTTTGTGCCTGAAAAATTTTTAAGTATAAGTTAGTCTTTCTATATTTAAAATAGTGAGTATTGTATTATGGATAACAACATAACATTAATTTAATCATTCATCAGGGAAGATTACGATATAGCTGGGTTCAGACAATTATATTAAGCTTTATTTAAAGTGTGGGAATGCCAGACGGTGTGAGAGATACTTGCCTGTGGAAACCTGTTCAATTTCCTTCTCTCAGTGCTATAATTAAGGGGTAAAGTTGGCTTTCATCATACCATACTAACATTTCTACTTGGAAATACAGTAATTAATAAGTTTTCACAAAAAGTCTCAACAAAACTCAAGAGCAATACTAGTAGAATATTAGGAAAGAAAATTTTGTTTTAATTACTGTGGTCTATACGTGATTTGTTTATGCTTAGTTGTATCAAAAATTTGTCATATAATTTGTCACATCTTTCTATCTGATGACGGTAAAGTTGAAATATTATAGTAATTTTTTTGTAATCTCTTGTGTATGTTTTCTTTCCGTGAATTTAGTTAATTTATTTCTTAGACTCAGTCTATATATTTTCTTATATACATACATATTTATACTTTTCACAAGTTTGACACAAGTCGCACTGCTATATTTCGATATCCGTCATTTTCAGGAAGATGAAGTACCACCCAAACTGAGATCTTCATATCTCAGGACAACTGATGTCAAAATATCGTAGTAAATTTTATCTGTAACAATTTGTGTTCTTTTCTTTATTAAGAACTACAGCCATTTTTTCAGTTTAAACAAGTTTTTTCCATGTTTACAATCCATGTTGACTATGTATTTTTGAAATTTTATATATATATAGTATATATATTTTGTATTGTATATATAGTGTATACATAAAATATATATTGTATATAATTTTATTTATCAACATATGTTTGTTATATGTTCATGGGCACTAAACATAGTGCCAACTGGTTATTCTTAAGTTATTATTCCAGTGAGTAGTCCACCAAACTGCAGAAATGTATACTGATGAATGATCAAAATAAGTTCAATGGTGATTTAAAATGAATGATACACACTAATCATACAAACTTGTTTATTCTAAATCGATTCGTTGATTACTCCAAATGAATTAATCAGTTGAAATACTCATTGAACTCCACATTGTCACATATAAATACTGTACCATGTCAGGTACTCGTTAAGAATCCTTACACTAAATACATTTGAGTTAGGCATAATGTAGGACTCGTAATGTAGATAGAATTGTAAAAAGAATTGTAAAAGAATTGGTAAATCGTCAATACTTAGTATCATTGGTTTAAGAACTACTCCGAGAGACGACGTGTTCAGATTTTGTGCACCTTCGTCTTGAAAAAAATCAACGACCAGTGTTAGAATCGAACCTGAATCAAAAATTTTGGGAGGCGAGCTCGCAAGCTTCTGAGCTACCATTTCCTCATGCCGCAGATTTACTGATGAATGATTTCTACTAATTTTGATATATCTGGAAATCGCTTTCCCGTCAAAAAATAATTAATATTTTGATCAAATATGTATGCAAATCTATTGTTTCTCTGCCACTATGATTTTTAAATACCTTGGAGAAGGGGAGGTGTGATCTAACAAGCAGTATAGTAAAAATTATTATTGATGATAACAGGATTGAATCTAATCAACGATCCAAGATCTATTATGTGAGAGATTAAAATTTGTGTGCACAATGTCCCTTCCAGAGGGTGTAAATCTATCGTAGCCAATGCTAAGCAATGCCTGGTACTCATGAAACATCCCTCTAGTGAGGTTACCTCATAACTTTACTCTATCAAAAGATTCATTCGAACACATCTTGTAACAGCCTTTTAGAAAAAAAATGCCACATTTTCCTTTGGATGTTTGAGTAAACATCACTTTTGTGTTGTTTATTACTGGTGTTAAATAACCTAGACTAGACTGATTAAACGAAAATGAAAAAAAAAATCATTATACATCAGAAGTTTCTCACGATCATTTTTCAGACAATCTGCAATAAAGTTTTATATAGTAATTGGTTTATATAGAAAAGGCATATTTTTGCTATTTTGAAGTTTAAAAAAGTTACGTACATAACAATTGAACTACTGAATATAATTGGACATAAGCAAGTACAAGCCTATAAAGGGACGGAAAGAATGGCTTATTTATTATTTGCCACTCATTTTAGCTTTGGTAAACGACTTAAGCGCGTTTATTCTACACAAGTGTTGGTCTCATTCAAAGGATGTTTAATGGGTGCAAGGCATTGATCAGACTTAGATACGACAGATTTACATCCCATTGCGTACACAATTTTAAATCTACGACATAAAAGACCTTGGTCATTGATAAAATTCAATCCTGTAATCCTCAATGATAAGGACAAGCGTGCTGCTTGTTCAATCACCTGGGCCAAATCACGATGACTAAGAAGTAAAACCTTTTGTTTATGTTGCAGTGGTCGTCCCACGAGATAACACATATAGGCCAAAGATTGGCCCTTTGTGATACCTAACAATAATCATTCTACATTGGGAAACCCAAAATTTTGCCAATTCAAGTGTATTTAGGGTAGGATCTTTAACGAATACCTGACTTCGGGAAGGATGGCTTAACGTCCTCTCCGAGGGACGACATGTACAGATTTTTTTTCTCTTCTAGAGTAAATAAATCAAGTCCCAGAGTAGGTATCGAACCTCAGATCTTCTACTCGGGCTACCTTGACCCTCCTAAGTAAAACCTTTGCTTACTTATTTATTATAAACAATCATATATATACTCATTTAATTCAAAATTGATCGACAATATAAACTCATAATAGCAATATTGGATAAGTGTCCTTGAATGCGTTTCACTATCTGCATATTAAGTGAATCTGTTAGAGCATTCAGTAAAAGCAACAAAAAAATTATAGAATTTAACAACGGTTCTCAATCTTTGTTTACTTGTAGAGACCCTGAGAGATACATTGTCAACTGTGGAGCCCTTATGGCTTAAAAAATCGAACTATGAACATTCATATTAACAAAAAAACATTTATTGTAAATAAATATAAATCTCTCAGATTATATAATTTATTTTATATTTCGATAAAAGTTTATAAATATAAATCTATTAGTGTGAAACAGATTTACTATATTAGTAATATGATAAATCCATATTGTTTATATATATTGTAAATTCCTATATTCCATTATATAGTAATATGAATATCAAATGCATATGCATATATCTGTATCAAAAAAAAATTTTTGGATACAGTGTGAAAAAGACTAATATAATATTCTATAATATTGGCACATTATGACAAAGTGATGACAACCTTGCGTCTGAAGTATTATTGCTAATGCTTGAATATTCTGTCAGGTCGCTATGTTATTGAAATATTCCTTTTGTTTTGTTTGTCAATGCCCACACATATGGGACTCCTTAGTGTTCTTATAGGGGCAGAATGTGTGGCTCATTTATTGTTTAGTGTTTCAGTATGAGCGAGCCACTTTACCGGATTGATTTTATATTGTCAGTTCTAAATTTTGCCTAACTTAAGTGCAGGCGAAAACGTTAGCAAGGGCAAACCGGGGCAACCGCGGTTTCTGCTCTTGGGTCTCCGCGGGACGACGGTATTGATCTGTTCACTGGTTAATCTGTCATCCCGGCGATAGGTCAGATAGACAGCTGATGGAGCCGTCACTCCTTCAAATCGACACACCCAGTATTTCTAACCAACATAACAATTTTGTATATATATAATAATTTATACAAAGATTTCACATAAACACGTGAAATAACAATCAATGATCAAACCACAATAAGAAAATGAGAAAACAAGACTAAGATCTTTTAACCAGTTGGGTTTTTGACTCTGACGAATACCGCTTGTTACGGTTGAAAGATCTTAGTCTTGTTTTCCCATTTTCTTATTGTGGTTTGATCATATAATAATTTATAGGTGGGGGAGAACCCGCAGTGGTTGTGTTAACCCGTGCCCCGCACCTCCCTAGGGAGGCGACGCTTAAATGTATTTAGAAGAAGAATCTTTAACAAGCAGTAGACATCGTACAGACTCGGTACTGAAAGCTTATTCTTCTCTGAGGAACTACATTGACATATTCGTCGATAAGGTATAAATATGAATGTATATAAGTTTGTCATGAACCCGATATATTACTATTTTCTTTTTACGAACTAGACTCCTGGAGCTCCTTTAGAACCACATTGGGAAGCCATTTATTACGTGAAGATATGAATGAATACAAGTGAACTTTGAGTAAACATGCCTCAAGCCAAGACTGGCTGTCTTTAGCTTTCTATAGATAGAAAGTGAAAGTCACACAGTACAGTGTTTTACGAAATGATTACGATGATGGTGAATTTGCTGGATTAAAATTACGTAAAAAACATTTAAATAACAACGGAATTACCAATCAAGGAATCTTGCATAAGTACTGTTTAATTGCAAAGACTATTCAGCTTTGTGTAAAAAATAAATAAATTAGTAGAAACCTGATCATTTTGCAACATTAATTTTATAATCGCTAATAAGCATATTTCTGTACCTCATAATTATTAAAATATATTACTTAATTATTTCAAAGAAAGGCATTGAATTGTTTAGTGATGGATCTAAATTGGTGAAGAAATAAACATTTAACATAGTCAGCTAAACTAAGCTTAGAATAATGGAACTATAGTAAGAGCGGATTCAAACTTAATTCACTTACTTTTCCAAAAAGAAAATAGAATTAACTTGGGCGTGGAAGCAGAGTGCCTAGTGGCTTATTTGTCTTCGGACTGTGCACTTCTTATATAAAGAAAAACATTTCTTTACTGTAGATCAGGGCTCCTCAAGCGGTGCGTCCAAAGGAAAAGGAGGATTAAATTTGAATATTTAAGAAATCTCCTACTTCTTATCTCTTAGAACAAGATTTTTCTATGTTAAATATCATTAAATATAATACTAGATAAACGGTATTGATGAAGAGTTAAGAGTATGTTTATCTCATGTAAGACCTAATAATAAAAAAATACCAGGTCTCATCAAGCGCATTTTTCTCATTAAGATACTAGAGTGCAAAATATGTGTACATATGAAGAGTTATTTTAAGATACGTGTGTTTTATTTTCCTATTTTTGTTCTTTTCATTAAATACTAATATTACCATTAAAAATACTATCATTTTCACCAGGCAGATCATAAATACCAAAATTTCTAGCAATCAAAGCAATCCCAAAATGAATATGAAAAGAAAAATAATATAAGAGTATTTGAGTATAAAAACCTAAAATTTGTTTATTAAAGTAGGAATTTGTGCACTATACAAAAAGTACTATACCCTCCTCAAGAGCAATGAATTGGCAGCAATTTAACACTCCTTAAGTTTCATTCCTATTTTTGCCCATATTGAAATGGAAGGTGTGCCCCAGAATTTTCCTTAATTCATGAATGCACCCTGTGGTAAAAAAAAATGAAGCCCTGATCTAGATGGACAATAAATAACTTTTCTTCTTCAAAAACTTTTAAGAAAAGCAATATATTTCATCTAACTGTGTGAACAACCATAGGTTTACAAAAAGCAATACTTAACTTTATAACTTTACTACTGCCTTAAGAGTCAGGTTAGTCCGTTGGCAAGGGTCAGGCTAGCTCAGTGGTTACGTGCTCGCCTCTGAACTGATAGGACCGGGGTTCGATCCCCACCTGGCCCTGGATTTATTCTACTCTAAATACACTTGAGTTAGGCAAAATTTAGGACTCCCACTGTAGAATCAATCTTCATTGCGTGGTATCACAAAGGGCCAATGCTTGGCCTAAGTGTGTTCCCTTGTGGGACTGCCACTGCAACCTAACCTAGTCCGTTGGCAATGTGCTCGTCTCTAGACTGGTAGATCCAGGGCTCAATACCCCACTCTGACCCTTGATTCATTCCCGTGAATACATCACATTTATTAGGCGAATAAATCTGAGCATCTCATCCGTTGGAGAAGACTTTAAGCCATTGGTCCCGAGCCTTTACGATGTTAGGTACTCCTACCCTTTCAACCCTTAATTTACTCACGCTAGAAGTGAAAAAAATCCCTTAGAAAGAACGTTTAGCCATCAATCCCGATGTCAGGTATTTGTTAAAATCCCTAATCTAAATCTAATCTAAATACATTTTAATTAGGCAAAATTTAGGACTCCCAAAGTAGAACATTTTTTGTGTGGTATAACAAAGAGCCATTATTCAGTCAACATGTGTTGACCTAACCTAGAATATGACTTTTCTATAACTCCGTGAAATACAAGTACACCTGAAATCAAAATGGTGAATAGGTCATATTTCAAAGGATCAGATTTTATTCCGATTCCCCTTCAAGTAATCCTTTCAACAACTCCTGTTTTAGCGAACACTTGAAGTATCAACCCTCTGCTTGCTCTGTATTTCACCCTGGGCTCTCTGAACAACTTCTAGTTGTTTAAGTAAGGTTGCACTTATTGTATTAGTTAATATAAATGTGTAATTATGTTCTTTCATATCATTAAATCCATTATGTATGTGAAAATTATTTAACTTATACTGGTAACCCATCGCTAAATTTAAGCTGACCTTGTTGTAAAGATTTAGTTTAGCACATACATTCCAGGTGTAGATATTATGAAAATCGTGTTTTCACATGGCGTTACGTAAAAGTATAATAAATTGTATTGTCTGTTTCTGATAAGCCATGATTTTTTACACTGAACCAAAAATCAATTTAAGAGTAATTCAAAAAAATGTTATAAATGTAATTTATAAACTTGTTACCTGAAAAATTGTGTTCTATTTACTTATTTGAGACCTGGTAAAACTATTTTTATGAATTGTTGTTTATATTACACAGTGGCAATGGTGAGTTAATATTGCTCTGAAATAGAATAACTGTAACGTAGAAAATATTTGAGGCTGGGCCACCAGTTTTATATAAAATTTAAACAATAACATTTACAACTTCATACTTGACTGCGATGGAAGAAAAATATGATTATTGTACTCCAGCATCACATTTATATAAATTAGACTGCATCAATAGAATAAAATAGAGAGAAATAAATAGCTAGTTATTATATTGAACTCAATATGGTTTGATATATGTTTTAGGTCAGAAGTTATATTAGTCCAGTGGCCACTTTTGGAATAGTAGATCTCGGGTTCGATTCTCACTCTGGTCTCGATTTCTTCGCGCAGAAAGTGAAAAAATTCTGAACACGTCCTTCCTAGAAGATGGCATTTCGTTACCGAACTTGTACGATGTCAGATATTCATTAAATATCCCTATTTTAAATACTCTTGATATAGGCAAAATTTAGAACCCCCAATGTAAAATCAACCACACAATGTGGCACATTACTAAAATATATGCGAAATAATGAATGATTCACCTTTTTTGTCCTAGAACACATCAATAAGAGGCGAAAACCTGGGAATTAGATACTGGAATGTGGCACACCTAGGGTATTAGAAAGTGTTGAGCCCCTTCAACCCTTGGACCCAAAAATAAAAACAAATCCCACAAGCTGAAAAACACAAAGAAGAGATAAATTACAATATTTCCGGATACCATTTATTCATAATTTCTCTGCATGGAATAAATATTAGATGTTTTAAACGTTGCTGGCATTCACTGATTGATCGATCAATTTCAAAAGGTCGTCAAATATCTAGTTGTATTGATGAAACCTTGTTTCACAAACTCTTAAAATTAATAAGAATTCTATTCACATAAAATTTAAGAATTTCTTTTATTTTCATATTATTAATTATATTACATAAAAGTACTATCTCTTTTTTTCTTTGTATTTTTTTATTATTGATAAATTATTATGGTTATTATATTATTTATGTATTTTTTTATATATCTAAAAGTATATCGTACATCTTGGGAAAAAAATAAGAGCCAGGGTAGCTCAGTGGCTTAGTACTCACTTCTGGACTGGACGATCCAGAATTCAATACCCATTTTGGCCATCGATTTATTTACGAGGGAATCGACAAAAAATTGAGCACGTCATTCATCGGAGAGGACGTTAAGCCGTCGGTTCTGAGAATGAACGATGCCAGGTACTTGTTAAAGATCTCGAACACTTCAGTTAGTCAAAATGTAGCTCACTCAATGTGAAACGTTCCAGGTGTGGTATCATAAAGAGCCAATTTTCAACCTATGTGCATTTTCTTGTGGGCTATCACTACAACTTAACCTGTAGTAATACAACAATAGTATTACTATACAACACAACACAACAATGGTAATAGTATATGCATAATGTCAGTACCACTGAGGATATTATGATTTATATTAATAATATAGGAAACTGTCGTACCTCGTAAGATGATCTTGGAGTTGTTGAAGCGCTTTCGAACGTTGTCCACCTCCGATCGCAACTGACTAACTAACCTACTGAGCTGGACTTCACAGATAGATAACCTCTTCATAACAGCTCAGTAGGTTAGTTGCGATAGAAGATGGACAACGTCCGAAAGCGCTCCAACAACTCCAAGATCATCTTACGAGGTACGACGGTTTCCCATATTAATAATATAAATAATAGTAATAGTACTTACAGTGCACTGTGAATTTGTATAGCATACCACTGACTCTAATGATGCTTGTTGTATTAATACGGTATAACACAAATACTCCTCTAAATCGAAGAAACTATTTATTGACACAGGTTTACAGGAGCGGGGTTATAGTTGTTGACCTAACCTATTTGATTGGGATACCCCATTGCGTTATGAGCACAAGCTCCATCCCTCTCTGTATTTTGAACTCGTTTGCACTCTGGATGGTAATGTAAACAGTGTAGTACAGGTCTTCACAGATTGAATTTAAATAGACGGTAATGTGGACTGTGCTTAGTTGGAATGGGATCCATCTTCGCAAGGAATCATATCCGGAAATAAATTTCTTTTTGGTGTTTGGTGCCTTATAAATCAACTAGTTCGATGTATTAAAAGTCATGAGAGTGAATTGCTGATTGTAGAGACGGAAAAAAACATCGACAGTAACCTTTAAAACTAATACGTAAAACAGTATGTTAGTCAAAACTATTAGAACCTTTAACAGATGTTTCTAAAAACCATATCAAAGAAATGTCCATGCAGGATTAACTGACCGACCAAACCGACAGCAAGATAAGGAGGCTAGTTCTAAATTAAAATTTTCCGGTGATATCAGTATCCCAAGTCAAAAAGTAAGAGGGAAACCGCATTGCAAAGTGGGTGCATAACTGGACGCATTGCGGTTATAACGATTTAACTAGAAAATTCTTTCTATCTGCGGGCTAGACTAATCGGCTAACCACTTTAGTCTCAATCACAGACTTACTCAGCACGTTACTGTTCAACGAGCATTCTTTTCAATATCTCCTCTTCATGTTTAAATTTAACAATGCTCCTGTCAGCACATGTTAGACAGAAGTATCCCGAGTGTCTGATGAATGGCTGCCCAAACATAGATATCCTCTGAACAGACAAATCACTCTTTCCGACATAAGATAGCAGCCAAAATGATTGGTGCTATTTTAAAAAATTTATTTCAAAAATTAATATTTCTCATACTTTTTAAATGAATTTTTCTTTCATTGAATGTAAATTTTAAATTCTCATAACTTAAACATTATGAAAATCTGATGGAAATATCTATTTTTTTGGAAATAAATTAATTATTAATTTGATATTACTGCTATCAGGGTAGACTACGCTGCAGTGACCCTCCTAGAGAGAGCACACATAGGGTAAATTGCCCTTTTATGATACCACTTACTAAATATTCTGAATTTTGTTTAACTCGAGTCCATTAGCATTAGCATTACGGATCTTTACCGAGTGTGTCACATCTTACAGTGTAAAGAAGGCTGCTTAACGTCCTTCTCAAGGGACGATGTGCTCAGATTTTTTCACATTCAGCCTAAATAAATCGAGGACCATAGTGGATATCGAACCCTAGATCTACTAGTCCACAGGCGAACACTAGGCTACCCTGGTTCTAATTATTGTTATTAAATTGTTTTAAATGTTGTTCTTAAACAATCGCTTTTCAAATTATTACATATACGCATATTCCACATTTCTATAATTATTTTACAGAAACAAATCACTTTTTGACTATCTTTTGGCCAACAACATTTTGTACTTAAAAATGGTAATACATTTATAGATCTAAACAGAATAATAAATAAAGAACTAGTAATTATTTAATAAGACATGCCTCATTTCTAAAATTGCCAACTTCATGAAATGAATAGACATTATGAGTGGACATTATTATTCATATTTTCGCCATAAATCTAAAACGTTAATGGAACTTGCAAAATAAAAACCAAAAAATATCTTTATTTAATTAATACTAATTACTGCATTCGTTGTGAGAAAGATTGTGTCTTTTTGAATATCTCGAATGTAGAAATATGCCAACCTGAAGGCCATGCTGCACATATTCTGAGAAGCTAGATTCACTCTTCTCACCTTACCACTTCTTTTCCTGAAGGCAACCTTTAAAAGGTTAGAAATATTAAAAATGAGCCTTACTGTTTAGTTTTTATTCGTGTTTCTTTCTGTATTCAAATTTTGTACTTATTTATGTATATATATAATATATACATATATATATATATATATATATATATATATATATATAGGTGTGTTCTCTAATCGGGGTTCGGTCAATTTTCCAGGATAAAAAATCAAACTCTCGTTGCCAACGTTTCCGTTTTATTTAAAACCTTTTTCATAGGCAGAAATAAGAATTTTTTATCTAAGAAAATGAAATTTACATTATTTAAAGGAACAACAATGTTAACCGGACAAAACCTTCGACTACACTGTATATGAAAAAGGTTTTAAATAAAACTGAAACGTTGGCAACGAGAGTTTGATTTTTTATCCTGGAAAATTGACCGAACCCCGATTAGAGAACACACATATTCTATCAAACGGTCGACATATTATTGAATAATCTGTTATAATATATATATATATACACTTTTTTGTTGGAAATACGATCCAAAACGGACAAATATAGTTCAATATAGACAAAGAAACATAGAGAAATCAAAAGAACACACTTACAGTCTCTAATTTTTGGTTTGAACCGTCTTCAGGAGAGATAAGAGAGGGAAATCAAGCGCACTGGTTCAGAGACGGTTGGAGACCAACAATGTTGCCGCATAAGCGCCTGATCACAGCGAATAAGGAAGACAAAAATCAACTTCAAATTAATGTAATGATAGTTAATGAACAAGGTAGTATATATTCAGTCAGATTAATATGGGTCCCATGGCATAGTGATGTTTCGGGCAACGAAAGGGAAGATTCAGTCGCCAAAATGGGTGCCAAAACGCCTTTTGTAGGGCTGGAATCGGCGATTTCACTCTCTGCTGCTATAGTAAGACATTTAATAAATGTTTCGCTGCCGCAGAGATTAAAGAGGAGTTGGCCGAACTGTCCGGGCAACAGACAGGCAAAGCAGTTTATACTAGGCTCCAGTGCTAAAAATAGGAACTTTTTCTACGACTTGTCAAAACTAAATTGAGGAATCTGATAGAAGGTCTCACCGGTCACTGTAAACTAAGAAGACATTTAAGTATTATCGGCTTAGAGAGCAGTACAATCAGTCAAAAGTGCACTGAGGAAGATAAAATCTCTGTCCACTACTTCGCTGACTGACCTGTATTCAGCTTAATTAGGTTAAATGTGTATAGGGTAAGCATTATAAGGGAAGATAAATTAAAGGAACTTGTGTGGAGAAATCTCCAGCTCTTTATGGAGAGATCAGGCAGATTTTTCTTAAGGTAGGTCTAGGTCCCTCGGGATTGGCAAAAAGGCCTACTTGTCAGGAATTTGGTCTCCCCACCCTTGACATTACATTACATGACAAGCTAAAGTAAATTTATTGAAAATTATCATTAGTACATCAGGAGCAAGGTTTTCATTAGTTTGTCACAGTTTCAATAATAGAAAATTATATTAATATTATGTGGTCCATTACCTCATCGTTTATTAATATTGATAGTGTTATTTCTTAGACTAAAAATCCTCAAGAAACCCATGTTTGAACTTTATTACTATTATGTTGTTGTTTTTTTTACTTTATCAAAATTTCATTTTTTTTTATTTTTATACTGTAATATTGATATTCCTTCACAAATAATTTTTGATTTGGAAATCATGTTACTTACTATAACGTATTAAAATGTAATATAATATATTATTATAATGTAATACAGTTGTTAGTTTTTAGTGTATTATTTTATTAACAATAATTATTTTTTTAGAAAATATAGATGTGCGTTATTGGATTTTTGAAGCCATAGCGGTCCACAGAAAACAAATTGGGAAGCCCTGCTCTAGTTTGTCGCAATGGATTGAATTGCGACTGAATACTTCCATAATTTCTAACATATTTCTTTTCTACTTTTCAGAAATCGTTTGTGGAATATATTTTAACTGTACATCAGTCATGAAACAGGATTTTGAATGAAATTGACTTGAGTTTATAATAAATAACAGTCGGAAATCAAACTTGCGTAAGTCACTTCCTTTGCCATTTATTGAAGAGAGTTTAAGACGGGTTCTTTCTACGTATCCGTCTAAGAGTACTTGACCCCTTTTTAGATTAAAGGCTATCGGGAAAACAAATATTACTGGGCTATTACACTATTGTTCTTGCATAATGTGTTTATAACGACTTCAACGACTACTACATTCGATATATTAATAATTATTTCACACTGTTTCTTTAATAAATTTTAAATCAAAATATATCTTTCTTCTCTGATTAATTACCTTTATTTAACTATATTTGCATACCTAAATGACTAAAACAATTTGATTTAATATGTGGATCTAGTATTGCATGATAGATAGTCTTTCAGGAAAGAAGTTTTTTGCCTTTTTTCGAATAAGACATGGTGTTTTTGATATCTTTTTTGTAGTCATCAGGTTAGATTAGGCTATGATGGCTGACCCAGGAGAAATACATTAGGCCGAAGACTATTCCTTTGTGGTGCCACACACTGAAAGTTTTCAGTGAGAGCCCTAAATTCTTCCTGACTCACTTGTATTTAGAGTAGGGATCTTTAACGAGTACTTGATATCGTACAGGCTCGGTTTAGCGTCCTCTCCGATACCTTGTTAATAAATCGAGATTCAGAGCAGGTTTTAAGCTGTGGATCTAAAAGTCTAGGAGTGAGCACGTAAGCCACTGAGCTACCCTGGTCCCTATATGTGATCTACAAAGGAATGTACATTCAGAGGAAATCCTTAAAAGTATGTTTTTTTCATTAGATATTTTCTTAATTAAATATTTAATAATTGTTTATTCGAGCCTAATAATTACTCAGTTTAATTCCTTTTAAATAATTTTTCACGATATTATTAAATTATTTTTGCCCACCTTTTATTTATTAATAATTGGAGCACCTATTAAAGTTTAGTGAATTTGATTTTGTTATGATTTCATCTTAAAATATAGGTCATAACATCGTAGAGGGCTGTAAAAACAATTGGTGATTGGACAGTGAGTAGTTATTGCTTATCAGTTGACATGCAGTCAGCCACAAATCATAGCTTCCACCTAGACCGAATCGGACTAGCGAACTCTGATTAATCCCCCCCCCCTGTGACACAGCTTGAATGTATGGATATCAGCTTTTTTCCTGCTCACTATTTGATATTAAGAGTAGTCCGGTTGCCGAACGCTCTTTATCCTATTGGTCTAATAAAATACAAAGGCCAGGAATGGTCAGGATACAAAGGCGTTGGATAGATAAAGTAAATGCAAGTACAAATATGAACTAACTGTCGGAACAAAATACTCGAAAGAAGTATTATTATCGTACATTCTATTATAAATTAACACATAGAATAAATGGGCCAGTAGGCCCATTATAAGGTGACCATAATCACCTCTGGGCCGGTAGGTCCAGGGTTCAATACCCACTCTGGCCCTCGATTTATTCACGCCGGAAGTGAAAAAAATCTGAGCACGTCGTCTCTCAGAAAGAACGTTCAGCCATCCATTCCGATCTCAGGTATTGTCTAAAGAACCCTAATCTAAATATACTTGAGTTCGGAAAAATTCAGAACTCCCAATGTAGAATATTCATTTTGTGCTTTCAAAAAGGAACAATGTCGACCTATGTATTTTCCTTGTGGAACTAATACTGCAATCTAACCTAACAGATAATATTTTTAAACATAATACCATCTATTCTGTTTCTGTATGTTGAGTAAGATACAGAAATGGTCAAGAATGGTCAGGTTACAAAGGTGTTGGATAGACAAAGTAAATGCAAGTACAAATATGAACTAACTATCAGAAAAAAATGCTCTAAGTAAGTATTGTTATCGTGTATCCTATTATTAATTAACACTTAGAATAAGGGAGCCAGGTTGGCCCAGTGACAAGGTAATCAATCACCTCTGTGCCGGTAGGCCCAGGGTAACATCCAACTTTTCATTCAAGCTGTCAATAATAAATAATTTAGTTTCTGCGACGCTAATACTTTAAAATAATGCATGTAACGAGACGATACAAGTATAAAGCGTTTCTCTCAACAGTTTCCAAATAAACTTCTAAAGACTTAAAAAGTAAATAAGTCATATGGGATAAAGCGTTCATAAGATTCTCAAGAAAAATATCTCTCAAACTACGCTCATTTAAAGTATCTCTGATTTCTTGATCTTCTTTTAATTACACCAAAAATCATAGTAAACCTGTAAGAAAGTAAACGTAATTATGAGTTACCTTAAACCATAATTGTTACCTTATTAAGATTTACTTAAGTCATTAGAGTGGGTTTTTATTAAAAAGCTAAATCTTTGATGTAAACAAACCCAGAATTTAGAGTTGATTGGCATGTCTATTTGATCATAGAAAATTCGTTTGTTAAAAGAAAAGTTGATACAAATCAATGGAACATGATTTTAAGATTTGTTGCCATCTTAGACAAATATTAAAACCCATAATAGATTATCTCGAAATCAGAAGAAACTCTAAATTTCAAGAGGCACTTCGAACTTTCCACAGTTTCTTTGAATAAACTGTCTACGTTCGTAACGTTTGTTGACGTTCAGTTAACTAGAGAAGTGTTGGTGGATAGAATTGCTATGATGTATATTTATTATAAACAATAATTTTTAACAAAAAACAATAGTTAATTCTACACATGACATATTTAAAATAGCTTACGAATTACAATATTAAATTAAAACAGATTATATTTCAATTAGTGTAAGTTACATATAATATCATGGACTCCAGTTGCGTTGGAAACTGTCAACATAGCTGTCCCACTTGCTTATAACCAACTGGACCGTTCAGTGCACCTGCAGCCTGATTTACCAGGCCAGTACAGTCGACTATGTATGTCGGGTACCGCTAGTCATCGACCACGCGAGTGTTTCGCCATGTTTACTCTAACGTCGTATGAAGCGTACAGACTCTCTTCAAACGGTGTCCACCTCAAATAAACACTTATAATCACATCTGCAAATAATTCGAGATTCTGGGAAAGAAATATTTTCCTAATCTGCATAATTCTTTTAAAGTTTTGGCTAGGTAGTTATTGCACAGCTGGTTTGGAATGAAAGTAAAAATAATATATCCTAGCACTTCATAGATGGCAATACGATTCTGTATTTCCCTATAATATTGATTTTGATGTAAAACACTTTAAATTATGTGTTTTTGAATATGTCCAGTTTAATTAAATAGTAAGTCTAGATTACGTTCCAGTGACTGTCTTAAGGGACAACACACATAGGCCATAGATAAGGTTTGTAATATCACATAATGAACATTCTACATTAGAAATCCTAAATTTGACCTAACTCAAGTCTATTAAGAGTAGGGATCTTTAAACAGTACCTGACATCTTACATGCTGCCGACCAACGGCCTAACGTCCTCTCCTAGGGACAATGTGCTTAGACTTTTTTCACTTCCAAAAGTGAACTACTCAATTAGGGCCAGGGTGGATCAGTAGATTGCGTGCATCACTCTGGATTGGTAGATCCGAAGTTTGATACTCTGGCCATCGATTTAAATGGGTGGCCCTAATTAAGTAGTTACAAAATAGGTTAATTTAAAACTCAACAGCCATTTTTCAGCATATAATATTATTAATTTAGAAATATAATATAATTATAATAATAATTAGCAATCACATGCATGTAAGGATGAAATATATTTAAAACCATCACATAGCAATCTACATGAGAACATAACATTCAACGATTTCACGATATAGTAGAGGCTCAAGACCGACGTCTTAACGTCCTTTCTGAGGAATTATGTGTCCTTATAAAGTTTGTGTGGAAGGTGAGCAAATTTTTGAACAGATTTGTTCACCTCCCAGGCGAATGAATCGAGGACCATAGTTATCGAACCTCAGATCTACCAGAGGTGTGCGCGCAAGGCACTGAGTTATTATGAATGAATCAAATATTATGAATGAATATTGATAATATTAAATAGGGAGCATGAAAAAAAGAGAGGAAATGAGAACGAGACCAATGGATTTAGGCATAGAACGAGAGCAATTGCAGAAAGTTTCCTGCAATTATGATTGCAATAATGTGCCATTCATTCCATTGAAATCTCATAAACCTCGACTTAATGTTCTATTAGTACCTGCAGCGCAAAGGTTTCCATTCATCATGCAATGCAATGACCCATGCACTTCTTTAGTGATCTACTCTTTCTTTTGATCTACTACCATTGTGCTTCCAGTTTTTTTCCTGAGCTATCTCATATACAATTTTATTTTCACGGACCAGTCTTCAAGAGTGTTAGATAAAAAAAAATTGGAGTGGACTACACTCAACTTTACCATAAGTAAATGTAATATTAAACGCCTTAGTTATATAATATCCCATTTAGACATAATATAAATGTCTAAATGGGAGATGCTTATCAGTCTTTCATTCCTGGAACTAGTAAATATTAGAGGTAAGATCGGGTCTAAAATAAGATCTCTAGTCCGACCCGACCCAGGCCCTCGAGTATTAAAGCCCGATCTGGCCCAAGCCTGACCCGACCAAATATATGCCCGGACCATATTAATTTGGATTGGAGTTTATTCTCCACTAGCCAAGCAAATCTCGGTCATCTGTTTTATGTAAACTGTTTATTTTATAACATATATTCATTTGTTTAATATTCATACATCGTTTTAGTATATAAAATATATAATTATTTAAGAAAGTTAACGAGAGAGATGCCCGGGCCTTGGGTCTTACTTTGACTTAGGATCTTACTTCCAGTATAGATAGTGATTGAACCAGTTATCATTATAAGCGCTTATTTCTGTATATCACACAATTGATTCATACAATGTCATCTGTATTGTCACAGCAGTAATAACACTTTTGTAAAGCCACCAGGAGAAAATAGCTTTTGTTCTTAAAGCCAGTGGATCTCATAATGGCCATCTGTAACAACACACCTCCAGTGGATCTGTTACATTTAATAACGTTTATTGCTTTAAAAATATAAGTCAGCTTTCCCTTTAAGACTTCCAAATACCCTTATTTTATCTCAAAAATGTCAGAAAAAATATCAGTGTCATCGAATCACCGAAGAATCAGTTTAAATTCGTATCTGTTTTGTAATAAATAACTAAGGAGTCCATTCCTCTTAATTCAATATTATCCAAAAATAATAAGATCCATAAATGAAAGAAAGTCTCTATCCAATAATAACTTTTGTTCAAGGGTGCAACTTACTGAATAATTACAGCATTTTGTTAGACAAAATCTATCATACCATGGAAAGCATCAGAAATTATATATTTGATTGAAGTTGATTTTTTACATGAAAGTAAATAAACTAAACTGTTAAAATGAAACAGGTATTAAAATAAATTCACTGAACGTGACTGACAGGAATAATTGTTATTCCTGTTTTTTGTTATTAAGTCATAAAAGCAAAAATTCTTATATGGCCCAAGAATGATATCAATTCTTAACACGATTTAAGATATAAACGCAGTAAATATATTTAATAAAACAAAAACAAATCATTTAAAACAGAAAAATGTCTTTTATATTCTGGCATAAATAAATAAAACATCAATCCAAGTTACAACCACGATCAACAATAATTAAAACAAAACAAAACCCGTAATTTGAAAAATTCTATTTATCTTACCCAACATAAAATAACATTAATGAAAGAAATTTGTCATTATATTACCTCAAAACATTCGTAATTAAGCTGACATTTGTGTTCATGTTTGTAATCCTAAATTGTCTATTTAGGATTATTGTAATCTAAACAACAATAATTTCCAAAAATGAAACTAAGATCTTTTGTCAAAAATAGTTATTTAGGTTTATATTTATGGAAGTAAATATAAAGATAAACAGAATTCCTGATTATTCTATATCAGGAATAGATTTCACATCTGAAGTCATTAACTTTCCTTATTCGAGAGAATTTGTTTTTCACATGTCTTTCTTTTTAATGGATTATTCGCAAAGTAATACATAATTCACTTCTATATTACTTTCTTCTTTAATTGAGTAATTCGACATAAAATTGATAACAGGTATTCCAAGTTTCATCTGTGTGTAAACAAAGAAGCAACCAAGATCAACAGAGTTTTATAGCAACATGTGTTACTGTAGCATGTGTTACTAGCAAGAATGTGTTACGTATTAAGATTAAAAATTGAATTAAATGACTAATTTGAGTAATTTATTAAAACTGAATAACCCACTTTTATTAAATAATGCTAAAACAATGAAAATAAAATGATGCTCAAATTGAAAACACTGTTAGAAGTTTAGGGTCCACAATAAAGAAATGAACTGCTGGGTTTGCAATCTGCTTTTAGGATTGTAAAACTTTAAATTGTTCAACCAGTAGAAAGATTTCATCGTCTAATATATTAAGAATTAAAATTAGTTAGGCATTTTGAATTCTATTCTGAAATTTTATCCATAATTATTAATATTCGTTTCTTTTCAAATGGAAAAAAAATGTTACAATTAATATATGTATGCCCTTTACAACCAGGCATGCATAATTACGGAATATTATGTGCAGACAAAAGATAGAGATTTCGATTACAAAAAAAGACCTGGTTTGGTCTTGTGAGTTATTAATAGTCATGGCAAAGTTTAAATATTGTTTGAGATGGTTAACAGAATTATCCTAAGTGCATTAATTTGTTATTAACTTTTCCAACAGATAAACTGTGTGTTAACTTTGTTAACAGTATTATTAAACAACTGACCTACTAAATTTTTGAAATGTATTAGTGATCATATCTAAACAGAAACAATTTTCGTTCGACAACAAACAAATCAAAACAGAAGAGTTACATTTAAATGAATAAAATAAGTGTTAAAATTTGAAATTGTATATTTTTTCGTTAGTATCAAGCCTTATATTACTTACATTCCATTAAATATAAAATTACCATGAAATTAAGGGAATATAGAAAAGAATTACTAAGGTACTCCTATTAAAACAAGAATTAACAGAAAAATATACTGAAAGTTTAGAATTGATTACATATAGTGTCAGATAACGTAAGTTAATTGATCCACTAAATCATATTACATTGATTTCCTTCTATTTAAACGCTAAAAACAGTAGTAAAGCCATGATCAAAATTTTGCAGAAATATTATTTGAAATATTTGGAAAGAATAGTTTACTTACAGTTGATGGTAGTTGGATGGCAAAATGTAAACAATGACGTTATCCACATGACCGCACCAATAAATCTATTTCTTTTTAAGTTATGACATTTTTATCAACTTTTTTAATATACAATACTAAAGTAAAAACTGGACATTCAAGTTGACACTAGAATAATTTACTTGACAAGAGATAACACAATACATGACACCATTTAAATGAACGAACTAATCACAACAGATTACTTTTTTAAACCAGTAACTAACACTGTTGTAAGAAAAAAGACGAAAATACAAACAAGACAGGAACGACTAAAAAAAAAAAAAAAATAGAACATAAGTAAGTAGGTTGGAAAATAATGAATAAGTAAATAAATATAATTATAAATGTGCAATAATTTGTCGGATATGTTTTCCAACAGCAATCGAATAAAATAAAATTCTGAGATAGATATAAATATGTAATAACCCGAAGAAAATACTGAGCATATTATCTGAGGAAAACATCCCGTTAAGATGGAAGTAATTCCGAACCGGTACAGTGGACAAAAAAGGTTATTTTTAAAAAGAATATGAAACATTCTTCTTTGATTCGTAATTCTCACAATTGATGTGGATGTTTTTCTTGTTAATTTTAAACCCGTTATTTTATCCAACAAAATAAATAGCATTTATAGGTAGTGTATCCACTTATGCATTTCCTTGTGAATTATTCTAAAGTCTTAAATCACTAAAATTAAAAGAAATTAGCTTTAAGGGAACAATGTTTAACTAAGTCTGTCTTTTATACCTCAGATAGAAACAACTATGTCACAGTAGAAATTCATGTCATTTTAAGATGGTTTTAATGTATTTTTAACGATAAACTCAGAAATATTCCTAATTATTGGGAGTTCTTTTCAGTTTAAAGCTTTTAAAGGCTTTACAGAATCGCTGCAATGACATTCTTGAGATGAGCCAAGTATGGTTGCATAAAATGAATTGACTGATCAATTTGTTAACGTTTCATTAAAAATTGATTTATCAAGAAACCTATTCTCTAAGAGTAGAAGGTATTTTTATATTATTCCCTCAGAGTGGAATATTTAAATTATTCCACACCAATAAAAGTATACTAATTAATTGTTTTAAATAATGTTTCATTTTAATTATAACTTAGACAATGCTACAAGGAAGTAACTTCCATTTCTAGGTTGTTAATTTTAATATAATTGAATCCATAGATTTTAAGTTTTCCAAATTAATTGTAGTAAAAACCTTAATCTATTCAAACCTAATTAATATCTATATAGTTCTGTTCTTTGAAAAAAATCACTTTATATTACTACAGAGAAACTAAAGTGGGATTAACATTTAATTTTGCTCACAGCTTAATTAAATTTGTTGAAAACATAATCCAAAAAATTAGTGGAATGTTCGACATAAAAACTGTTCTGTAAACATATACCTGATTGTAAAAATGATAAATATTGTTCTTTTTTAAAAAAAGGTTCAAAAAAAGTATATACTATAAGAGCTTTAATGAAACAATTAATTTCTCTATATTAACTATTTCGTACAAAGATTTAGTAGCATTTCTCTTCAATAATTATTGGAATGGCATTTCAAGTATGCTTACTTTCTAAAACTACTAGTTGAGTTGAAGTCGATGTTGAGTGAACATTAACATTATTATGTGTTACCTAGCAAAAGCTGCTACATACTGTCGAACAGATATCTGTTCCCTGGGTTGTTACGTGATCTTTGGTATGCATGGGACTAATTCCATAATGTCATGCTTCTTTACTGGCTGTCAAAAGAGATGTTGATTCTTGAAAAAGAAATTAGATCCCTATATTTACTGTAAAATCTAAAAAAAACTACTTAATAAAGGAGAATATGAATAGAAGACCTCTTTTCTTTCTAACATCCAGTTCACATAAGCATCTAAAAACTACTCAATAAAGGAGAATATGAATAGAAGACCTCTTTTCTTTCTAACATCCAGTTCACATAAGCATCTAAAAACTACTTAATAAAGGAGAATATGAATAGAAGACCTCTTTTCTTTCTAACATCCAGTTCACATAAGCATCTAAAAACTACTCAATAAAGAGAATATGAATAGAAGACCTCTTTTCTTTCTAACATCCAGTTCACATAAGCATCGAAAAACTACTTAATAAAGGAGAATATGAATAGAAGACCTCTTTTCTTTCTAACATCCAGTTCACATAAGCATCCAAAAACTACTCAATAAAGGAGAATATGAATAGAAGACCTCTTTTCTTTCTAACATCCAGTTCACATAAGCATCGAAAAACTACTTAATAAAGGAGAATATGAATAGAAGACCTCTTTTCTTTCTAACATCCAGTTCACATAAATTCATATGATCGTTTTATTATTTATTTTATTAGATTCTTTTCCACATGCATATCTCCTCTGAAAGTAAGTTACTTCAAGAGTTGCTTTTTGATGTTTACTTTTGATTTAGAGATTGGAGTTATATTGCTATTATTGGAACTATTATATTACAATATTCATAATTGTCATAATGTCAAAGAGAAAAAACTAACATAAATTTTTATAAAAGTATAGTAGAATAGCATTTGAAATCTAAACATAATTATTTCTTTTATAAATAGTTTCCCTTTTTTGTAACAACAACTTAACTTTATTATGGAGAGACCTGTAGTTCTTGAAACTAAAGTTAATTTTAAAAGATATGTAATTAGGAATGACTCTTTTTTGGTAATATAGCTACAAGAAAAAAAAACTGTTTTATTAAAAGTAAAAATATTGTTAATTCATGAATTTATTTTGTTAATTTACAACCAATATAACGTTTTATCATCAAAGCTAAATAGTTGAAGAAACGTTTTTTAGATTAAACTTTGGAATAGAAGAAAAACAGAACGATAGCATTAACTAAACGAAAGAGCTCGTGAAAGTGAAAGTGTCTCGTTAACCCAACGGTCCCTGACCAAAGAAACAGCACTTTTACTTACTTATCACCGTGACAGCATCCTCTAGGAGAGAGGTCAATAACTTTGTTAATCTCGGTCATCAATTATTTTGTTTTAATTTACTATTGCAAGTTATGCAAAGCAATTTACTTCCAAAATATTTTTACACTGTTTGTAGATTGCAAAGATTGCCTTATAACATTTAGAAGGTATTTTTCTTAACATCTTTTATGAAAAGGTATAAGCATATTGGTTATATGAAGTATCTGAAAAAAAATTGGTATTGTTTCCATCACAGATAATTACTAAATTAAATATAATGATTTTAATGCTGAGCAATGTGAATTAAACAAATAATTTTAGAAAAGTTAGCTAACATACTTGAAATGTTATTCCAGATAAATATTGAGAGAAATACTACTACTTCTATGCTTGAAGGAGTTAATATAGGGAAATTAATAATTTCATGAAATAGTATACTATTTATTTCTTTTAACCATTTTTGTTTAAAAAAAAAATGAATAGGTATAATTTCATAATCAAGTGTAAATTAACAGAATCATTTTTATGTTCAACATTCTACTGATTCATTTCGATTAACTTTTCATCAAATTTAATTACAATGCAAGCAAAAATAATTTTTATTCTGATTTTAGTTTTTACATATTAATTAAAAGTCCATTTTTCAGAGAACAACACTCGAGAAGTTAATAAATAAAAGTAATATTTTAAGCTATGATGAATTTAATAGGTGTTAATAAAAAGTTATTTATATAACTTGAATTTAATTACTATTATAGTTGCTCAAGGTTATAGTATAAATCAATGATACAATCATAAAATCTATTGTTTCAATTACACTAAAATTAACATCCTACCAATGGCAGTTACTACTATTTGGCATCGACTGAACTGTAATCATAATTAAGCATTACTGATTTAGTTTCTAGAATATTTGTTTTTTTTTTTTGCTTTACTATATGAATTTACAATTAATTAAAATGTTGAAAAGAATAAAACGCAATTTTAAATTCTCATTTATAATAATCAATTTTTGGAAAACACATTTACTCACATTTGTAGAATTCATTTTTCAAAAACCTATAATTTTACATTATGTTGTATCGTTTTAATTTAAAAAATTCCTTTCCTTCACTTAGTTTTGCAGTCCCTCAAAACTTCTCATATGTAATTCATAACTGAATTGCTTAATATAACTTCTGTTTAATGGAAATATAAACAATTAATACAGGTCGCCTATCTCAATCCTGAATCATTGGGACTTTTGGAGTGCTGGATTAGCCATATAAATATTATCTTATAATTCACAAAACCCAGCAGCTAACTACCTCATCATAAACTTAAAATAACCTATAAATCAGAACAAGTTGGTTAATACAGGAAAAGAAAACACAATTAAAAAAAAAGGTACTGTAAGAAAAGTTTTCAAGTTTGTTGTTGTAGAAACAGCGCCACCCAAATGGTAGCGGCCAGTAACATAAGCTGACGCTCTGACCCAGGCGGGGCGTGTCCCGCGAAATTCGAAATTTCGGTGACGAAAACAGTACCGGTTAACTGATTACCGGATTGTCCATCTGTGTAACATTTTTATAATTTAAAGAAGTTTTTAGGATGAACTTATATTTAATAAAATATTTTGTTACAGTATTAAGCTAAAATAAATTTTCTTTTAAGTGCATATATATCACCTTAAAATTGTTTTCTATAAATACTCAAAACATTATTTTTAATTCTATTCTATTTTCTGTTACAGATTCTTTATACCAGTTCACTTTCTCAATGCATCAAATGTAAGACATTACCAACAAGGTGTCCCATAGTGGTTGGGGAATCATACTACAGTCCTGTTAGGTTTGTATTGAACAAGTATCAAAATATATTTCTGTTTATTAGTGCTATCAGGGAATACTAAACATATAAAGGTTTAGAATACTAAACTAATATGCAGAACAAGGAGCACCGGACATCTTGCCATATTAATTGTTCAGTTATAATATAATATATATTATGAAGTGTAAACCACAAGCAAAAAGGTAAACAAATAAATAAATGCTCTGAGGCCTTTCAGTTTATGTCATCAGAGTGTAAACAAATAAAAAGTAAAGTAAAAACGTAGAATGTAACATAAAAGTTATGCAAAAGGAAGGTAACAAGTAGCCAGTTCCGTCTGCATAACTTATATGATACATCCTTAGTTTTTACTTCGTTTGTTCCCTGATGATATAAATTGAAAGGATTCAGAGCATTTATTTCTATTGTTTTCCTTTTTCCTTGTGGTTTAAACTTCATTGATTGCATCACGTCTTTATTTATTGTGATTTTTCTGCATAATATATATTATTATATTATATATATATTATATTAATAACACATAATATAATATATGATGTTGTGTATAAGATCTATCTGATACTAACAGTAGATATCAATATGTTATTGATAATAACATATCAATATGTCAAATTGATAAGGGCCATGACGACCAAACCCAATAAAGTTTTATTAAGAGAACCCTTTAGTTCCTAATCAGGTGCTTAAGGAATCTCTATTATTAGCACAAATCTAATCTTTTATTATTAAAACTGATTCATCCTTTTTTTCAATTTTCAATTTTACTGTGGAGGGTCAACAATACTCTTAGTGCTAATTCTGCAAGGAAGTATTAAATATTACATAATTTGTAGTTCCTGGTCACCCATAACAGAAAAGTTAAAAAATTTTAACTTGAAAAATTAATTAATTGTAACTTGAAAAATTTAAAATAGAATTTGATAGATTGTTGTTGAAATGTGTGAAATTTCAAATTCTAATCCAGTAAACTTGGTAGTGAAATAGAGTCTACCGACTCTATTAATACATACTCATTTTTATAAATGTGACATTGGAGTGCTAAGAGCTATACTGCCATCTGATTTCTAGTGGGTTTCGCCCAGATATTAGTTCCATATATATGATTCATTTAAAGAAGAATCTTTAATGTTTTCATTAGCTGACATCGTTATTTTTTTTCAATTACTCTAGCCTTGGATAACTCTTTTCCAAGGATGGATTACTTATTCAGCTATCGGAAGCTAATCTGTGATATCTGATCATATATACGGAAAAATTCCTTGTGTACTACAATTAATAGAACTCAACACCTGTTGATTCACCTAGTAAAAGCTCAAGCCCGATATTGTTATAGAATCCGTTGAGATATCTATTTCTCAACTGTAAACAAAAAATCTGTAATTTCCTAAAAAAAAAAAGCCATTATTACTCTTAAAGTGTAATCATTAAATTGTTGTCAATATTCAAAGTATTTCCAGAAAAGAGTGATTAAATCATTGAATAATACAAAAGTTAAATAGAAACTGAATGATAAGTTAATATTTATTAGATTACATAGTAAAACATATTTTGTAAAATACTGAAAGTAATATTCGTATTGTGTTAATATAAAGTAAACCAGACAATGTAACTTATGTGGGGGTTATTTGTTTCCTGTTATTGTTTCGTTTTAATTTTCATGCAGAAAAACTTATAGATTATTGGTAATTTAATAATTATATTAGGATCAGTGTTTTCTAATACTTTCTATCAGATAATGAATGACTATTTCATTTCAGTTGAACATAATCTTACTACAAATAATAAATTTATCTACCATAATAATATTTACTTTTTGTTTGTTTTAGTGAGAACATAGTTCCTGAATAAGATGTTGAGACTGCTTGCTTTTGTTGTGGCATTCCAATACGTGAAGTGCAGTACTGGGTCAAGAGAAACAATCCTCAAAGAAATCAAAGCTCTGAAAGGTGATTCAGGACCTCCAAAATTAAGCAGTGCATTCGTCACCTCTCGCCCGACGGATGACGTGGCCAAAAAGGCAGATCGTATGCAATGGAGAAGAGAACTGACTATTGATAACTCCAATCAAAACTGTAATGATTGCGATGATAATTTACCAACGTTTAAGCCTTTTCCACAGGAGGAGTTAAATAAATATCTAAAGAAGTATGTAGATACTAAAGGTATAACAGTACCTCCACCAACTAAAGTTGTTGGGAAACCAATAACTGTCATTGATGATATAAAAGAACCAGGAAAATCTCATGATAAATCAAAATCGTGGCACCTGGTGGAGAGTCAAACTCATAACCATCCATACGATGATAGAACTGGTTGGGTTACATTAGAGCCCGTACCTTGGTCTCAAAGTCAAGTACAAAAATGGGAGCCGAACGTACAAACTAAACCTCCTCCACCAAAACCAGTAGCTCATTGGGACCAACAGCCGTATCGGCCAAGACCATCCTATGACTATAAACCAACTAACAGACCTATCTATAGCACTACCCCTGTTTACCACAAGCCGGTGACAAACAAGCCTTCCCATTGGGACAGCGATCCACAAGCCAGTAAACCCTCATGGTCGCATACATGGAACTCTGATATCATTACTGATAACAGGCCAAGCAGTTTCCCTGATAATCATGGAAGGCCTTGGTTTGAGAGACCCCATCATCATACAGAAGTTGTTTACCATGGTCATAAAGATTCCGCTTCGCCTGATGGAGATGGACGATGGGTTCTCTTGTCCAGCACAAAAGGCTATTCCTACCCTAATAGAAAAGGTTACCAGAGAAGTGTAAATTTCGATGTCAGCCCTGTTAAATCCATGAGATCCCATAGAACTGTGCGATTAACAGTTCTACCCTCTGACAATACTACTACTTCGCATGGAGGTATGATTGAAGTAGAAAAATCCCATCAAACTGTAGATCAAGCAGTTGCCAAAGCTTTAAAACCCTATGCTTCAAGAAGAACAGACAAATCTGATGGAATACCAGGATTTAGGTACTCTGACCTCAGCTTAAAACACCCATTGGAGCAGCTATTAGAAAAAAGCAAGACAAAACCGAAGAAAGCTCCGGTACGGCAGACAGCTGTCACAGTACTGCAGCCAGTCCCTCAAGAGGTTTCAGTACATTCACGCTCCAATGCTATTCTTGCTGCTGCGGCAGCAGGCATGATTCCCGCCACCATGGCCATGATCCTCCCCATGGTTGTTGGACGCAAAAAGCGAGATCTTTCCAACTTTGAAATAGTTCATCCCATTAATCAATAAAATCCTATAATTATTAAACTTCAACCATATTTATTATATATTGTAGAGATTAATGTTTTTATCTTATTTTACTCAAAACTGGAATGATCTCTTAAATAAACTTGTTTAATTTATATTGTACATATACTACTAAAGCAGTTTAATATAATAGTGAAAACTTATGTCCAGTAATATTTGTTAAAAAGGTTAAAAATAAAATATTATCATTAAATTTATTTATTCATATATACAATGTACAAACATAACATTTTCAAATAATGTAAATAAATATGTTTTTTAACTAATCTTTTAATAAATAACCTTTACTAAAAAAAATATATTTATATAATCAAGGCTCTTAAAATATATAAAAGCTATCTATCTTCTCCAAATTATAAGAAAAAGCTGAGGTTTTTTTCCGGTTATAAGAAGTAGAGGATTAAATGGCTTGTTTTCTGCTTACAAGTGCAGCCAAATTAATCGTGATACAACCATTCATCAAGGAGTTATTTATCTACGTAGATTGAAATATGTCTATCACAATGAGATCGAAGTTTACATCCATTGTAAGGAAAACAAAATTCAGTCATGTATTTCTCTATATATTTTCATATGCGATAAAAAAACCACACTTAACAATTCTACTTTAACATTTAACTATAAATACAATTAGGTACATTCGCAAGAATTGTTCTCAGCAGGATTTCCTCATTCATACAGTAAATATCTTGAAAGAGGAATTCATCCTGAAGACACGTCTCACTAATAAATTATAATCACATTTGTTAATTAGTTTCAAAAATATAAAAATAAAAAAACAATAAATAAATGAATTTGTTTAATCGCCATTAGTGACTTAGATTAATTTCCAAAAAAAAAAAAAGAAATGTTGCATGGATAGAAGGTGATTTAACATATTTTATAGTTGTTTTTGCTTGTTTTTGAAAATCAAATTTCGTTTACCAAGTTCTCTTCTTTTACGTATTAGTGATATTTTGTTAGAATTTATTGATTCTTCGTTGAATTTTTTTACTGCGTTCTCCATTCGAAGGGCTACTCTGCTAATATACCTTTGAAATGCCTCAGATGTTGCTTTGATCAGATTTATACCAAAGCGAAGTTTCAATTGGAATAGACTTTTAATTAATTCAAGAAAACTAAATTCATTTTGTGGAGCAAGAGTTGTTTGAGGAGGATGATAGTCTACCAAATCATTATCGTTTACTTCATATTCAGTTTGTTTATTTGTAGAAGGGGATTTTTTTGTATCATCGAATTTATCTGTTACGCTTATTTCATTACTAAAATCAATATCTGGCCGTTGTTTAATTGGTGTAGATGTTGTCTGAGATAAGTTTTGACTTGTAATATCATTTGATGATATAATATTATTATCTTCCAATTCTTCTTTCTTAGGAGCATCTGATATCACATCAGTCTTGCTTTCTTCATATATTTCGTTTGATAAATCATTCATGTCCCGTCTCTTTCTATTCAAAGATTTAAGATTTCTAGGTCCATGGTCTAAAGGTAAAACCCCACTTCGGTGCCCCATTTCAGCACCATAGCTACCTGACACTGATACAGTTCCAATGAAGTCATTATCGTTGTAGGTTGGGCCTGCTGTTAGGGCTGAATACTGTGGATGTAGGTCTGAAGTTATATTAGCCTTCTCTTTATCAGTCCCTGAATTAATCGCTTTGTCATATGTACCACTGGTTCCAACTGCTGATGCACTTGTATATGCAGTATACTCAGTTAAACTAGGATACTTGCTGTCATCCATATTAGCATAATTCATTAAATCCAAAGTTCCTTCACCTTCTTTATATTGAGGCCCTAAAGGTTCCATAGGTTCCATGTTGTAATATTTAGTGCTATCAGGTAATGTAGAATACTGACTAGCTTTTATCGAATCTGGCAGCGTAGAATAATCCTTTATTCCAGCGTATCCATTAACATTATCATTACCATATTCTTGAACATCATAACGGTAGTGATTATTATATTTGTGAGAATCATATGTTGGTGAGTAAGAGTTTTGGTTCATCCCAGTCAGTACTTGCCCAAAAACATTTTCTTCCGGCTGCACATTGGGTTCTATTTTCATAGCTGGATTATAATCATGGTAATAATACATATGATTATCTTGATTTGGCCCCACTTTTTCATAATTCCTTCTAGTAACAACTCCTCCAAATGGATAAAGAAGAAGCCCAGCTAATCCTGCTGTCAGCACAAGTCCAACTAAACCAACGCCTACATTTGGCATAACTTCTCGGGCTAAATAGTTATATATTCGAGTAGAAAGGGGTCTATGTAATGCCTCTAACTTAGTTTCGGCAGTATCGCTGTCTATTTTATTCTGTATAGCATTAGATTCTTTAGTAGGTCTTCTCCTTCTTATTTTATTTTTCTTTTTCTTGGTTTTCGTTGTAGGTCGACGTGTTCTCTTAGTTGTTGTAGGTTGTGAAGTGGTTGTAGATTTTTCTTCTGGTGTTCCAATTGTACTTGATTCTAAAAGAAGTGAAGTGGTTGGTACTATATCTGGTATATAAACATTATTTTTCACAGGATTTTTCTTTTTAGTCCCTATTTCAATAGTAGTAATAGATCCCTGAGTGGGACTAGTTTTCTTATTAGTTGATTCTGTTTTGTTTTTCAATGGAACCCTTCCGACTACAACAGGGGTACGGTTTTTAAATTTTGAATCAAACGGAACTGACCCTTTAGTGGGAGAAGAATTGTTTGGTTTTTTAGTTCCAATCAAAGGGCTTGGGACAATGGAACTTAATTTTTCTACTTTTGACTCATTTCCTTGTTTAGTAATTTTTTCAATACTTGCTGTGGGTCTAACTGTAGTTTGCTTTTTGTTAATAGACTTTGGAGTTGAACTAGGTTTCTTTTTTGCTGCAGTAGGCGTAGTTGTTTTTTCAGTATTGCTAAGTAGGATCCAGGTAGATAAGCCCCCGTTAGTGGTAATTTTTGAAGGAATAGTTGTAGATTCAGAAGGCTTCTGAGTTACGGGATGTGGTTGATTATGACTAATGGATGCTACATCCTCCACTCTAGTCTTAACCCTAGGAGGAGTTCTAACATCTGTAGCAACCATATCAGTTGCCGTTGGGTCTGTCAGCAGTTGCTTAGTGACCATTTTGAGAGACTCACCAAGGGTGGGTGTCGCTACAGTGGGGCGGAGTTCCGTTCCTCTTCCATTTTCTAGATTTGCTACTTTTCCTGATGATTTTCCACCATCGACAACGATGTCACTTCGCACCACCACCTCCGTAGTGTCACTCTTACTTTCCCTGGTCCTGTAAGAAAGACAAACATTAACTTTCTGCAATAATACCATAAACATTATACAATATTTAAAAAAAAATATGTTACTACCATTTTGATAGAAGATATGTAATCAATATTAAATAAATTATATTGATTACAAAAGGTAATCAAATTATTAGCAATCTCTGCTGTTAATTAAAGGTATACCATTATTAACAACCTCTATAAGAAAAGAGGCAATTATTAGAACTTTAAGACTGCCAACGAAACTTAAGAATTTGGAATAGCAATCCTCTTACATCTCACATATTTTCCAGACAAATACTGGAATCGGATTATCGTCTGGATATAGATTCCAGATGATATCGATTCAAAGGATAAATCGGATTATCAGCTTTCTATCTTCAAATAATCATTCTCAAGGTTTATTGAAGGAACTATTTATACTATTAACTCTTCTTTTTTAATATATTTTTTCAAAAATGAATTGGACTGACATGGAAATTTGTTCTATCACCAATCATACATGATAGGTGTAATAGGAAAACTTCTTTGTATTATAAAATTTCTATAGTATTTGTATATACATGTCTGATAACTGGTACAAAATGTTTCTAATGTCACAAAAAGGTAAATTTTAATAAATATAATTCGTTATTAATGTATAAAGATAGAAATAAAAAATGGAAAATCAATAAAAATACTTTTAATGAACATCTTTTCAAAGAAATCTTTATTTACTAGTTTTATACTTCTTAGATTATACAGTTCTACTGTAACATATTGATATACATATTACTCATAAATCACGTTAACTATTTCATCAAAACCTATGGACTCTAATGAAATGAAATTATACTGATCGTAGAGTGTTAATTCCTCTTTAAAAATTATTCATTATTAATGACAATTTTTCTTGACCACAACATATTCAGAAATAACAGCACAAAGTAGATATTCACGAGGATTGATCAAAACACAAACATACAAGGGCTTAGATAAAGTGTGTTCGTGTTTTGAAGAACCCTCGAGACCTCTGCTCTTTGCTGTCTCAGCAAATACTATACTATAAATAGTATATAATATTTATATACTAAGATTTCACAATAAACACGTGAAATCAAAATCAACGTCTAAACACAGCATGAAAATAAGAAAAATTACTACGATATTTCAACTAAAACAAGTGGTCTTCATCAGTATCACTGATAGTATACACCTAAAACAGGCTACAGAGTGTTACTGACACTTATGTACACCCATATACATATTTAACTCGGATTTACTTGTGCATAATTTTCCAATTATCTAAAGCTTTTCCTCACTTCTACTTTAAACTACGTAAACCATTATGTTACTGAACGACATGTTTTAACTGATACTTCACTCATCATCATCAGGAAGAGAAGTATCACTTGAAACATGTCGACAGTAACATAGTGCTTTACACAGCCCCTTTTACCAACTTTTAAATATCTATATATATATAATGGTAACACAAGGACAACATTGTAATTATGGGAACTGTTGTTCTTGAATGCATGCATTTAAAAAGATATCTCTGATTATACCTTTTTAAGTTATGTGGAAAATTTTTCCATTTGTCTAAAGTATTTCTTCCATTCAGGGTTTCTTAACTCATAAATTAGTTCACCATACATTTTATGATTTAATTTATTGTTCAACATTCTTCGGCGCTCACAATTCGCCATCTTCAGGAATTAAAATTAGATTAGATATCACTTAAAATTAACACATAATTAATAATTAAAACAAATTAACTTCGGAATAAATAAGACAAAATTAATCAATATAACTACTTGACATCGTAACCCATACTGAGGTTACAATGTATGGTTTGGAGATCGCTGTTAGTAGTGTCAGGTTATGTTCATCTTCGTTTCGTTAGAATAGGCCCTATGGGTCTGTTCACCTTGATTGTCTTGATGTACCTAGTTGACAACCATTTCGTTTAGTTTACTTTCTTTCTTTATTTTTGGATTGTACGAGGTTTCCAAACAAACTCAGCTTGTTGCTTGTGTTTCCCTTCTGTTTATTAGAATTTTCTCAACGATGTAGAGTGCTTCAAGTGTCTCAGCCTTTTTTGGTCTAGCTATTATTTTTGTATTACTAACTCGGGTTACTCTACTAATTTTGGTCTAATGAATCTTTGTCAGGTGTTTTTTAACGGCTCCTGAAATCAGGTTCAATAAAAACCTCCTCGAAAGGTGTGGCAGTCAATTCTATGTGTGAAGAATTAAGAACTCACAGTTTCTTAGTGGATACGTAAACTCATATATGGGGTTCGTCGTTTCTTAGGGTTCTTTTCTTCATGTTGATTCCTTATTATTAGTTGAGTGGAAGTTTTTTTTATATCTAGTGGGACATTCGATCTCACCATTTATGTATATTCCACTATGCGTCGGTTTTCAGTATATAGTAGTTGATAGTTCATTACCATTAACACATACCTGATCATCCAGAAAGTTATACTACTGTTCATACCTATTTCATGGGTAAATTTTTGTAAGACATTTCCTGAAACTTTCTTTTTATTCCATTAGTATTTCCACATTTTCAACTACTAAAAGCAAGCATCCTCATGGCGACAATAAATGTCTGGCTTGCTTGGTGTATTCTCCTTCAAGCTTTTATTAATCAGTTCACATATATAAAAACCTGAAGAATGTGACAACCAGAGGTGATCCCATCGCTACGCCATCCATCTGATGGTACAGCGTTCCATCAACATGTTTCAATAGGTTTTCAATTGTGGATGTCTGTAATAGCTTTTCCATAATGTGTCGTTCTATATTTGTCCGGTGATAGTGGCCAAGTATAGCCATTTCGCAATCATGTTATAAACATGATTACAGATTATTGTAATGGTTTCAATTACCGTTGTTCAACCAGTATATTAAAACATAAGAAGAATGAAGAATTAAGTTTTGAGTTAAGAAACGTTGAATTGAAAAAATGCTTTAGACAATTGGAAAAAATCTCCTCACAATTTAACAATATGAATTGGTTTTATATATATATATAAAACTTTATTTTTTGACGACCAAAAAAATAACAGCGAACAGAGGGGTTATTGAGGCTTGGTCAACAATGTACAGCCCTGAAGATGCTATACAAATACAGCGAAACGTAAATCGGATATCGGATATATATATATATATATATATATATATAAAGATTTCAAATAAACACGTGAAATAACAATCAATGATCAAAGCACAATATGAAATGGGAAAACAAGACTAAGATCTTTCAACCGTAACAAGCGGTCTTCGTCAGAGTAAAAAACCCAACTGGACATATATAATTTATATAATATTTATATAAAAAAAATATATTAATATCTATATTCAAATACAAATTTAACTTGGTACGGCCAGCAAAGAGATAACAGCAAATACACAAGGGGTTCTTGGGGCTTGGTCAACAATGTACATCCCTGATGACGATATACAAATATAGCGAAACGTTGGTATAAGCGAAGTGTTTGTTGTGTTGACCAACCCTTAATAACCCCAGCCTAGAATCTGTTAATAAAAAGGTCGTGGATGCGGAAACCGCCATCATTTTCAATATATATATATATATAATATTTAAGCTTTATAAATAAGAATAATAGATAATAAATTTACGACCGTGTGACAGATTATACAACTAAAAAATGATAGATCGGGATGCGGTCAGTTTCTTCCACTTTCAAATTTGAAACTGACCGCAATCCTCGATCTATCATTTTTTTAGTTATATATATATATTATATTATATATTATCTAAATTATATATCGTCAGAGAGCAAGTGAACTAGAGATGTGTTGACGAAAGGCCTTAGAGCATTGGTTTCAAAATTGTTTCATTGTGGTAAATTAATCCATCTATTACATCAAGTGTATTTTTTGATTATTATTCATATATATATATATTAAAAACAACAATTTAACCGGACAAAACCTTCGACAAGACTGTATCATATTATATATATTAATATATATATTGAGTATTACAACAAAAAAAGTAAATCCAGTTGGGTTTTTGACTCTGACGAAGACCGCTTGTTACGGTTGAAAGATCTTAGTCTTGTTTTCCCATTTCTTATTGTGGTTTGATCTTTGATTGTTATTTCACGTGTTTATGTGAAATCTTTTTATAAATTAGTATAAATAGGAAGCAGACATTCTTTTATACAACCGGAGTTTTGCTGATATAATTTACCTGCTGAATCCAGAAAAATTGACTGTTTTTTTTAAATCGTTTTCGATAGGTAGAGGTATAAAATTTTGAAACAGAAACACTATTACATTAGAGATTATTTTTCTTTGTTAAATAATCTCTAATGTAATACTTAGTTTTTCTGTTTCAAAATTGTATACTTCTACCTATGAAAAAGGTTTTAGGTAAAAATTGAAACTTTGGCAATGAGAGTTTAATTTGTACCTATGAAATACAACATAAGGTTGGTTAAGTAAGAGCAGTAACTAATAGAGAAAACACAAATACCAAATAATTGCACCGTGGTATTTGCGACTTCACTGCATTGCATACTAAGCAGTACATTGAAGAGTTTTAGCAGGCGTCAGTAAAAAAACAAGTAGACAAAACACAAAATAATATTAGTAGCTTAAATAAATTTTTAAATTGAAATTTCATTTTAATAAAATTTATGAATATTACACCATTTCTTTACATAAATTTGCTATTTGTATATCTATTCAATTCAAGAGTGTAAAATATTTATTGTAAATATAAAAAATTAATGCAAAGTATCACCAATCATACCAAATTGAAGAAATACAAATAAATTAATTATTATTATTACAATATAGCAAGGTATACACATTAAAGTTAATATATGATTTTTAGCTATATATTAATTATATTTTGGTAACTCCCACTTTCACTAAGATTTAGTCAAAACGTAAAATAATTCTTATCTGCATTGTCTTAACTCATATGTTGCTATCTTTTAACGAAATAACGATGGAGGTATGACTAAATAGACTTTAATCAGTGTTACTTTGTATTTTTTACGTATATATTACTACCCATATATTTATATATAAATATTGATAAAAGTATCAACCGTGGAATAGAAACAAAACTAAAGTTTATCGGGACTTGGTCATTCTTCAGGTTCAAATTAAACTCTCATTGCCAACGTTTCGGTCTTTATTTAAAACCTTTTTCATAGGCAGAAGTATGCATTTTGAAACAGAAAAACTAAGTATTACATACAAATTATTTTACAAAGAAAACTCCATTTAAGAAAAGTAATTTTTACAAAGAAAAATAATAAATGGAGTTTTCTTTGTAAAATAATTTGTAATGTAATACTTAGTTTTTCTGTTTCAAAATGCATACTTCTGCCTATGAAAAAGGTTTTAAATAAAGACCGAAACGTTGGTAATGAGAGTTTAATTTGAACCTGAAGAACTGACTGAGTCCCGATAAACTTTAGTTTTGTTTATATATAAAGTTAACAAATCTTTCATTAATATGTTTCATTAAAGTTTACAGCAGTCTCAGTATCCACGATATTCTGACTTTATGTTCACAGTTTGACTGAACATGTAAGTACACAACTTGTCAATTAAAAAAGACAATTTTTTTTTACTTCATGTATTATGTCTTCAGAATTTGCTGGCGATGAGTGTTTTATTGAAATAGAAGTATTTTTCACCCTGCAGTATTATCTCTCAAGATATTCCTATATTTTCTTCTTTATGCTGTTTACTGAATAATATCTTTTTTTTTTCCTTAAATGCCATATATGAATATTATATAAATCACAATAACGGTTAACATAACTAATAATGACAACTGTTAATGCAGTATATATAAAACCTAATATTAATTATTCAAAGAATATAATGGATACAGCATTATTGTATTACATAAGATAATAACATGAAACGTTAATCATTTAACTAAATCATCAGATTTGAAAACATTGAAAAGCTTCTGTTTAATGTTAAAAAAATTAAGCGCTACACCACTATAAATTACTAAAAAAAAATTATTAAAAATTTTGAAATTACTTATTTTCAAATTATACAATTAATTACACCTAAGACTTCTTTTTTTTATTTTCAAATCTTGTTAGTTTAAAAAATATATAATTAAAATTGGCATGAAGATAACTGCATAATGACTATTGTGTCATTATTCTATTACTACCTGTTGCATGTGGTATGGGTCTGAGAAAAGTTGTAATAAAATATTTATGAATAATTTATACATAAAGAACTAAAGTATTAATTTCCTTTTGTTTCATAAAGTTAATGTTTATTAACTTCAATAATGAACAGTTACATATAATAAAATTAAGGAAAGCAAAATGTATGACTCCCGATATAGAAAGTAATAGTTGGATCACAATATAGTTTAAGGCTTCATTCGTTGAACTTATAGTATCAATCTGACTCAATCATCTTACTAAATAAAATATAAAAGTTAGTTAGGTATTTTTATTTCTATTCTGAACTTCTCTCTAAAATTTGTCTCTCAAAACCTAAAAAAAACTATTCCCTTTAATGTTGATATATGCATCAATATTTGATACAAATTTGAAATTATGCATTTTGTTGCTTATTTTTAATAATATCAAGGAATACTTGTAATTACTGTAAAGAGGTTTCACCGTAATTCATGAACAACCAAATAAATACATACAATCTTAATTGATGTAACAGGATAATTAATTACAGATTTAATAGGATAAACATTATAAAGAAAAACAGTTAACATTTTTTTCATTAAGTCTATAGTTTTTAATAAGGATTTTTTTTATAAATTTGCTCAAGAAGGGTGTTAAAACCTTAAAAACCTTCTTTTAAATTAGAACGAAAAAATAGTGCTAATAAAACTCAAAAAATGAGTAATAAAAATAGAGATGTCAAATATAAAAGTGTAATATATTCTTTATTGATTGCAAATATACATTTTTTTATCAAAATTAAATTGCAGTTAAGGATCAAATTTTATTAGAATGAAATTGATTCTAATTTAGAAATTTTCCAACATTGAATATATATTTTTTTACTTCGAAAATTCCAACACTTCATTAAACTCAAAATAGGGAAAAATGATAGCTTATGTGTGCTTCTCCGTGACAAAATTTCAAGATTATTTTAGTGACATTGAAACAGAATGATATAGCTACTATTGTGATGTGTATATATCACCCTAATTTCTTAAAGGCATTTATCTTAAATTCATCGAAGAGCTAAACTCTTTATAATGCTTCAAACCATTATTTCAAACATTCGATATATCCTTAAATGGTTGCACTTGATAGGAATATTTGCAACGGTACATAATCCCATATAAAGTTGTTAGAATTTAAGCATAAAACAATTACAGTTTGGATGAAAACTAATAAATCAAAAATAGAGAATAGTGTTAATTCAAGAACATGATTATGAATATGGAAAAGCTTAATAGCAATTCTAATTTATTAAATTCAGTTTCTTAAAACTCCTCATTAGATCAATAAAAAATGATTACTACATTTAAATTTGATCAATTAAAGTAAATCAATTATATAGAAAAAAAAAGAGTTAATGGAGCTATTTTCTTACATACATTAAACAGAATTAAGTTAAACATTACTGATGAATGACGGCATCCTTAATAACAAGCATAGTCGTAAATAAATAATAATAAGAAGGAATAGAAGTCCCTGAAAAATAATAGTCTCAATACCGCAAAAATAGACAACTTGTTCTCATAAATAGAAAAAGAAAAAATAAAAGCAAAGTAATATTTAACCTTCAGCAAATTTTATATTTGACTAGCAAATGTACCCGTCTTTGACGGAATCAAAAATTCTATTATACTTGGTATTCCAACATATCAATTATAGTATTATACTAATACTATAATTAGAAATTATAGAATAGTAGAAAACACCATTATTAGTACAGTGTTAAACAAATGCCTCTGTATACACTACATTAGCTGTCTGTCCTTCAGGTTCATGGAAGTAACAATCAGTTGAAACCTCTGACTATTGAGCAAGTAAACTACAGTTGACCATGTGAGAAAAACTTGGTTTCGCTAACTTGAATTCCTGCGTTAGATAAAGTCTCCCTTTGCGACTTAGTTAACGTCATTGCGAAATAGACTCTGAGGGGACCTTGCAATCATTTGAATGGAAACAGACAGTGGTTCGGAAGACTCCCGAATACCACATCCAGTCATTATGTCCGCCTCTATGGCATATCTGTGTAGAGCACGAACTCAGAGTCGTGTCCCGTTGCACAGTTTTTGGGTCACTCATGTTTCGTAACATGAAATTTGTTACTGCTATAAATTGCAGCATCATTGGTGCTCCTACTTTAAGTTTTTACTCATGAGCAGGCAGTCCAGGAGAAATAAATTCAGAGTCAAGAAATTCAATTAGATAATGAACTGCTTCTTCATCACTAATCCAATCTCTTTACTGACTTGTAAGTTCTTTCCTCGGCTTCATATAGCGTAAGAACTTGTTTGTTGATTTCTCATACCTGTTCATATTAAGAGCTGAGAATTGCTCGTTTACAAAACATTTATTCTCAATAGATAGTACATCCTTAACTCTGTGAAACACCATTTCAATGATGTCAAATACGCAATATATTCATGTGCTCAATTGAAATTAAAATCAACTAACAATACCTACTTGCCACACCTGTGTATTTTCAAAACAAACTTGTCTGTGAAGTTAGGAAAATACAGCTAAAAGCCCCATAACTTCGCTTCTGTACTGAATTAATAATCTATTTAGAGCCCATATTTTAAGTTAGGCACACACAAATCCAGTGTCAATGTTTCAGCTCGCTATGTCTTATGTTGGCTGAGTTTACTTGTGACAAACATTTTTGCGTTAAACGTCCATAACTTCACTTCTACGTTGAATTTCCAATCAATTCATAGCCTATATTTTAAGTTAGACCTACACAAATCTACTGTAAAAGTTTCAGCTTTATATGTCTTATGGTAGCTGAGTTTACCTGTGACAAAGTTTTGCGGACAAACCGACAAACGACAAACGACAACCGAGAAACCGACAAACGACAGAATTTTTCTAAGGGTGGATTCGGTTTCTCCAATGTATGAAACGTAAAGAAAATTTGAAATGAGTCAGTTCTAAGCAATGTACAGACAAAATCATTATTTTATTTATAAAGATTATTTGTTTTTTATGAAATATTTTTAAATATACTTAGAAGGCAGTTTATTATTAGCTTTCCCTTTTTGAAGGCACCGTATAAATTTCATGAAATTAACTTTGGAGATTTGAAAAAATTATGAAAAGCAATGTGAATATGCAGTTTATTTATACTATTTGTAAAAGTGTTTCTTAGTAAAAATTTAAAGTTCAACCAAATCTCAAAAAAAGAAAAGAACTGGTTCAATAAAACACTTTTTTCGAATCCACCTGTTGAGCAATTTTTCTTCAATTTTCCCTCTGTCCTTCAATGGTATTTGAGTTAAAATGCGCAGAAGCTTCTGCCTTCACGACTTCATAGCTGATTTCTTTTAGTTTATCAGGAATGGTAAATTTAAGTTTTAAATATTTGGCATTGTTCAGGAATGATATTCTAAATTAATATTACAATTAATTGTATATACACTGAGAGACAAAGAACACAACCAACTAAATACAACTCTATAATGCTGTGCAATCCAAACTCCATAATATACAATATATATTCAATTTAGTGTTAATATGGCATAGATAAAGAAAAAAAAATACATAATAAACTAAAAATGGTATCAGTGAACAAGTGTATTTACGTTGTAGATTGCTCTTATCACATATACTAGATTTAAGATTACTAAATCTACATTACCTTATACACCACCTGATAATAGTCTTATAGATTAAGGTGTCTGAGAGTGGAATAATAGTAAAATGATTGCCAGGTTTTCTGATTTTGGATAGATAATAAGTTCTCCCCATGTATAGATGAATTCAAAAAATTATCAATTAAATTAAAAATATTAAATGAGTTTCTCTTAATTCCATCGTCAAAGTAGAAAAACTCTGTAAAGAGGTCTCTACAATTATAAATTCTTACTCAAATAGATAAAAATAACGGATCCCAAATACTGATATTTCTTGCCAGTTGTTGAATTTGTCTAGTTCATATATATGTTCGACATTATTGACAATTTTACTTTGAAAAATATTAATTCGAGAACTACTGTTAATCATATTACTATTGTTGTGACAAACTCTTTATCACATATTGCAATAAAGCTAATATCCCTTGATACCGCAAAATAAGTATTTATTACTTCAAAAAAAAAAAAAAAAAAAAAAATCTATCTTTTATCATTAACAAAAATCATATATTTTCTGGAGGAAGTTCGAATAGATTATTTCAAAAACTGAAGTAATTAAAGTAGAAAAAAGGGTCAATTATGCAGAGGAAGACCCCCAAAATGCGAAACTAAAGCTTCAGTCTGGAACTTGTAAATTTTTGACTATATTACTCTCTTATTCTTAAGTTATATTTATTTTTTATATGTATTAAAAATATATAGAATTAGAAACATCAATTAAATTTATCAATATAGAATGATAAAGAACTATTTCTTGAACTTTTCAACGTTTGCTTTTATATAAAAATATTTTTAAGTCCAATTTTTCCTAATATCCTTAACCATTCATATTTTTTTTCATATATATATTTATATATTTCTATTTTATAAGCCACAGTAGTTTTTATTCTTAAACACAGGTAAATAAACACAAATATAGGGTCAATAAAATAATAAAGACAAAGCAAACATGTATTTCTGTTACTAAAGCACAATAGGAATTTAAAATTTTTACAAACTCATTTCTATTTTAAATACATTTTGAAATGGTTTCTCTTCAATTTATAAATAATATTTTAATTTCATATATACTGATTAATAATCATTTTTTATGCCACTAAATACTATAACTACTTCAGGAAGTTAACAGTAGTTAATTTATTTACAATGTTCAAATAACTACCTATCATAAAAAAAATGCTGGATTTAGATGGAGGCCTAATCTATAAAGAGACAGAGTAATTTATTTTTTAAATTACGTCTGAAAGTAATATGCCAAATTTTGTACTAATATGCAATCTTAAACAAATACATATAATTTTAAAGGAAAATTTTGTAGAAATTTTCCTGGATATAAATAAATATAGTGAAACAATAATAGATCGATAGGTAAACTTTAATCTGAGAGTCACAACCAAAAATTTGGAATATTAAAGCTGTATAGAGTACTAAATAAAATAAATATATTTGACAATTACCTGTACTTATACTAAATTTCAGAAGAAACCAAAACAATTTTTTTAATTATCATATTCATGTTTGACCATTTAGTTTCTTTACATTAAAATTTAGTGGAAACCATTTCAGTTAATTTTTAAAATATTAGTAATGCAAATTACTTCACTATGATGTTCTCCATTATTTTGAAGTGCCGATTCAAAATTAAGTTTCACCATTGAAAATACTTATTAATATATATTAAGTGGAGTTCTGGTTATATATATTTTAAATTAGATTATTTGTATCAAGTTAAATGGAGATTACATTGTTATTGTTTTCATATGTTAATGTTATTAATATTTTGGGTTTGACTATTAATATAATTAACTTTTGTGGAGGCCATTTTTTTATTAAATGTTCCTTCTTTTAATTATGAAACTATATATCTCGTCATTATTTTGAACAGTTATTGATTTGAATAATGATATAATTGAAAAGAGTTTACGATTGTTTTTGAATGCAGTTAACGAGATAGTACAATTAATATATCATGTTATTTTTTTTTAAATTATAAATAAGTTCAATATCTGTCCAGCAATCTGCCAATTCTTGTTTGGAACCATAGAAGGTTGTTTGATTTATACGGCTTTCCCAATCAGGATTTTGATAATTTCAGTAGTAACTCTGACAATATCATCTTTTATGCTTCAACATATTGAATCACTATCTTCAAGAAATCAAAAAAAATTAATACTGTTACGAAATGAAAATTTATTAGGTACAAATAAGAAAATTTTTGAATTTTTGAAATTCTGTTATTGTATTACACAGAACTGTATAATATATTTTATATGACTCTGAATCTAACATAGTTATTTTAAATATTGTAGAAACCAATACCCATTTATTTAAATTTTAATTAATTTTTTTAATATTTGACAGCCAAAGTTACATAAATTAAAGTATAGTGAGAAACATTATTGATATTTTTTAGTTGTAATTTAATATTAATATTTGATCGTTCAGTGTGCTTATAATAATGTTTAATGGAAACGACTTCTGATTATTTTAAATGTTATTATTTAAAATTAATATTTGACCATCCAGTGTACTTATATTACAATCCAATTGAAAAAACTCATTTTTTTAAAAATATATATCAAATTATTTCATTACAACACTATGCAGGCTTTAAAAATAGAGAATTTTCAAATGTGACACTGTGACTAAACATTTGTTTACTTCTACCTTGAAATTTAACAGATAAACCTGCAATCTAAATCCAACACTGATAATGAAGTTCTCATATTTAACATTTTGTTTGATAAATATGTATTAAAATCATAAATGTTAAAACAAGGCAGTTTAAATTATTCATTTATCACTTCTTGGATAAAGTTAGTAATATTTTAACACATGCAACATCATACACATTTATTAATGTTAATTATTATTGGGTAAATAAATTACTGAGAGAAGAATAAGATTGTTATAGTAGTGTAAGATATTTTCAATAAGTTTGTTTATTAAATCAACCTTCCCTATCTACATAATGTAGTTTTATACTTATTACTCTAAAAATAAAGAGTGCATTAATTTTTGATATACTTTATGTCATAGTATAAGAATAGAATTATCACAGATACGTCCAATCGGTCAAAATCACGCTCACTTTAGGAATGTGTTAATGAGTTGGATAGTGAACTAGAACTAACTGGTCAGGAAAAAATTGTTTATGCTAATCTTAGTTGAAAGAATAAACATATAAAAAACACTCCTCGTACACTACAACTTCATTTATATAAGAGATATTTCTTTAAAAGTAATGTATTTTTAATTAATTAACCCTGATTAAATCGTTTCTAAGAAATAAACAATACTTTTTTAACTTTTTAATAAGCAGAAATTTAAACTTATTTTTAAAAATATATTATTGTTTGCTTTTAATTTGTTACTAATATTTCAAATTAACATATTTTAAAGAAGTTTTGATTTCAAAACACAAAGTTTACCTATATAGTTGTACGTATTTTCCCTTGTAATTTTTGCAACATATTCTTTCAGTATGGTTTGCTTTGTATATTCAATAGCAACATGAAATGAAAGATTAATACTAATGAAACGTAAACTGTTTAAATAATATAATCTTTCATTATATTAAAATACTTTGTGTTATTTTTTTCTACATAAACTTCATTTGAACTGTTTAATCTTTGACACAGTGTAAATAAGTTATAATCTACTACAGTAAGATTAAATCAATTTAATTATTTGCCATTAGCTTTTATTAGTTATTTTTGAATAGTTGATATTATTGATTTGAATAGTTTTAAATTATTGATTTTATTTTAATTTAGGAATGTTATGATTTGAGCCCTATAACCAAAACTGATTCCATCTTAAAAAAAACATAAACCTTCATGTTGATGTTTAAACTTAAACCACTTTAAACAATGGAAGCTTAAACTTTCTAGAAATTGGTTCATTAAAATTTCTATAGTAACTAAAAAAGAATATTTACTTAACAGGATTTATATAAACATTATTTCAACAAGTTTTCTTGGATTATACTTCTACTGTTTAAAGTAAAATTATTGGCAGGCATTTATCTTCCAGAGCTAAGCCTAATTTATTGGGTAATTTTATAAATACTGAATTTTTCATATTAGAATATATAGATATATCTAAAATAACAAATGATTTATTTTTAACGAAATTAGTTTAGCATATCACATTTATATTACTGGTAAATTAAAAATAGCCATGTTTATTAACACTGATAATATAAATTTATTAAATATATTATATGCACTAATCTTTCACTAATTCAGTTATTTACAAGGATATCCAGAATTTTATTGTTACATAGAAGTTTAGTTTCTTAATAAAGTGATTATATTTACTATTGATGATATAGTACTGACAGGCAGTGCTATCCATATTCCCCTAGTAGGCCTAGTTTTAATCTTTTTTCAAAAATTAAGGCAGGTTCTGAAATAGTTCTAACTGAACGTCTTCTTCGACTTAGTGCACTAAAAAGAAAACTAGAAATATTTCTAAAAATAATCAAAGGAAAAAGGAAGCCTGCAATTATAAATGCTCCAAAGACTATGAGAGAGAGGGGAGCCATAATTAGCATTAAAGTAGGGAGGTAAACTGGGCTTATCATTGAACTGAAATAATCAAGGTAGGTGACTGACGAAGACGGCTTTATGGTTGTCACTGCTATATCTGACACAGTTACGGAATTGTTGTTAAGGCTGCTAATACCTCCACCCAGGGGTTGCAATGTAGGTGTGATCACAGGTAAAATCCCACCTACAAGACCAGGCAATAAAGCAGGAATATTACCTAGAATTGAATTGACCGGACAATTTTGTTTAACAAGTTCAGTTGCATTAAATGATTTTGTTTTGTTATAAGCCAATATTGCAGAACGACATGCAGGGGGTGTTTCATCGCTTAAGGGAACACTTCCTGGAGGAGGTATTATGGGAGGATCAGAAACTGGTTGAACGATAGGAGGGGAATCAAATATAACAATGGAAGGTGGAGGCCTTGATGTTACAGGTGGTAACACAGGGGCAAAAATTAATGTTGGCCCTAAAGGTGGATTTGAAGTAACAATTTGAGGAGAATCAAGGGTATCTTTCAAAGGCTTTATGGTTACTGGAATAGGAGTGGGAGTAACATCAGCATGTATGTTATCATGAACATAAACAGGACTACTAACAACTGTGCTTTGACCATAATCACTACTATGGTCATTTAAATAAACTGGACTAAACTTGTCCCAGTAACTCTCCGGAATCATTCCTGGAGGATAAAAGTAATAGGTCTTATTTTTGTGATAGGTCGACCATTCACTATGATCACTAGATAAATTATTAAAATTTATATACACTGGTTTCATGGATACTTCTGTCCATTTGTATACATACAATGGTTTGGAAGTAGTCTTTTTAACACCACTATCGGAAAATTGTCCATGATTTGAAGGTTTTTTAATAATGGTTGAAGGGGAAAGAAGTTCTATACTTTCGTAGGGACGAGTAACAACACTAACTGGTTCTGAATGAGTTTTAGAGGTATTCCTAGATACATTAGAAAGTAAATTATAGTAAATTTTTGTACGATTCTGCATACTTATAGGTTTAAATTTAAGATTACTATTTTTAATATTTAAATTATTATCACTTTTTTTGTGTGTTTGAACCAGGTGTGGTATATATAACGGTTTTTTAAAAGTTGGTCGTTCTGTAGTTGAAACAGTCGTAATCCGATACAAACTTGAAAGATCAGTCGCATTTGAAATTTTATTAATTACAATAGCAGTTATATTAGATTTTTCAGCAGATTTACTAACCAAATCTTTAAATGCGATGTTTTCTCTACGATTCAAGTCGTTCTGTTTTTTCTTAGTATTTATTAATTCTAAAAACGCTTTGTCACTGTTCCATATTTTGTTTAAGGTATTATCATTCACTGTTTTATTGTTATTTACAGTTACCCAGTTTGTTCGATCATTGTGTTCCATAGATTTAGCAGAATGAAACGTGGAGTTCTTTAATCTATAATCTGTAATTCTTTTTTTATTTAAAAATGACTGCATTTAAAAAGGTTTTAAGAATTGTTGCATCATCATTTAAACTTTTGGATAAATTTAATTTTGATAAAGCAAAATTATTGTTTTTAATTAAGTTAATTAAACTAAAATTGGAATTTCCTTTACTATAAAAGGATTTAATTTTATATAAAATATTTGATATATTTTTATAATTATTTTTTAAATTAATCGATTTGTTTCCTCGCATTTCTTGCGAAGGAAATAAGGAATGATTACTGAAATTAGTTAGTTTTATCACATTTAAAATTTTATGGTGGTTTATTTTGTCATTTGGGGTATTTATGCTCTGTGTAGATGAAGTAGAGTTCATATCAACCCCATGATTGTAATAATTAAAAAATGATGGTTTATCAAGTCCCACGCGACTTATTTTCACATTTCTATCTCCTGAATTAATTACCGTACTATCATACCTGTGGTTTCCCCGATAAATAGGTCGTCTAATATCATCCAAGAACATATCTGAAATAAAAAATATAATTGTTACTAAACAAAACCATATATGTCATATAAATTATAAATAAAAACACAAGATTTTTTTTTGTAATACTGAAAAATTATTGTTTTCCGCAAATAGTCAATTTAACTCCTTTTATAAAAAAAAATACTGATTTTATGATATTCATATGCTAATAATACATCATAATAGCCTTTTTTTGGTTGAAATATTTTCGTCAAAGATAATTTTATAAATGATTTAGACTACTTTTGCATCATTACAAGAATCTTTATTTTGAACTTATTTTGATAACATTTTTAGTAGGAAAAATGTAAGGCATAAATAAAACTACAAAAAAATGAATATATGTCCCTCAATTGGTTTAAAATTGACTACACAATAAATAAAACTTATATACATCAATAAATGAAATAAGAAATTGATATTTTTATATTTAAACTATTGATGTTTGAAAATTGAGGTTTCTTTTGTATTTATGAATAAAAACACCGAATATATATATATAAATATTAACCAAATCCACCCTTAGACAAATTTCTTTTTGTTTTATTTTAAAAATATACAGGTATTTTTAGGTGCCTGAAGGTCTTGAAGCAACTAGGTTTTGTTATTTGGTATACCTGTGTAGCTAGCTAAACGCAGCTTATAAGTCCATAACTTCGCTTCTACGTAAAATTCTCAATTCATTCAAACCTTATCATTAAAGTTAAACATACAAAAATCTACTGTCAAAGTTTCAACTTTCTATGACTTATGGTGGCTGAGTTTATTTGAGACAAAATTTTTGGACAAACAAACAGACAGAATTTTTCTAAGGGTGTGTTAAATTTCTTTAATATATATGAAACGTAAAGATAATTTGAAATGAGTCAGTTTAAGTAGTAAGCAGACAATACCTTTCTTTTATTTATTTATATATTATATATATATATATATATATATATATCATGATTTGTTTTCTTGACCCAATATTTATATGATGTAATTTTTCCTTGAGGTTTGAGGTCCAATGATTAAAACTAGTCCATTTGCCGACGTTTCGACATATATTTATGTCATCTTCAGGGCTACAACATGATTGTTTTACAATTAGCACTACTATTACTACTATTTGGTAATTTATTACATTTCAATATGTTCGGTAACAAAGAGGAATTTTTTGATAAAACAGTTATTACGACTATGGATTATTTTGTTATACATTAACATAAGGATATTGTTATAATTATTCTATTGCTTTAGAATTATTGCATAAGTATAGAGATCACTATAAACAGCTGCAACATAAACAGATTTCCAAGGTAATCAAATAGTGATCTCTATACTTATGCAATAATTCTAAAGCAATAGAATAATTATAACAATATCCTTATGTTAATGTATAACAAAATAATCCATAGTCGTAATAACTGTTTTATCAAAAAATTCCTCTTTGTTACCGAACATATTGAAATGTAATAAATTACCAAATAGTAGTAATAGTAGTGCTAATTGCAAAACAATCATGTTGTAGCCCTGAAGATGACATAAATATATGTCGAAACGTCGGCAAATGGACTAGTTTTAATCATTGGACCTCAAACTTCAAGAAAATTACATCATATATATATATATATATATATATAAAAAATAAATAAATAAAAAAAATATTTGTTAAATTTGTTTTTAAAAGAATCAATACTTTCAGAATTAATAAAGAGATTGTTGGCATATGTATATAAAAATGGTTTAATTTTACATTGAGTATCCAATAAATTTTACAATATTATCAAAAAAAATTAAGAGTGGATTTAAAAAAAATTATTAGTCAGAATAGCATAATAAACATGTGACAGGAATTACAGTTCTATTTTTATTTGAATAATTTAAATTATTGAAATAAATATAAGTAACATTTCAGAAAAATAATTTATTTAATATAGTTGTGGACAATGAATTAGAAGACATAATTCGATTGAAGGTTTAGTTCATGTTGAGTAACAGGAATACACTCAAATTAAATATATCAATATTTGGGGAATATATATATATAAATTAATAATCAACACTAACTCTTGATATAATATATGAATTAAACACCACAATAAACAAAGTAATATATGAGCCGCTTATTTTGAAAGTGGCCTAATTCCATTTATGTTAAAATCGAGATATTTAAGGGTTTGCGTTTTACAAAATTTAAAAATATTGTCATTTTATTTATCAACTAATTTTTGTTATAAAAAAACTTAGTAATTTTAAATAAATTTTGTACAATTTGCTGCAAAAGGTAAAGATAACGTAAAAATGTAATTATTTAAATAACTAGCTAAATTTTTTTGGAAAATGGAATTAGGCCACTTTCAAAATAAACGGCTCATATATTTGTAAGTATATACAATAAGTATGTATGTAAGTAAGTGAGTATGTAATATACATACAATAGGTAATACAGTATGTAATATTACAATAAGTAAGTATGTAATAAATATCTAATATATAATTGTTTATTGTGGTGTTTAATTCATATATATATACTACACAATTGTAGTATATATATATATTATATATATTATAATATATATATATATATATTACACATATCTTAACATACATAGTAAGGACTATATACATATTATGGGGTATAATCCATATATATATATAATCACACAGAAAGAAGCACTTAGAAAGAACTGCCATTTATCCAATATTTGTAACCATTTCATAAAAGCAAATGATTTATTTATACCTTGTGATTCGCTAAATGACTTAAGTTATGATACAATAATCCGGATGTGATAAATAATGATAGCATTTACAGCCTTAAGAGTTTATTGAATCGGTAAAGTTTAGAAGTGGAACCGCATCTACCAACGAGTATACGAGTATATAGCATATGACATGATATTTAAACATGAAAAATTCAATTCTACAGAAATTAAATATTCTTAAATGTGAGCCAATTAATTTGTGAAATTTCAGACCTTATGTTAAAAACAATACATATAAATTAAATCAGTAAATTAAAAAGTGTCATTCGGAAGAATGGATATAGATTGATTAGTTACGATATAAAGTTCCTTTTTATTATTTCACCTGTAACTGATTTGTTGAGCTTACTTCAGGAAAAATTGGTTAATTTTTCCTACCTGCCTGCCCCAACCTACCACCACTATAATCGAGTTAATTACTTTATGCATACTTGATTGCCATTTTTAATTTGAAAATAACTTGTACAAAAAAATTTGGTCCTGTGATGGTTAATTGTTAATCACCCCTCCTGAGTAATTTGAAAGTAGAAATTTTTGAAACTAAAATGTTAACTTCAATTTTGCCTAATCAAGTTAAATGATTTAGATATATTGTTGATATATTGAACATTTTCCCCAAATTTTTGAATAAATATGCCTTTCTAATAAAATTAAATTCATTTGTGCCAACAATCCAATTCAAAATGAAAGAAGAAGTAAATTGTAATTTACCCTTCTTAGATGTCCTTATGTTTTATTGCCTATAGAAAACCAACTAATGTTTTTGCATATATTGATTTTTATTCTTCCCATCAAAAAAATGTTAAAATATCTGTGTTTAGACATGTTTTTGAAGCAGGGCTTTAAGAGTTAGCACACCTGAATTCCTTAATGATGAAATTAAATACATTACTTCTATTAACCTAGCATTAAAAAATAAACGTTGATTGAACTGTGCTGAGTGATAACGGGGTTGTGGGTTGTCTCTTTCACCCACAACGTCTCTGCTACTTCCATTACCTTCCTGGACATCGACATCACACTCCAAAACAACACCCTTATTACCTCTGTCCACTCCAAACCCTCAAACCCCCATCAGTACCTGCATTTTAATAGCTGCCACCCTCCTCACATAAAGAAATCCATCCCCAGATCCTTGTCTATCCGGATCCACCGGATCTGTAATAGACTCCTTAACAAAACCCTGCACCTCAACTCCCTCAAAACCAAGTTCCTGGAGCGTGGCTACCCTCCAGCGCTCCTCGACAGAAGACTCATCCCCGCCGATGTACCCTTCAATCCTGGTGCTATTTCACCTACCCCTCCAAATGAATCCGCCCACCTTGTGACCACCTTTTTCCCAGGCATCCATAAACTCAAACACATCCTCAAGGACCTGTTCCCCATCCTATCCTCTTCTCCTTCCACTTCTGACATTTTTCCTAACCAACCCCGCCTGTCCTACAGACGTCCTCCTAACCTCGGCGACCTCTTCTCCCACAGAGACCTGGTACCCAGGAGAGTTTACCGCTCACCTGTGGGTGCGAGGGGCTGTGATCGTCGAGGTTGCCGGACCTGCCTGCTTCTCAACCCCATCCCTCACTTCACTTCACCTTCTTGCAACCAGTCCTATCCTGTTGCTAGGGACTGCTCTTGTACCTCCAAAAACTGTGTATACCAACTGGAGTGTACCCGCTGTGATGCGTTCTACGTAGGCTTATCATCTAACATGCTCAGCCTCCGTATGAACGGTCATAGAGCATCCGTTAGCAACAACCAAAATTTACCTGTTGCCATCCACGCTAACTCCCACGGTCTCACCTTTAATGAATGCTTCAGAGTACAGATCCTGCGACAGATTCCTCCTGATGACTATACTGTAACCCTCAGAGCATCCGAGGAGGCACATATTTGCTTGCTCAAGGCACGTTCCAAACCCGGATTAAACCTTAAGCGATAAATATATTTATCTTTATTTTATTTATTTATATAGATATATATATTTTTTTTTTAATATTTATTTATTATTTTTATTTTATTTTATTTTATTTATTTTTATTCCTATTTTTTAAATTGCTTTAATTATTTATTTATTTTATATTATTAAATTTATTTTTAATTGATCTTATCCTTGTATTTTCATTTGTTTCTCATCGCCTTACCAACTCTGTTATCTTCCTTTTTCATGCATTTAGGTATTTTTCACGGTATTCCTTTTTATACTTCATTTATCTTCCTGCTGTTTATTTTACCTTCAATCAACCAGAACTGCTTTTCTTAATTCTTAATTCTAATTTTAATTTTAATATTAATTTTCTTCTGATCGTCTCTACTTAATTACTTCCTGAACCGGGCGCGCGTGGCAGCACGGTCGGTTGCCGGGACGGTTTCCTGCCGTTGTGTTTCCGGCGTGCTTGGTCGCCCATTCTCTCTTTTCTCCTGAAGACGGATCATCCGAAAATTTGAGTTTGTAAGTGTGTCTCTTTCTCTGTGTGTTGCTTTTCTTCGTTTGTGAACTGATATATATATATTATTATTATTAAAAATATAACTGTACATATAACAAACTAGTTTATTATATAGTTTCTTATTTTATTATATAGCAAGTTTCTGCCAACTATGGTTATGTTTCTAATAATATGTGCTTAAAAGAAGGACTGCTACCAAAATGCACAAGTATATATATATATATATCGAATGAAATGAAAGGTCAGTGTGGCCAATAAAAACTTAAACACATAAGAAGAACAGAGAAAGTCACTATAGAACTCACTTCGATATTTCGACATCCGCCATCATCAGGAAGAAGTGCGAAACTGAGTTGCAGTTAGCTTCTCACGCGAGTAAGAGAAGATTTGCTTCGCACTTCTTTTTTCCTGGTGATGACAGATGTCGAAATATCGATGTGAGTTCTATAGTGACTTTCTCTGTTCTTTCCTATGTGTTAAAGTTTATATATATATATACCTATTCTAGGAAACGGTTGACATATTATTGAATCAGTTCTATCATTAATTTTCTTATTTTAAAAACCTTAAATATTGGTAACATACTTTGTTTCTACCTACTGAAGTCTTAAATACAAACTTCAAAAATCAAAACCGACATCTATGTCTACATTAATATTTTTGTACAAAGATTAGATGAAATATTCCTATATATGTGTATGCTCCCTTATGTTGAATCAGTTCTTTAGCAAAAATTAAGAGTCCTGTTTTTTGTTTACACACCTATGTTGCACGTCAGTTATATATACATTTTAAAAGTGTTCAAATATTTACCTCTATTTGGTACTACAATGTTGCTATTAATATTAAATTACCTCTGGGTAAAATAAGATGACTTCAGTCGTGACGTTTGAACGTTACAGTGTTACTGTTATAATGCTTTGATGATATCGGGTGGAAAAAATGAAATAACTAGTTGTTGTGCTTGTAAACTGAACGGAGATTGAGTTTTAAATGAAGTCGGAGCGGAAAGAAATATCGTTTTAACGGTAAAACAGGAATCCGGCCTTTCATTCAGTCATCTCTATCCCACTAATATATCTCATTATAGATCTATGACTCTTCTTGTTGTAATACATGAAACAAAACTGTTAACCACTACTTTTTATAATAATAGTTGAGAATAATATAAAGCAGGGGTCTTTAAAGGTTCCCCAGAGGTCGATTAGAGAGCCAAGGAAGTCGATGAATATACCAGACGCCTACAAGTTCATAATAGCGAAAGAGAAGTCAATTAAGTGTTGATAGTTAAGTGTTTAAAAAGCACAAATACACGAAAGAGTTCGAAAGTAAATAAAATTTGAAAGGGTATTGATAAATAGTAGGTATGGTTAAAGCTGGTTTTCCGCATGTAGACGCAATTCCGATAAACAGAGGAACAGGCTAAACTTGGAAAAAGTAGTTACTTGCCTCTAAAACTTTCTGAATTTGAACCTAATATCAGCACTTTTATTGCAGCTCACCAACGACATTATTCTCATTAATTTCATCATTAGACTCAATAATTTCTAATTAATTATAGTAAAAGAAGTTTACTATAATGTGGGAAAATTTATATTGTCATAATATTAAAATATATAATACTTTCAATAATGTTTTTATAGGGGGTTGATAAGACGAAAAATACAGGGTGTTTCTAAATGGTTGACCTCATTTTGTAGCCCAATAATATTAACAATGTTCGTTGGAATGACCCAAAATTTTCACAGCTTGTATAGAAACGTTTCAAGTTTTTGCTTGTAAAGAATTTTGTGTTGAAATGCAAGATAAACTTGAAGAAGGTGATTTCGATTATCGCCTAGTTTTTAGTGATGAAGTCACGTTTAACACGAGTGGCAAAGTTAATAAACATAATGTTTGCATTTGGAGCGAAGAAAATCCTCATGGCACAATTGAACATAAGAGGGTCTCACCAAAAGTTAATGTGTTTTGTGCAATATCCAAGAAAAAATTTATGGGCCATTTTTCTTCGAAGGAAATGTGAACAGAGATGTTTATCTTCAAATGCTTCAAAATTGGCTAATTGATCAACTCATAGAAAATGAAGACGAAAGTTTCATTTTTCAATAGGATGGGACGCCACCTCACTGGAAGCTCACTGTACGAGCCTACCTCAATGAGGTTCTGCCAGAAAGATGGATTGGTCGAGGTAGTGAAAAAGACCACCGACTTGATGTGTGTAAAGTCACAGGCGACGCTCATATTGAACATTTATGAAAATCTGTCATAGAACCAACAAATATATGTATTTTTCTTTGTAAATTTAACCAATAAAACTTATGACCTTCTACATAAAATGTATTTAGTTTCATTATGACCCAGTAAGTAGTTTCCGAGATATGGGTATTTAAAATGGGGTCAACCATTTTGGAACACCCTGTATTTTGTAAAGAGGTCGACGAAATGAAATGTTTGGGGACCCTTGATATAAAGAAAAGGATTTGGCATCTCTGAGCAGGAAAAATATTTCCTATTTATCATTTAGTCTAAGTGATCAGAATCGAATTTGAAATACACGACCAATTATTATAATATGTGTCTTTAAGGAAAAGAAACAGCTGAATTACAAGTTAATGGTTATCAAGAGAACAATAACAGGAGAATTTCTGATGAGTAGAAAGTTCCTGGACCAGCAAAATTTCATTCCATTATGCTTCCAGAAACATTCAGATAACGGGCTTAAACAGGTCTGAGCTTAAAACTGTAAACCATTATATTTAAGTTTCAATATCTCAATAATGGCTAAAGCCTGTCTGATTTTAAATTTAAACTATTTTCGTATGACTACATAAATAGAAACAAACAGAAAATTTCATTTCATTATATAAAAATAAAAAAAATATGGACAACAATAATCTTTCAGAAGCGATTTCTGCTTAAAATAATAAAGTTTTAAGCATAAAATCATTTATATTCAATTAATACAAAAATAATTATTTTTTTCATTTATATACTCGTATTTTAGATTAGATGATAAACTCACAATGCTAAGAGTTTCACAAATCAATAAATAATTAATGATTCACTTTGAAATATGTTTTGATAATTTAGCTTTCCACTGAAAGGCCATAAAAATTCAGTTTGATATTTTGTGTTATTGTTTTTTTTTCTATATACGTAGTTTATTAATAATGCAAACTGATTAATTGTTTTTGAAATGTACTGAATAAATTTAACTATTACTTCTGAAAAGAATGAGAAAAGTAATTTTAAATAAGTTAAATTTTTCTAAACTATTTTTGTTTGGAATGTTTCATTTCTATTTGAGATACTTTGTACGTAACACAATGGGAAGTCGATTTTGATTACTAACGTACATCATATAGAAACAGCGACCTGTACATCACGATTGTAAAATAAAACAAGATGTTATTCATATGTGCATCTACTGGAAATAATACTAAAAGTATACTGTTGAAACCCATCAACATTACTTTAGATTATCTAACCACACCAGTGTGTTATCAGAAAAGTGTTCACAGGTGACCGACTCCTACTAAGTCGTCAGTGTAAGGAATACCTTACTGTCAAAGACATGCGTCTCGTCCTCCCCAAAGGGGAAGTGCCCTGTTACCTGGGCCGGGCCAACCTCAAGTGTTGATTCCAGTTTTCAAGAAGACTTACTAATACGAGTTCCTTACCCACTGGTAGAAATCGGAGGCTAGCTCCTCCTTGGTGCAATGCAGACACTCACCCGAGAAGGCACTGCTTCTCACGCAGTGACACATCACTTTGGATCATTTGTGTCAACTCTATTCCGAGGAAGGAACCGCCACGAGTCTGTCCGCATAACGAGGCATGAGTGTCAAACTGGTGAAGAGAAGGAAGAAAGTATTATACAAATAAGGGGAGTATAAAGGGGGAAAACACTTATGGGCTTGGAACCTCGTCCTCGTCGTGCTGATTATGTTTTAAGAGCACTCGGGTGGTACTCCGGACACAAGTAACCTGCTATTTTCACAAGTTCTTTAAACCATGTGGTTTTATAAACTAATAAATTGCACTTAGACATAATGGCAGTTAACTTTCTTTTTACTTAACTGAATGTCAGTATTTATTCAGAGCTATGAATAAATTGATGTAGTATGTAGTATAAGCTATTTATGTAGAATTTCTGTTATAATTATAATAAAGGAACATGTTAGATTCATCCCATATAGTATATAAAAGGTTAGACACATAATTAAGTACTATTTGCCATAACTCAGATACAGTGAGAGAGGGATAATGAGAAACAGAAAGGGTGGGAGGGATAGGAGGGAGAATACCAAAAGTACAGAGAGAGAGAGAGGGAGAGAGAGAGAGAGAGGGAGAGAGAGAGAGAGGGAGAGAGAGAGAGGGGGGGGGGTATTTGGAAGGAAAGAAAGAGAAACTGATGGAAAGAGCGAGATAGAGAGAGAGAGAGAGGGAGAAAAAGAGTGATGGAGGAAGGGAGAGAGAAGCGGAAGAAGTGGAAGAGAGAGAGACAGTTGGAAAGAAGAAAAGAGAGAGGAGGATAGAGTGATGGGGTAGGGGGAGAGAAACAGACGAAGAGAGAGAAGGAGATAAGAAGTTAGAAGAGTGAGAATAAGAGTATTATGTGTTCTACACACCATAGCCAGCTACGAGTAGTATAACCAGCTCGTAGTATCACACACTGGGTTTAAAAACACAAAAGAACACAAAACACTTCTACAAAAGAAAATAAATTACTATTAAATATATTAATGTATCCTAAAAAAATAACATAATACAATCAATAAATGTACTGGATAATTTTTACAATGATTTCTATTTAAAAAAAAAACATAAATAGGACTGAATACTGATTAAGATACCTTGGTTTGGTCTGGCCGACGTGGGGACTGCAGCCAAGACCAGTGTTACCACCACAGTGACCCATCCTATCGCACTCGCTTGCATCTTGTGTTAACCTGCGAACAGAAGTCAAGAGGCTCAATGAGCTGTTACAGACTAAAAAATCGATAAATCCAACAACTTAACCACAGAAATCTATTTTTAAACTCAAATATAAACAATTAAAATATATAATAATTCTAATTTACGACATGAAGTTACAATTTTCTTGTAAAATACACTTCGACATTATTTATAAATAATATTAGCACATGGCACACAACTAGTGTAGCATTCCATAAATTTTTGACCTGTATATTAATTTAATATAATATAATATTTCAAATACGTTAAAACAATTTGATATTATTTTAGTTAGTTTGTTAAAACAGTTTGGGAGACTACTGATGATATTAAATACGAAATATTATTTTTTTTTGGAGTTTAATACAAAAATGAGGCACTACAATTGAATTTGGTGGATAAAATGAAATTATAACAAACTCTGATTTTCGAACTGACTATCTATTTATGCCGCAGGTTATTCTATGTTCAAATTTAAGATTAAAAGAAAATGATAATCAGTTTCATTTAAAGAAACCAATAGAGATCAATTTAATTATTTTTATTCACTTATAAATAAATACCGAATTTTTGAACTACAATAAATTAACTTAAATCACCAAATTATGTTTCAGGTACATAAAATTTGTTACTGAAAATTTGTTCAGTGTTACTGAAAGTAGAATTTTCTGGAATTAAATTATAAGGTAGTGCAATGAGTTATTATTTGGTATTTGCTTATTGCAGGGTAAAAAGCTAATGAAATGGTCTCCACAAATAACAATTTTAATCGTATAAACAACGCGTTTCGAAAACGTAGTGTTATGAATCAGGCATTAACTAAAAAATACAATGTCATCAGAGAGTTATCTACAGTACAAAGTAAATATCTAATTCATTAGCTATTTAACCTAGAATGAATAAAATTGTGTTTAAATTGAATTTATAATTATAGCCAGAAAGAATAATGACGTTTTACATGATAAAAATAATAATATGTCAATAGAAGGTCAACGGAAAGCTATTATGTTGCTTTTTTCATGTTTGCTTTCACTAATGGAACGCTGCTGTTATTGTCAGGTTAGCGTGCGTGAGCAGTTTTGTGGGGCCAGCGCGTCCTTTTGTCGAGATGCTAATCGCCTGGTCTATTTCAGGACCTCGGGACACGTATTCGCAACCGTTATACCTCTTATACACCTTCATCTTGATTTTTCCGTTAGTTCCTTTCATACCCTTTTAAGTGCTCTCGTTCAACAATATGTGGCACTTATTCGTTTTTATGCATTTGCTCTTCTTATGCACTCAACAAGTGTGTAAACCAACCTAATGTAAACGGTCTGACAACCTGGATATTGTTCTATTGTAACTGTTAAAAAAAATTGACAAACATATCGTATCAACATTTATTATATATTTGATAAAATGTCACTTATATAATGTATATACCCCTAAAATATTTACTTTGTAAATTGACAACAAACATGTTTGTATTGACAACAAACATGCAAGATTCATTACATTAAGATATCTACAGGAGGTGTGATTTTCTGATATGCGGAAGGAGAATCGTCAGTTCAATATTGTGGTTGTTATTTCAAGAGCCAAAACAATTTCCCATAGTTTTGTTGTCAGAGTAATGATTCTTATTGCATAGATCGTACTGATGTTCACTCACCCATCTATAATCCTTATCATAAACAGGTGTACACATTCTCAAGTATATATGGTAATACACCTTTTCATCTATACAAAACCACACATTCGCACTCTCTCCCTCACACACACACACACACACATATATATATATATATATATACTAAGTTCAAGAAACGGTCCACACAAATATACAATGTATAATTTATATGTATGTTTTGTGTATTTTATCTTTTTTCTGTGTCGTTTTTTGTGTTATTTAAAGATATATATATATATATAATGTTTGAAATATTTTTTGAGGGCTAGGTCTTCAAATATTGTGTTGAACTAAGAGGTCAAAAACAATTGAGAATATATATATGTACATGTGATCAAACCAGAGTATGGAATAGGGAAAAAAGACTAAGATATTTCAACCATAACAAGCGGTTTTCGTCAGAGTTAAAAAGCCAACTGTTGGGTTTGTTGTGAGGGTGATTATGAGGTTTCGACTCCTGTTGGGTTTTTGGCTGTGACGAAGACCGCTTGTTGTGTTTGAAAGATCTAAGTCTTCTTTCACCATTTCATGTTGCGGTTTGATCATTGATTGTTATTTCACGTGTTTATGTGAAATCTTGTTTTATATATATATCGATGACAAAATTTCACAAATGAAAATCTTTTAAACCAAAGAAAGAAATCAGAAAAGAGACGAAGGTCTTCAACCTAAACGAACGGTCTTCGTCAGATTCGAACTTGTCATTATCAATTTAACTCTGACGAAGACAATATAACAAGGTTTAAAGATGGAGGAAACAATAAAGTACGAAACAGTTTATGAAAGTTGAAAATCTTTTAAAACTCTAAACTTTTACAAAAGCATATATGTTAACATATTGCTTGAAATAATAATTACAATATTATTGAAAACTTAGTTAAAACGAGTTTTCAGTCAAACTTCATATGTTTTTTACAGATTATTTGATTTCTTTATTTATTAGTTGTAAAAATATTCTATACTGAATATAAACAAGTTTGACAGAAATATAGTAAATGAAAAAATCTTAATGGTTGACTGTTTTATAGTTTTACTAAACGATTCAAGAAAAGAAAAATTCCTTTGAAGTGTTACTGGAAAAGTTTTTAAAGCTATATTTTCTTTAACTCTCTTTACACTTTTAGACAATTGTATTGAATCAGTGATGGTTTAACTGAATGAAAGGGTAGAAAGAAGAAAACAGTGCCCGACATTTACAAAGGAGTAGAAAGAATAAGGAGGTTATTATTACGTGGGAAACTCTACTAAACTGTCAGGAGAAAATCGTACAAGCTAGTATTATCAGTCTTAAAGTCTTATCCCCTGCTCTATTCTTTATTGCCGAATTATCACTCATTTGCTCTCAAATTGTATTATTATTTAATTATATTATTTACTGACAAGAAAGTTTTAATAAAAATATAATGTTGAGTTTCAGCTGTCCTACATTGGCGATGAACCAAACTGATTTCAATGATAAACGTTTCTTATTTTAAATTAAATAGGTTACTTTAATTGAAATATAAACAACAATTTTTTTATTTTCTCATTTTTGTATAATTTTAACTTTTCTTTTACTTGTTTGCTAGCTCTTGGTATAACAATAGGCCAACGAACTTTATGTTGAATAAAGCGGTTTCTGTTAAATCACTGATGTTAAGCAATATTGGTCATGGTTAGCTCATGGATGGGTGACATCACGTGATATTGGCTCAAAGTAAACCGGGGCTGGCAAAAAGAAAGATATTTGTATAGTCGATATGCGTTAGGCATACATCAATGTAGACATTAAGGGGCCAGTTTAGCTCAGTGGTTAATGTACTCGCCTCTGAACTGGTAAGTCCGGGGTTTGATACCCACGTGGCCTCTGACTACGTCGTTTCTCGGAGAGAATGTTAAACCGTTGGTTCCGAGCCTGTACGATGTCAGGTACTCGTTAAAGATCCCTACTCTAAATACACTTACTTAGGCAAACTTTAATACTCTAAATGTAGAATCAACAGGTAATATAGCTTGCCCATTACTGAAATGTGATCAAGTAATGTTGTGTTATGCAAAATTTCAGACTCTAAATGTAGAATCAACAGGTAATATAGCTTGCCCATTACTGAAATGTGATCAAGTAATGATAACTTGTGTTATGCAAAATTTCAGACTCTAAATGTAGAATCAACAGGTAATGTAGCTTGTCCAATACTGAAATGTGATCAAGTAATGATAACTTGAGTTAGCAAAATTTAGGACTGCCAATCAAAAAAAAGACCCTCAAGGACTAACGTTTTTAACCCGCTAGGGGATCGGTTAAAAAAAAATATTACAATGTAGATATTAGAAAAACAAAATTAGTATGTATCTAACCTTTCGAAGTTTGTGCATAAGTTATCCATTATACAGTTTCCAAACTATGTTATATATTTTTTTGCAACAAATATAAACAAAAAAGAGATTGCCAAAATAAAATAATTTACCTACGAAATAAGTTCACCTTTGAAAATGAAAAAAAAAAGAACCGTTTCTCAGTAATGGGGAAGCTAGTTGAGAGATTGGGCGTTGTAATGGCTTACGTGAAAGGTAGGAGAATGACCTGAAGGTAATTAGATAAGGGGGAGTCGGAAGTGGGAGTGGTGACCTTGACCTAAATAAAGGTCGATGGCTCTAACTGTATGACTGGTGTAACTAATCAACCACTCCAACTTCATAGATACTATCCCCAACTCAGACAAATATCTTGGCCGGAGTTACTTCAGCTAAAATCATATAGAATAACAAATTCCCTATCCAGGAGAATAACAATGCACTTTTCCGTTGATGCTCGAAAAATCCATACAAAATTTAAAAATGTCTGTATTATATATATATATATATATATATACCAAGATTTAACAGTAAACAAGTGAAAAAAAAAACAGTATATAAATGTAATATATGCATGTCTCGAAACACAAAAAGGTACATTTGGACAACTTATAAAAAGACTAAAGAAAAGAACACGGAAAAATGGCCATAAACTCATTTCAATATTAACTTTGGCGTCATCAGGAGAAGAAGAAGAAAACGCAGAAAAATTCTGCAAACAGCAGAGCAGCAACTCTGCTGAGTTTGAGGGAGACTAAGCACGCCTGGGTTACCGGCCGTTGTGACTCCGGCGTCCTTGGTGACCAATGTAGATATTAGAAAAACAAAATTCTAATTTTGTATGTATCTAACCTTTCGAAGTTTGTGCATAAAAAAAGGTACTTACGCAGTATGTGTAAGCAACACGTACGCCCTTACACAATTTGAGTTTGTAAGTGTCTCTCTTAGAGAGACAGGTTAGATCAGTGGTTAACGTACTTGCATCTGGGCTGGTAGTCCGTGGTTCGTTCCCACCTGGCTTTAAAAGGTAGTAAAAAAAAACCTTCTCTAATATTTCAAAAGAGCCCTGTCCATTGTCAAATTTTATAATTTTACGATATCATGAGTCATTAGACTCTCTCTCTAGGCTTGAGCGTGAACTTGATTTCAATATAGTGTTTTTCAATCGTAATAACGGAGACAATATGTTAATAAAAAACTCTCCCAGGACACTGAAGTAAAGACACTTGTAAAACAATACCAATACAACGTAAGTAGACAGGAAAAAAGGAGCGCCTTATTCTTGCATATAAATAATGAAAATCCTATATTGATTGTACCGGAGCAGAATCTATTACCTATGAAAAATCGGTGTTGTTAGTTAAGAAATATTATCGAATCCACTCAAATTAAATTTAATAGATCAAATACTATAAACATTAGTAATGGTTTATTGAAACTTGACTCAGTCCTAACGAGAGCAACAGCCAGTTGAGGTTGTTGCCTCATGTAAGAATTACAATAAACAATTCTTGTATATATAAGAGGGTTGACAGTTGCGGATAGTTTTTGACTTTTTTATACTGTACTGCTTTGTTTTCTATTTTTATTGTGTTTTGAATATATATATAGATATTTTCATTGCCTCTGCAGCATATAAAAGTGATAAAAAAAAAGAACAAAGACTTAAAAAAAATCGTAAATGCAGAATCTACTCTGCTATTTAACAATGCATGCTTAGATGAAGACGTGTTGCCAGTTTATGCATACATATATATATATATACTTAAAATAAACTGTGACACATAGACTGAAACATAACAAAGACTCTATGTGCTTTCAGCACATAATAGCACATAAGAAAAGCACATGACTTTCAGTCTATGTGTCACAGTTTATGACTTTCAATCTATGTGTCACAGTTTATTTTAAGTGTTATCTGACCTGCCGGACCGTTTTTCGTTTATCATGGTATATATATATATATATATATATATATATATACATATAGGTGTGTTCTTAATCGGGGTTCGGTCAATTTTCCTGGATGAAAAATCAAACTCTCGTTGCCAAAGTTTCGGTTTTATTTAAAACCTTTTTCATAGGCAGAAGTAAGAATTTTTTAACTAAGAAAATACAATTTACATTATTTAAAGCAACAACAACAATGTTAACCGGAAAAAACCTTCGACTAGACTGTCTAAGTCTATATATTATATTATATATATATATATATATATATATATATATATATATATATATATATATATATATGGGTTTATATAAGAAGAAATATGGGTTTTTATGACGATTAGGGAACACACCTATTCTATCAAACGATCGATATATTATTGAATCTGTTATATATATAGATATATATATGAGTGTTAAAAATCAACGTTCAAACCACAGTAATAAGTCAGAAATAAAGGCTAAGATCTTACAACCGTAACAAGTGGTTTTCATCAGAATTAAATCTCAAATGAAGTTGAAGTTGCGATTTCACTCTGACAAAGACCGCTTGTAACGGTTGAAAGATCGCAGTCTTTTTTTTTTTTTGATGTGTTCCTGTAGTTTGGACGTTGATTTTTATTCCACATGTTTATTGTGAAATCTTCTTATATATGTACAGTACAACAAGATGACACGTACAACTTAGTAAACTGCAGAATGACTTGAATAATCTTTCTAACTGATAGTAATTAATGGAAAACTTCACATGAGTAATATTAATCATTCATAACTAAATGTAAATCAAGTACTTATTTTTCTTATTTACTAGTTCTAAAATACCAAAAATCTAAACATAGGATTCTTAAAAGTTTTTCAACAATAGAAAATGTATCCTTTTTTCAGTTTTATTATATCATGTAAATAATATAATGGAACGTAATATACTGTTGAAGTCAAGGAAGCTACTGAAGTGTTGTTGATTTTTTCACAATTAAATGGTATGCATTATGAGGGTTGTTGAATGATTCATCAGAGCTAGACAATTGTTTGGCATCTGGAGTGTTATTAGGGGCAATGGTTGGCAGGAGAAGAAAAGAGGCCTGATTGAGGAGATTAAACTCGGATGAGGATACAAAAGCAGTGCGGCCAATTAACTTTAATGCTAGCTAACTGTTCACTATGGATGAGTTATTATAAAGCGATTGCAATTACTTTTGAAACTTGCCGTTCAACTCTCATGGAATGTAATGTTCCGCAATAGATTTATAATAGAAAAAAAATAGACAAATAACTGTCACGAGTCAGGCTATTATTTTTCCTTCATAATAATGTAAGTTTGTACACATATATATATTTTTTTATTATTATTAAATATTATATACATGTATTACATTAAAGGAGGGCAAGATATCCCAGTAGCTTATGAACTCGCTTCTCGACTGGTAGATATGGAGTTCCATCCTGCTCTCGCGCTCGATTTATTTACACAGAGGTGGGAATATGTAAGCATGTCATCCCTTGGAGAGGACGTTGAGCTTTCGGTTTCAAGCCTATACAATGCCAGGTACTCATTTAAGATGCCTACTCTAAAGACACATAATTTAGGCAAAATTTAGGACTCTCAATGTAGAATGTTCATTGTATGGTGTTACAAATCGTTAACCTTTCGTGGGACAGCCATCACAAACTCAACCTAACCTAATACATCTCCTGAAAAAGGATTCAATTAAGAAATAAAGTGAACCAAACATGTGCCTGTATCTCTAAAAATTGCTCACAAATATGCTAATATTCTAAGTTTTGAAATAATGAATCGTGATATTTACTTCTTGCGCAGAGAAAGTAGAATAAGCTGATTAAATAATTTAGTACTAAATAATATACTCTAGACAAACTTTTATTATAATTATTGCAGTGTTTAAATTTATCTACCCGCAATAAATATTTTTTTTACTTTACTATAAGTAAAGTATAGTGATCGTGAAAAAATTCGATCTCGAGATTTTGACGGAATTACATGTTTTGAGGTCCCAAAAGTCGTTTTATGACGTTTTTACGATGATGTCTGTGTGTGTGTGGGTGGGTGGTGGGTGGGTGGGTGGGTGAGTGTGTTTAGCATTGCTTGTTACCACGCTACGGTCCAGAATCTTTGATGGATCAAGTTGATATTTTACACAAAAATAGGCCTCATAAAGACGAAGATCCCTATTGTTTGGGAAGAATTATGCATGATGGGAAAGTCACTTTTTTTGCCAAAAACCGTTTTTTTTAAAACATTTATTTCTCTTAAACTGATAACCCTAGAGTTTTGAAATTTTGACATTATCTTTGAGGTTACAAATGGAACAAACGAAAAATATATTCAGAATTTTAAAACAACGGGAAATATTTTTTTTCACTAAAATGTAATAATTTTGACTTTTAATTCAATCTCAAACCTTGTGAGAGCGATACAAGCCATACTGTTTGACGGATCAAAATGAAACTATGCCTAAAAATAGGACATTATGTGGAGAATGAGTTGAGATATTTTTTTCGAAAAGTACATTCGCTAAAGGGGCGTTACAATACGATTTGTGTTTTCAGAAAATGTTTTTTTGACGCTAAACGGCTCATTAAAAAATAATGAAAATTTGATCAAAAATGGAAGAAAAAATTAACAATTCAGAAAAAAAAAATCATGAAGTTTCAATTACGGGAAAGAGCAATAACGATATAAAAACTCTTTGTTTATCCTAGACTAAGAGATCACCTGCTATACTTGTCGAATTGTTTGTATTTTTTTACATTGTTTACATTGACTTAGAAATTTTTTGAGCCAATCCACTGAGATAAAATTGATGTTTTTAATGGAAAAATGAAAATATATTATTGACTTATAAGAGATGTAAGAGGAATAATATTATTACATGTAAAAAATCACCACCAACGAACATAAATTAATTTCCTCTGTCTTCCATGGTATGATGGATTTGTCTCATAAACTGCTTTAATAAATCTATACATTGCACTCTTGAGCAAAACTTAATAACAGTTTTCTTCATCTTTGTGAATTGTAGTGTCTTACCATGATATTGAAATGTGAGGAATGGACTCTTTCCTCAAGAAAGAGGATTTATATTTGTTGACGAATATCCAGTTTTTTCACTATTCTAGTCTAATAGTTGATATTTATTATTTTAAAAAATTAGATACTTCCAGCTATAAAAGCTTTATATTATACTGAATAGCCGATTTTGACTTTGAATGGAGTATGGAAAACTTGATAATTACTATAATTTGTTTTCTCAATATACATTCAAAGCAACCTTATAACAGAGTACAGCAGCATGAAAAAGGTAACACTCGCTCAGAGTAAATTTGAATATATGTTTTTTGACAGATGAAAAGAAAAGCAATTTTTATTGAATAGATTTTTTAGACAATTCTTGTTATTTACCTGTTTTGTGCAACTTTGTTTCCAAAAAAATAAATGTTTTCATTCTCCATTTAAGCATATCCCATTTAGATGTTACGTTATGTTTAAATGAGACGTTATGTTTTATATACTAAGAAATTTGACATTAAGTTACTTATAGTAAAGTAGAGTGTAGGCCACTCCAGATTTTTTATATAGAAGTACCTAGAGAAGCAATTACACATTACAATCAATTCTTTACGAATCTATAAAAAGTGTAATTATAAGTTATTAAGTAACAAAGAATTATAGAAATATAACTTGCACCATTATTATTGCACCTCTTAAAGAGACACTCTTAAAATTTCTCCTCTTTGATTTTTTTAAAACTTTGCAGACAGTTGAAGACAGTAGAGGTAGTATATATATATATATATCATGATTTCACATAAACACGTGAAATAACAATCAATGATCAAACCCGTCAGTTGGGTTTTTGACTCTGGCGAAGGCCGCTTGTTACAGTTGAAAGATCTTAGTCTTGTTTTCCCATTTCTTATTGTGGTTTGATCATTGATATATATATATATATATATATATATATATATATGTAAAATAAATTCAAAACGAAGGAAACACACAGAAAGAAACAGACATAACTCACATCGATATTTCGACCATCGTCGTCATCAGGAGGTGTGAAGAGCGAAGAGGATATCTGTTCACAGTTATGTCTGTGTCTTTCTGTGTGTTTCCTTCGTTTTGAATTTACTTTATTTAAAAAAGTCCGCTGGACCGTTTCTTTTATTTGTATATATATATATATATATATATATTATATATATATTAATAGTTCAATATAAACAAAGAAACATAGAGAAATCAGAAGAACACACTTACAGTCTCTAATTTTCGGTTTGAACCGTCTTCAGGAGAGATAAGAGAGGGAAACCAAGCGCACTGGATCAGAGACGGTTGGAGACCAACAGTGTTGCCGCATGCGCGCCCGTTCACAGAAAATAAGGTAGACAGAATCAATTTAAATTAATTTATAATGTAATAAAATAAAATAATGCAATATGAAAACAATAAATATATAAAAAAGAAAAAAATGAAAAAATAAGGGAAATTGATACAGAGAAATTGATACATAATCATAGCTTAGTCAGCACTTTTGTTTATGTATCAATTTCTCTGTATCAATTTCCCTTATTTTTTCATTTTTTTCTTTTTTATATATTTATTGTTTTCATATTCCATTATTTTATTTTATAAATTATAAATTAATTATAAATTGATTCCTGTCTACCTTATTTTCTGTGAACGGGCGCGCATGCGGCAACACTGTTGGTCTCCAACCGTCTCTGATCCAGTGCGCTTGGTTTCCCTCTCTTATCTCTCCTGAAGACGGTTCAAACCGAAAATTAGAGACTGTAAGTGTGTTCTTCTGATTTCTCTATGTTTCTTTGTTTATATTGAACTATATTTGTCCGTTTTGGATCGTATTTCCAACGAAAAAATGTGTATATATATATATATATATATATATATATATATATATATATTTAGGGAACAATCCTTCATTTTTGGATTTCTTTTCCAAATCTCGTATTAGTCCTTTAAATTCTCCAGGAACTAGGTATATTAACTCATCATATGATTGGATGTCAATTTTTTAATCGTATTTATTATTTTTTAAATTTATTATTTATTAGTTTCGGTCTTCTTTGACCATCTACAATAAATAGTTCCTTACACTTGTACCTAGAAAAAATAAAGTATAAATATTTTTTTTACAGTTAATACATGAAACATTATTTGGTCAATTTTTACACTCTTAGAGTAGTCAAGACTGAAATACCATGCCCATAAGCCTCACTTGGTATAAAAAAATACCGAAAAAATTTTAAATTTTTAATCATCCGTTATTAACTGATAAAGTTAATATGCAGTTTACAAATATGTACTTTTTCACTCGTACACTCTATATACTCGTGCGCGCGCACTCACACACAGACATATACACAAACAAATACCTAGACACCTAAAGATACACACATAACAAGATTTCACCGTAACCACATGAAATAAATAATAACGTATAAACTAGAATGAGAACATAGGAATGTGACCAAGCTCATTCAACCAAAACAACTGGTCTGAGTCACATTCTCATTCGTGCAGAAACTCAGATATCCTATACACCACATTATTCAGTATCAGTGAGACTCAGAAGAAAACCAGTTTTTTTGATTGAAAGATCTAGATCACATTTCTAAATTTCTTACGGTGGTTTAAGCGTTGATACAAATATTTATGTGAAAATTACTTGACACATTAAAAAAGCTATAATTAAAATAGAAATTGTTCTAATTTTTTTCGGTTATCAGTCTTAAATGCATTTACTAAACTATTATGACATAAATAAATTTATTATATTTAATTGCATAAATGTATGAAAGTTAAGATAACGAGTGACATACGATTATTATTTTGCAATCTCCTATGCAAGTTAAAGTGGCCATTTTCAACAATGAATAAAATATATAAAAAAAGAGGAATTTAAAACTTTTGTTTCTAATAGGCAACGAATGATTCAATATCGGGTAAAATAACGTATGTAAATATATAGACAATTTCAGATGGTATTTGATAAAAGAACTGAAATATTCATAATATAGTTTTAGGTATGGATACCATTAGTAAATAATGTGGTAAGTCAATGAGCAACCAATGATATATGGATTACAATGATATCAATAGATTAGAGGGTTACTGCAGTTGGAAAAGAGAATACACAGAGGCCGAACAATATTCGTAATGCCACACAATGAAGATTTGACATTCGTAGTCAAATCTTATTTAAAATTCGTAGTCAAAACCGTATTTAAAAAAAAAAAAAAAAAACAAGAACTAATAAACCGAGAAAGCGTGAATATTTGAGTTTTAATCTTATCAGGTTTATGCAGAAATATGCCATCAATAGGCTTTAAGTCTCGATTCTTGGTAAATGGTATCTCTTGCACTAAAATGGCTTAACATGACTGAGTAACGTATCAGATAGCAAGCAAAAGCGTAGCAAGTACTTTAATATAATGTTTTATAAATAAATGAAAAATAGGTTGAATTACGCTTTAACTCTTAAATATTTACAATTTATTCAAATATAAATTTATAATGCAATAAATAGGCTGTTGGGGATATCGTGGAAATTGGTAAACGATATTACATAATTCTAATGTAGCGTCGAACTTAATCAGTACTTTCAGGGCATCGAAGGTAGATTAGTGTTTACGCCATTATAAAATCACTACATTCATTAAATAACAATTGATGATTGTAATATATACATACTTCTGCCTATGAAAAAGGTTGTAAATAAAAACCGAAACGTTGGCGTTGAGAGTTTAATTTGAACCTGAAGAACTGACCGAGTCCCGATAAACTTCAGTTTTGTTTCTATTCCACGGTCGATACTTTTATCAATATATATATGAGAATTAACACCAATAGCTAAGATCGGTAGAGATTTCACTCTGACGACTTTCACTTAGTCCGTTTTTCTCATTTCTTATTGTCGTTTGGACTTTCATTGTTGTTCAAAAACAGTACATACAGTAGTTAAACCGCAGTAAGAAATCAGAAAAAAAATCAGAAAAATGACTAACACCTTTTAACTTGACGAAGACTAATTGTATTGATGGAATGATCTCAGTTATTTTCTGATTACCTACTGCGGTTTGTACGTTGTATTGTTAATATATGCCTATATATATGTATATGAAGTCTAAGCCACAAGGAAAAAGAAAAACAAAAGAAATAAATGCTCTGAGGCCTTTCACTTTATGTCATCAGAGCATTTATTTCTTCTGTTTTTCTTTTTCCTTGTGGTTTAGACTACATTGATTGCATCACATGTTTAATTGTGACTTTTCTGCAATATATATATATATATATATATATATATATATATATATATATGATCAAACCATAATAAGAAATGAAAAACAAGACTAAGATCTTTCAACATTAACATTATACATTTTATTATATTATATATATATATATATATATATATATATATTAATGGTTAAAGAAAGAAAAGAGGGAAGCAACAACAAAATTCAATTCAATCTTTTGACCTCACCGTCATCAGGAGAAGAAGAAGGGTTCTGTTTGGATTTCCTGGTCCCTAGCTGAGCAAAACGTTTCTTCTTCTTTTGATGACAACAAGGTTAGCATATTGAGGAGAGTGTTGTGGTTGTTTTCTGTGTTATTTTCTTTTAATCGTTTTATAAGTTGTTCTAATGGTCTGTATAATGATTATATATATATATATATATAATATGTTGTACAAAATATATCACTTAACTAGTAAACTGAGACTATTTATAATGCGATATATGAAAAAAATGTTATTTAAATAATTTTACCACAATCATTTTGGGAAGTATAACACATTTTCGACTTGATCATCAAAATTGCTCTAAAAAAGAAGGTTTGTTATCTACAAACTATCATTCAGAAAAAAAGAAGGGAGAGATTCCACTTAGAAGCATTAGTAAAAGAGGAAATGGTCTGTTAGGAAGAAGGCAATGTTGCGAGCTGAGTTGGAATGATAAGCCGGCAGGTTGGGCAGCCTCTTGGCGGAATGTGTACAAGTAGGTCGTGCAACGGTCCTTTAGTCATCACCCACCCACACCCTTCCTGTCCACAGGCTACCTGGTGACAAGCCGTGGTCAGTTTTAACTGCTACGCAATAGACGCAGACGGTCCACCAAAAGTCGCTATAATAATTCACAAAGCCAGTATTGCCATTTCAATAAATAGCCAACTTGCACAAGGCATTATATCATCATATTTTAATCTTTTTATGACCAATATAATTTACCTTGAAACAACGTGCATCCTTCTTCAATTCAGGAGCTTAAATTTTAATATGGTTTTTTAAAATCAACAGAGTACAAGCAAAATGGGGCAGTCTTGCTCCAGTAACAACAATTTAGCTACAGACAAAATCATTGTTTTAATAAACGTCATCAAACAATAATCCATTCTAAAAACTACTGATTGTTTGTCAATGATCACATTTATAAGGCATTCACCTTTTAGTGCTGTTATAGGGACGGAAATTGTGGCTCATTTATTATTCGAAACCTGTTTTAGGAGTGGATGAGGTACATTGCCTGTTGATTTTACACTCGGAGTCCTAAATTTTGTCTAACTCAAATGTGTTTAGAGAAGAGATGTTTAGCGATACCTGAATCGTACAGACTTGGACCAACGTTCTCAGATTTATGCACCTGCCGCGTGAATAAATCAACGGTCAGAGTGAGACTTGAACCTTGTGCTAACCTAGCCCCTTCTAAAAAAAAATAACAATATTTATGTTCCTAATTTAGAATTAAATAATTACAAACATAAATAAATACATATTCATAATGTTTTTTTTTCAAAATCCTTCAATCATAGTTGTTCACTTTTAGCGTTCTCTAGTGGCGGAAATTTTGGTTTATTCATTATTTTGTGCCAAGTTTAGTTATGAATGAGCTATTTTATTGGGTTTATTCCATAAAGGGAGTCATAAATGTTCATTATTTAAGTTAATTAATGTGTTAAGTAAGAATCTTTAACGCAAAACGTCATATTGTACTAGCTCAGAACCATCAAGCTATTCGTACGCCTCGAATGTTGGCATGCACATTTTTCAATCTTTCATAGAAAAATTATATTAGGGAGTACTCCCTAATGAAGTACTACATTTTGCCTAAATTAATTGTATTAAGGAAAAGGAACTTTAATGAGTATCTGACATCGTACATGCTCAGGATCTACGGCTTATCGTACTCTCCGAGAAACGATGTGCCCCCTACTCGTATATGGAAAATTGAGGGCCAGGGTGAGAATCGAACCCGGAATCTACTAGTCAAGAGGCTAACACGCACGGATGCAATAGGATTATCCCTACAGTTTTAAAACACTTATTTCAAGTGTTATGTACACTATTATATGCACATAAAATATATACACTAAAATATGCTTCCAAAACAGAATCTAAATACAGCCTTACTCTAAATGCAGTAATAATGTACTAATGATACATTAAAAACAGTAATTATGTAATATAATATATACATATCGTAGCACGAGTAACGAAAGTTAGTAACTGACATTGTAATTTTAAAATGTAGTAGTTATACTGTATCATTTTTCATTTCTATTTTTTTTTAATTTTATATTTACTAGCTTTGTTATTTCAGATTTTTTATAAGTTATGGTGAATTTGAACGTTTTCCTGCTAAAAAAAAAATACCTATATTAATTCACGAAATTCCAAATTACGAAGAAAAAACAGCAAAATTTGCGAGTATGCGGGGCCGCAAACGGTGAACCGTACGTGGGCAAGGGTATACTGTACTTCGATTTCAAACGTAACGTATATTTTTCTTTTTTATATGATAAAATCTTAAAAAATTATTTCTCAAAACCTTACATGTTGCTCGCAGATATGTGGGTGCATAAATGAAAACCACATGCATTAGATGAAGTTCCACTTTCTTGAACAGATAACGGGGCGATATAGAAGAGCGAACATAACTCCTTAAGCAGGAATAATGATTTCTTAATCATAAGTCAGGTTGTTCTTCGTTCATCTATAGTAAGTTAGTGGTGACTAAACCGGCTTCACAACAGTGTGTAAAAAATAATTAATACAAGTTCTTTTGTTTGGAGCACTAACATATGTGTTTTTAATTTCTATATTGTAGAGTATTTCTACTAAATTTTGTGCAAATCATAATTTCATTGTAACCTTCCAACATTCCTCGTATGTTGTTGGCATAGTCGTCCGACCGGTTTAGGATAGGCTGCATCATTCAAAGCGATTAAATGTACTCATGGAATACCATACATTTAGTCCCATCCGATAATGCAGCCTATGCAGAACCGGTTGGATAACTCTGCCAGGTATGACAGAAGTTTACAATAATATCTGTACCAACTTCTGTGATACTAACAATACGCATATGAGTAAATCAGAATTTTTTATAATTAAAATAGGAATTAACGAATATACAAACATGATGCAAACACCATTGAGGTTAGTAAAGGTCATAATTTCCACAAATTCGTCATACATCGTGAATCGTTGTTGCAGACGTTCAACCTGATTCACACATAGTGCACCTGCAAGTAGAACTGATAAATAGTCAAACGATCCTGGGCATAAATACCTATCAAAACAAATAATGTCACTATTTTTAATAATAGTTTTATTTTGAAACTAGTTTTTATTTTTATTTGATCATTGTCCAGTTCTTCTAGTCTCTTCATTTTTAGTATTGGTTTAGAAAATATCTTGTAATTGTATTTAATTTGTTCATTTATTAAATTATCTGTGTTATCTTTGAAGTTACTCTGTTATATATTTTCCTTCTGTCATGTTTCTATTAATTACATTGGGTTTTCAATACTGTCTAGTTCATGTCTTTAAAAAATGTAAGTACAACTGGACGAACTTGACAATGATAATTTGAATTATAAAAGACCATATGCAAATAATAAGTAAAATACGACTACATTTATAGTTTAGATATATTTGATACTATTTGTCTGATAGGTATTAACACATAGGATTCTTCGACTATTTACCAGCCCTACTTGAACATGTACTACTTACGAAATCGGTTGGACATCTACAACAATTCTGGAGATATCACAAATTTTATAATAATTTGATGGAAACGAATATAGTTTAAACTAATAGATAACATGTTGTACAATGGTATTCAGCATACGAACGTATCGAACATACGGATATTTTCATACACGACCTAAATTCCGAACCAAAATTCGTCTCAATATACGATAATTTGCTCGAAATACGAGGTACGATGAGGCGTCACATAGTGATCGTAATGAAATCAGTAGAAGTGAAACTAATTAAAAAATCTGAAGTGGCCTACACTCTACTTTACTATAAGTAACTTAATGTCAAATTTCTTGAGTATATAAAACAGAACGTCTCATTTAAACATAACGTAAACATCTAAATGGGATATGATTAAATGGAGAATGAAAACATTAATTTTTTTGGAAACAAAGTTGCACAAAACATGTAAATAACAAGAATTGTCTAAAAAATCTATTCAATAAAAATTGCTTTTCTTTTCATCTGTCAAAAAACGTATATTCAAATTTACTCTGAGCGAGTGTTACCTTTTTCATGCTGCTGTACTCTGTTATAAGGTTGCTTTGAATGTATATTGAGAAAACAAATTATAGTAATTATCAAGTTTCCATACTCCATTCAAAGTCAAAATCGGCTATTCAGTATAATATAAGCTTTTATAGCTGGAAGTATCTAATTTTTTAAATAATAAATATCAACTATTAGACTACAATAGTGAAAAAACTGGATATTCGTCAACAAATATAAATCCTCTTTCTTGAGGAAAGAGTCCATTCCTCACATTTCAATATCATGGTAAGACACTACAATTCACAAAGATGAAGAAAACTGTTATTAAGTTTTGCTCAAGAGTGCAATGTATAGATTTATTAAAGCAGTTTATGAGACAAATCCATCATACCATGGAAGACAGAGGAAATTAATTTATGTTCGTTGGCGGTGATTTTTTACATGTAATAATATTATTCCTCTTACATCTCTTATAAGTCAATAATATATTTTCATTTTTCCATTATAAACATCAATTTTATCTCAGTGGATTGGCTCAAAAAATTTCTAAGTCAATGTAAACAATGTAAAAAATACAAACAATTCGACAAGTATAGCAGGTGATCTCTTAGTCTAGGATAAACAAAGAGTTTTTATATCGTTATTGCTCTTTCCCGTAATTGAAACTTCATGATTTTTTTTTTTGAATTGTTCATTTTCTGTTCCATTTTTGGTCAAATTTTCATTATTTTTTAATGAGCCGTTTAGCGTCAAAAAAACATTTTCTGAAAACACAAATCGTATTGTAACGCCCCTTTAGCGAATGTAATTTTCGAAAAAAATATATCAACTCATTCTCCACATAATGTTCTATTTTTAGGCATAGTTTCGTTTTGATCCATCAAACAGTATGGCTTGTATCGCTCTCACAAGGTTTGAGATTGAATTATAAGTCAAAATTTTTACATTTTATTGAAAAAAATATTTCCTGTTGTTTTAAAATTCTGAATATATTTTTCGTTTGTTGCATTTGAAACCTCAAAGATATGTCAAAATTTCAAAACTCTAGGGTTATCAGTTTAGGAGAAATAAATGTTTTAAAAAAAACGGTTTTTGGCAAAAAAAGTGACTTTCCCATCATGCATAATTCTTCCCAAACAATAGGGATCTTCGTCTTTATGAGGTCCATTTTTGTGTAAAATATCAACTTGATCCATCAAAGATTCTGGACCGTAGCGTGGTAACAAGCAATGCTAACACACGCACCCACCCACCCACCCACACACACAGACATCATCGTAAAAACGTCATAAAACGACTTCTGGGACCTCAAAACATGTAATTCCGTCAAAATCTCGAGATCGAATTTTTTCACGATCACTATACTTTACTTATAGTAAAGTAAAAAATATAATAAGTTCATTATTGTTCCTTAATGAACAATAGTCCGGGACTTTAAAAACTAGATGAAATATTAATAAAACAAATAAGTAAACAGATCAAGACTCCTTCAAGTTTAGGAACATTAAATTCAGACAGGGATGCCAGCAATCTTGAAGACTTCAAGACTTCAATCAGCCAGGTTGACCTGTTATTATGTTTTTTTTTTTTTTTGGTTGTTTCATTTAGCTCTCTGATGACACGAAAGGCCTTAGAGCATTTTAATTAATTTATATTGTGTATTGTGGTATTTAATTCATATATCATATCAAGGGTTATTGTTGATTATTAATTTTTTTATATATATATATATATATATATATATATATATATAAAACAAGATTTCACATAAACATCATATATATACATAAGAGTTTCTCAGTTTAAAACTCTAGGAGAAGTTCATAACAAACACACCATGCAAATGAACTATATTAGAGAAATTGCTATAGTTTACAGAACACAATTTTAATTACTTTCCATTTTTTTAAAAATTAAAATCCTTTTATCTCATATTTCAAGTAACAACTTATTTCTTGCTGGAACAGCTGTATAGAAAATAATTAGTCTGTCTAAGATGCAGTCCTTGGGCTTGAAGGAGTCGGTTCAAAGTCCTCCCAGTCGCAAGTTAATGGTCCCACCCACCCACCCACCCACCCACCCACCCACCCACACACACACAGACATCATCGTAAAAACGTCATAAAACGACTTCTGGGACCTCAAAACATGTAATTCCGTCAAAATCTCGAGATCGAATTTTTTCACGATCACTATACTTTACTTATAGTAAAGTAAAAAAAAGCCTGACGTGAGTGAAGGTGAAGAAGATCAAGGTGAAGATTAGAAAGAAAGGTAGAAAAACTTAAAACAGATACAAAATTGAAAAATTTTGTTTTTTCATAAGTTAGGAGAAGTATACAATTTAAAAGAAGAAAAATATATAAGCTAAGTTTGGTAGTGTAAATTAGAGTGTCAGTTAACGGTAAGCTACACGTTTCATCGTATTCTCCTCTACCGCCACAACCTCCGTCCCGTCACAACCTCTGTCGTTTTTCCGCCAGTGTCTAAAGTAAGGTAATGTTCTTGCCTTATTACTTATTTATTTATATGTACTTGTTTTAAATCTGTCTAATATAATTTATTTCTATTTATATGAAAAAGTAATTGTTATTTACACCCAGTAATTGCAGCATTTATTAAGAATTATCGAAGGTTGTTGGGATATGCAACAGATTAATCGAATTGTAATGTATTCTTATAGGAAAATTAGTCTCGAAATACGACCATTTCTAATACGAAGTAGGTTCCAGAATAAATTAAAATCGTTAATCGAGGTACCAAACTGTATATGAATGTGCAGTTATATGTATGAGCCTATAGAAGTACAGTATTATTAATTACCATCAAGTATTTAACCACACCAATCGAAAGAATTGCAAACTAATTATACATTATCACACAGTAAAGTGTGTTATAACTGATGTAAAACTGTTTGGAAATAATACTCTCATCATTGTAAATTAAATATCAAGATGTAAAAAAATCTAGACGTAAAGATGCAAAAAAATATCAATATTTAAATGTTATCTCACAATAAAAAAAATTTGTTCTATAGGACAAATTTGTAATGTATTAAATGTTTTCAAATTTTATCTGAATATTTTGATATACATTTTGTTTATTTTCTTCCTTTATAACTTATAGATTTAGACGTAGTACTAATCTAAAACAGAGTCATATAAAACTTGTGAACGTGTAATTAACTATACCGTTTATGTTAATTAGTGATGAAGTCACTAGAAGTATATCTTATTAGTTGTCAAAAAAAAAAAATGTTTATTTAACGAGCCGTAGAAAATAAGTTTGATAGGAAACAGTTTGAACATTGAAAAAAATAATAATATCTATGTAAATAAAAAAGTTTTTGCCTGTACATTGCTTAGAACTCATTCATTTCAAATTATCTTTACGTTTTATACATTAGAAAAACCATTATCTACATTTAGAAAAATTTCTGTCTGTTTGTTTGTCCAATCATTTTTGTCACAAGAAAATAGCCACTGTAAACTCATATTAAGCTAAAACTTTGAAAGTGTATTTGTGTATGTCTAACTTAATAGCTAAGATTTGAATAGAGTGGAAATTTCACGTAGAAGCAAAGTTATTGACTTTTAAGCTGAGTTTGGTTAGCTACACAGGCATACAAGTATATAGCTAAAAATATACAGGTATTCTACTGTATTTTTCAGGTATTGTTAGTTGATTTTAATTTCGTTTACGTTTATCATAATTTGCTCGCTTTAAAAAAGTGAATCCTACCTACCTGTGTACTAAATAAAAGTATGCCTAGAATAAAGTAAATTTTAGCTCATTACCGAAACCAGCAAAAGGTAAAGGAAACTCCAGATCTAATGATAGTTATGGAATGTACTAATAATGATATTTTATACTATTCTATAATTTATAATAATATTTTGGAATACGAATAATATCATCTCTGAATTTTTGTAAACACACTTGAAAGACTGCTAATGTTTAATATTACTGGCACTTCTATTTAACAATATACATTCTGTAAAGATTTTCAAAGATTTCTATTCCATTGTATATTTTACATTCTGTAAGCTGAATGTTTTATCTTTAAAAAATAATCAACAACCTGTATCCTAATTACTTGTGATAAAAAGAAAAAAAAATGTAATTTCATATTAAATTATGAAATGTCTAGATCCCTTCAAAGTGAAGTAGGTTTTTTCTTTGAGCACAATTTCTGGTGAAATCTTAATAGCAGATATCTATTATAGGAGAATGAAATTGACGTTTAAGATTTAGCTCCTACAAAAGCTTTCAATCTAAAAAGAAATTTCGATTAAAATGTCTCTCTTTATAGAATTAGACATCTAAACTTCAAACTTTTTTCATTAATTGAAAGATTGTATGAAAAAATTTCCTTCATAATACATTACAAATTCAAGAAAAAGCCTGTTAGCTTTATTGATTTGAATGTTACTTAGTAAAATATAAATATTTTTTCAAACACCATTTATACATGAACATAGGAAACGTTGTTCTCTTCTAAATTTTCAAATATTTGACTTTATAATGCCATTAACTATATATTTTTTTCTCTTTTTATAAGTTATTTATTAATTTTATTAATAAATATTTAATAATTTAATATTTAGTTTTTTCTATTTTTATTAATTTCTTGCTAAAATATTTTTCTAATGTTTGTTAAGTATTATACAAATAAGATTAACTCTAGAGTGCAATGAGTTTAACAATAACTTTATAAAAAACATAAAATTTTTTATAAAAAAAATTTTCATTACTATAATAAACAATAGTTCATTTAAAATTACGATGTGATTTATATGATTTAAAATATATTGACTTTTAAGAATTTACTTTAACAAGATGAAAAAAATTAATGTAAGAAGTGTTTTTATTTTTTCTTACTTTGATAAAGTTATTAGTGATAAAGATAATTTAGAAGTTTATTTAATATATTCAATTGCATTAAAAGGTAAACAAGTAAAGGGCTTTTGCCAGGCAGAGGTTCGTATAAACAAATCAACTATCTAACCAGACCAAAATCTTGGTGGATTAATATGAAACAACTACTTAGAGATCCCCTTGAAAACTATTAGTATCATCCTTGATTCAAATTAGTATCATGATAACAACGAATCTATTTACCATCATCATAAAGATTCATATCTTTGATGCCCATCTTGTGCAAACCTGCTAGAAAACCTCCGCTTCCGCAGACATTTTCCATCTTTGAATCTAATCGAACCCTCCATAGTCTGTGATTTGGCTTTGACAACTAGCTTTCTCATACTCAATAATGCCACCGTAAACTTGATATTATCCTCTTTTTGAGTGGGAATGATATTGCAGAGGTGTAAAGGGTGTATTTCTAGATGAAACGTAGGCCTTTCATATATGTCACAATATAGGTACTATTGATGTTTTAACCCAAAATTATCTTACCTTACTTATAATCTCATAAGGTAATATATATGCTACCTTAATTTGATAAGACATTTAATACTCATTCTACCGACATCCTTATTCTGAATACCAACTTCTCAAATAAACTCTTTCTGATGAAAATAAGTTCAAGCGTACAAGCAGTTTGTTTGACTGTATAGGCGAATATTTCAGAAGATGGCATTCTCACTCCTATCCTATCTAATTTGTTTTCAGCAAAGGCATCCCATTTTTGACTATATTTTTGGAACATTTGTTGAGATGAAGCTCTAACCACGATCCAGAAAGATACTTATTCAGTTTTTTTTTTATTTTTGATTTAACCAATAAATATTAACGAGAAAAACTAAAAAAAAAACTACTATGTCTTAGTTACTGTTACCCGCTAAGTCCTAAACAATACCATTATTCCTCTTTCAAGCAGTTTGAGCCTTATCTTGGGTATATTTAGCATTGGTATGACTTGAAATCTAGAGACAAGAATCTAACGATTAGAGGCCAGTACGCTATAGAAACTCATAATATTTCCATTCATGTAAAATCTAAATTTGGAGATCGGACTGTCCAAAACTTTAAGAAAGTTTTCCTTCTATAATTCTGTATACCCAACAAAATCACTCATTGAAATTTTATACCAGACTGTAATCTATCTAAATCAAATTGGCCTATCTTCCAGTTAATAATTTACTAAAACCCCCAAAAGCGATTAAAAACAAAATAGACATGGGTCCTTTTCTCTTAGTAAAATTAATAGAAACGATGGTATTTATTAAACTGATATGTGTTGGTTTTTCGTAAATATTATTTGTAAACCACAATTTCTAATTACATTTTATTCCTGTGATATTATAATTGTAGTAACATAGTTGAAAATCCACTTAAATCCTATTAATTTATGTGTGGCTTTCCCCGCTCAACCGTTTAGGACTCCGACTGTCTTTAATATCAACAAAGATGATGGAAATAAAAAAAACCTATTATAGATGAATATGGTCATTAATCTGTGAAGTAATGAAGACAACAAAGAAAATAAAACAGTTTTAAAAAGTTTAAACTAGTTAAAAAAAACTTATTCTGAAGAAGATATTTGGGCCACGTTTGAGTAGAGATTTTATTCTGGGAACATGATGGGAAGAAGAAACACTAAGGGGATTCTTGGAAGACGATGATTCATGATAATTTTACCACTAATTCCAACAATATGTAGGTTATACGTATCTTATAAAACAGGATTTGTTTGTTTGCTTTCCAATAAAACAAACCAGACGATCCACATTACCTGGTTGGTTCTTTTTGGGAAGGTAAAAAATTTTACCAAATTTATCAGCAATATTTACAGTAGGGATCTTTGAACAAGAATCTGACATCGGACAGGCCCGTGGTCGACGGCTTGGATGACTGCACAGATTATTTCACCGTCCGCGTGAAGAAATCGAGGTCAGAGTGAGACTCGAACTCTGGATCTACTAGTCCAGAGGTGAGCACGCAAGCCACTGGGATTCCCTGTCCTTAAACAGGATTTGTAATCTCAATGTTCTGAAGTCATATTCAAGTAGATTTATCTGTATTCTTTGCATGCTTTACACATTAACCAACAACATAATTACATTTTGCAAAATATTAGCCAAACTGTTAGAATATTAGTTCGTCATTTACAACTGTCCATGAAACAACCACATTCATCTATGTAAGACACTGTCTTAGGTTGCAGTGGCAGTCCCACAAGGGGACACTCGTAGGCCAAGCATTGGCCCTTTGTGATACCACGCAATGAAGATTGGTTATACAGTAGGAGTCCTAAATTTTGCCTAACTCAAGTGTATTTAGAGTAGGGATCTTTAACGAGTACCTGACATCGTACAGGCTCGGGACCAACGGTTTAACGCCCTTCTCTGAGGGACGACGTGCTCAGATTTATTCACCTCCCGCGTGAATAAATCGAGGGCCAGGTAAGGATTGAACCCCCGTCCTATCAGTTAACACATTCATCTATGTGATGAATACAAGATTGTAGTTTGCCTTGAATGGGTTGAATATCCAAAAGGGGTATAGGTATATACGTATATTGCAACATAAACAAAATACTATACAATAAGAATTTTAGAAATTCTAAAGAAAACTACCTTTTATTTTTTATTCTTTCTAATTCGGGAAAATCCTTCCTAAACGGTAACTGATAATATAATATGAACATACGAGTATTTTTCATTTTACTATATTATTATAGTATAATGAAAGTTTGATGAATGCACCATAACTTGGTCATTTTTCAGAAAGACCTGACATTCTTTGTATGTGCTGGTCATTAACTTCACCCAATCACTCCTTAGTAATCCAATATTTCTTCATCAAATTAAATACTTCCTTACTCAAACCAGAGTTAAATGAATATCTGATAAATGAATTATCTCTTTATTTTCATTTCTGATGTTTAGTCTCTTATACCATTACTGACTTTTTTCTGTCAAAGTATTCGACTAAGTTGATTTTATACATTTATAAAATGTTCATCTCTAAGTTTATTCATGATAAACTTCTAATCAAAACAAAAGTATCTTAGAAAATAAATCTTGTGTGTACTCGTTTAACTTTGATACATAAGTATTTTGAAACCCTCTTTAAGTTTACACAAAAAACAATATTTTGAAATATCTTAAATGATATGCAGATCGTAAGCTTGTAATTCTCCAGTTAATAATAACATAGTTCCACTAATTTTTTTTTTAGTTCAACTAATTATTCTATTATCATTATTTTGTGAGTCTTTGCTTTTATTGTTGTAGTTTTATTGTAGTTTATTTTGTCTTCTGTAACTGCTTCTTTTTTATCGCTTAAGATATATGGTGCATAATATGCTGACATATATACAATCTGATATGATGTAATATACTGATGTACATACATCCTGGCGTACATATACGGCTATGGAGAAACATGTAGTAAAATAAACTCCCTCAGTAGGGGTACTCTGAGAGAAACAATGAACCATTAGTTTTCAATATATGTCCTTTTACACTTCAGTTAGGCAAAAATGTATGACTACCAATGTAGAATCAATGGGAGATGAAATATTAATATCAAATTTACAACAGCAAACAATAACTTTAAACTTTATAGTACAATACTCCTTTTCCAAGCAGTTTTGCAATTTTATGGTCTCGTGTGGAATTGTAGTTTCAACACTGTTGTATAAACACGAATAGTATATTGTTGACAGTATATTGAGAAGCTACAACCAGTGCGACGTCACTCCCGTGGCACACTCCCTCCTTAATCAGGAAGTTTGGTTATATGTCCCATGGCCAGGCAGCCGTGTAATTCATGCAACCGTCAACTGAAAGGTACCTTGTCTTGGGTAACTGTACACCAAAAGTCCCAAAACACCTGCTAGTCTTCGACAATATATCAGCATCTCAACAAACTACACCACCAATGTAGAAACAAAACACGAAGGAGGCTTACAGGAGTTGTGACACAAACCAACTGTTTATGAAAAAAACAATTAATACAGCGTGTGCAGAACTTGTTTCAGTGATAACAAATGATACACAGTGTGGCTCTCTAATCTCACAGATTAAGTCACTAGACTGAAAAAACGGAACCATTTCACTTATTTTAATCAATGAATATATACTTATACAATTTTAGATAAAGTACAGAAATTGTAATTTTATCTTTAAGTTGTTAAAACAACTTTGCTCACTATACTTGAAATCTGTAAAACGATTACTATAGTTTTCAATGTTATTAAAAAAATAGAAAATATATAAATATTAATACTAAAAACTCATTTTAAAATATTTTTAAATTTTCGTAAACAGCGTATTTATTTGAATATTTTAACAAAGACAAAATCAATTAATTTCTTATTTTCTTTGTAATTTATAGATACTACAACTATAATTAAAATGGTTTTTTAGTATAGTCATTTTACATACCATTTTAATTAAGGATATTGATAATTGATAGAGTAGTACACTAAAAATAATGTGATGATATTCATCCATGGCATAATTTTACGGATAAGATGAATGAGGAACGAGTTTTCTACGCATCAAGCAAAAACTAGTTTGGAGCCCTCCTGAGCTCCGTTAGCTCTTCTGAGAACACTTGCACGTCTACAGTTACAGACCATCAATACAGTCTTATTACAAATGCAACAAAACTTTCAAGTTAAATCGAGCTTATTATTATTGTCAGTCTGAAGGTCCAAGAGTTCTTAAGGATTCTTGCGCACTGTGACCAAAATATCCTATTACCACCCCTTCTAATTATAACAAGTTAGGTTTCAAGTTTTTAATTAATTTATTTTTGGATAAATATCTCCTACTTCTTATAGTTTTGCGTTTGGTTTTTCACAAATTTCTAACTTTTTTTAATGCTATTTTCTTACACTCAGCCAAAACGTGTTCAGTGGATTTTTACCCTTCCAGACAGAGTCTTCATTTTACATCTGGTGCTAATTTAGCTTAGATATTCCAGCTAATTAGTCCAGTTAGATATTTCACTTATTTTTTTATTTTTTTCTATGAAATTGTTTTATTTCCTCTGTAAATTTAAGTCGGGGTCAGGTTAGCCCAGTGGCAATGTGCTCGTCTCTGGACTGGTAGGTTCGGGGTACTCTACCCACTCTAGCCATTGATTTATTCACGTGGGGGGAGGGGGGGATGGATAAATCAGAGTACTTCATCCCTTGGCGAGTACGTTAAGCCCTCGGTCCAGAATCCATACGTAGTCCGGTACACGTTAATGATCTCTACTCTAAAGGCATTTGAGTTAGGAATACTTATGACTCCCAATGTAGAAGCAATCTTAATCTTCATTGTGTGGTATAAAGAGGCAATGTTCGGTCTATATCTATTCTCTTATGGGACTACCACTGCAACCTAACCTAAGCTAAATTTAAGTCCTGGCGGAATGAATTTTTTACCCTGAATTAAACTTGGTCACGCTAGTCACTTTCAAACACCATTTGTACCCATTCTTTTATTAAAACCCTAGGGAAAGAAAAGGAGGATTACGGCCACAGCTTCGCCTTGCTCCAAGCTTTTCCAGTTAAGGTTACTACTATAAACTAACAATATGCAGACTTATCCTCTAATCTTTAAATACTGTCACCGGTCAATTACAGCACATGTCCTCACGAATTATCAGTTATTTTAATGATAAAATACTATCCAATAGAGAGGGAGGGAGAGAGAGAGAGAGAGAGAGAGAGAGAGAGAGAGAGAGTAATAGACAAAATATAGTCAGAAGAAGAGCCACTTTTAATTGAACATATTTTGTTATAACATTTATAAACTTATCTTGATAACTGTATATATATTTAAATGGTAATATATTTAAAAGTATTAATTATCTGTAAATAAAAACTGAAATTATAAAAATATTTTTAATTCTTAAATAAAATAATTGGAAGTAATGTGAATTCAGGCGGTATTAATGTAACTGGATAATGAAATCGAAAGAGAAATTAACCTTTGGTCCAATGAATCCTCATAATACAGATGAAAGGATTTCTCTTCATTTTCATATGTTGTTTTCACAAGTTTTGTACGACTGTTATATATATTATTAAAGTGTACAGCAATCTCGGCTTCAAGATCTTCAGAACACAAGATTCTATTCTACAGTATATGTAAATAAGAATATTATAAGTAAGAATTAATAACTATTCTAACTTTCTTTTAACAATTTTATTTTACGTTATGTATTTTTTTTATTTTATTTTCAAATTAATTTATCCTACCAAGTTCTTTATTAATTAATGTATATATATAAATCCATCTTGTTTGACTATTTCATTGTATTTCTATAACATGCCAATTGGCCAGCTCCTTTTCCAGTTAAATCCTGTTAGCAGGAAGTTAGTTTGTCGAATTGAATCTTTCAGTCTGAAGAACATGAATGCTGAGACTGCGGTTCACTTTAATGATAAATCGGAAAAATTGCTAAAATCCCTTCAAACAAAACAAGCGGTCTTAGTCAGTGTGTCAGAATCAGTGTCAATTTGACTCAGAACAAGATTACTTGTTTTGAAAAATCTTAAGTAATTTTCCTCATTTCTTACTGTAGTCTAGGTGGCTATAATACACACACACACACACACACACACACACACACACCCACACGCACATATATATATATATATATAAACTATATTCACAAAGACAACACAGAGAAACGATTCAGAAACTCATATATATATATATATATATATATATATATATATCAGTTATATTAACTGATTTGCGTCCAGTTTGGATCGTTTTTTCGAAATTTAAGTGGATATATATATATCAGTGATCAAACCAGGAGTTGGATTTTTGACTCTGAATAAGACTGCTTGCTGTGGTTGAATGATCTTAGTCTTTTTTTCCATTTCATATTGTTGTTTGATCATTGATTATATATATTATATATATATGATCATTCATATAAACACGTGTTATTTCACGTGTTTATATGAAATCTTGTTATGTATATATATATCAGTGATCAAACCAGGAGTTGGATTTTTGACTCTGACTAAGACCGCTTGCTATGGTTGAATGATCTTAGTCTTTTTTTCCATTTCATATTGTTGTTTGATCATTGATTGTTATTTCACGTGTTTATATGAATCTTGTTTATATATATATATATATATATATATAAATATATATATATAAATAATAATAATCAAAATAACACTTGATATAATAGATGGATTAATTTACCACAATGAAAACAATTTTTGAAACAATGCTCTAAGGCCTTTCGTTAACACATCTTCGGAGAGCAAGTGAACTAAAAAAACAATAAATACTTGTTAACTTGGCTGATTGAAATTTCCAGAATTGATGGCAACCCTGAATGTGTTTAATGATGAAGTCTTCATCTGTTTAATTATCCTGTTAATCAAAACTTCATCTAATTTGTAGAGTCCTAGGCTATTGTTCATCACCTATATTGTTCTATTGATGAACAATAGCCTAGGACTCTACAAATTAGATGAAGTTTTGATTAACAGGATAATTAAACAGATGAAGACTTCATCATTAAACACATTCAGGGTTGCCATCAATTCTGGAAATTTCAATCAGCCAAGTTAACAAGTATTTATTGTTTTTTTAGTTCACTTGCTCTCCGAAGATGTGTTAACGAAAGGCCTTAGAGCATTGTTTCAAAAATTGTTTTCATTGTGGTAAATTAATCCATATATAATATATATATATATATATATATATATAACCAATTTGATGAAACGATTCTTCGAACTGAATAAACTAGAATTTTCAAAAGAACACAAAGAAAAGAAATCACTGAACTCACTACTATATTTCGACTGCCTCGTCGGCTTGACGAGTTCAGTGATTCCTTTTCTGTGTGTTCTTTGAAAATTCGAGTTTATATATATATATATATATATTATCAACAATTTGATAGAATAACACTAAAATAATTGGTATTAGTATGTTTTCTTGGTTCAAATACAACTTCTAAAACATTTTTCGTAGGTAGAAGTAAAAATTTTTTAAGTAAGAATGACTATAAACTCCAACATTACTTTAAAACTAATGGTTTTAATAGTACAGTTGAGTACTGTTAGTTAGTTAGTTAGTACTGAAGTAATGTGATAGTTCATAGATTATCTTGTTCAGTAAATTCTTACTTCTGCCTATGAAAAGGTTGTAAATAAAAACGAAAATGATGACGTTCCAGAGTTCGATTTTAACATCGAAAAGACCAAGAATTTATTTTAGTACTCAATATATATATATATATAATACAATTTTGTTTTTTATCGAGGTTTGGACAAGTTTGGTGGTGTGTATGTATATGTGCTATACGGTCCAGATAAGAAAATATTGAATTATATGTATATTTGTATAAACCTATTTCAGTCTCCAGAATCTCATCGAAATGGCACTTCTTAAAGGCTTCGAAAAAAGAGACAAAATGAGAAAAAATGAACTAAATTTAACTTTTTTTTTAATCATGTAGCATTTGTTTTCACTATATATATATATACATTTAGTATCTCCTTCAAAATATTTCCAAATCAATTCTAGTCTTGGTCATCTATATTATATATACACCGTGTATGACTTTATATCGGTCAGTGAACCCTTTCACGACTCCTCACTTACGTTTCTTCTTCTCTTCTCCTGAAGTAGAAATGATCCAGAATTGATAGTGTTAGTCTATTTTTTTTATATTTCCTAGTGGTAACTTTAATGTTATATATATTTACATAATAAAAATACTAAAGAGTCCAAACCGGACAAGTAAATAACTGAAAAAAAACAACACATAAAGAACGAAAACACTTACCGAATCAATATTTCCCCCGTTATTTTACTGGAGCTATGGATCCGGTAAGTGTTCTCGTTCTGTACGTGTTGTTCTGTATATATATATATATATATATATATATATATATATATATATACTTAAAATAAACTGTCAAGCATAAAAGAAAACGTAAAAAGGACTCACTTTTCAATATTCTGACCGTTATGGCGGTCATCCTCAGAAGAAGAAGTGAATTGATGGAGAAGTCAACTGGCAGGGTTGACTGTCGTCCCTCCGTGAATTCACTCCTTCTCCTGAGGACGACCGGCATAACGATCGAATTATTCAAAAATGATCTTTTGTACCAAGTAACAGCTCTTCTCACCTCACACAATGAGTTGTATTTATATCTCAATTTCATAAGTTTATTTTTAATCTTTTGTTTGTTCATTTTTGGACAATTATTCAAAGTTTTAGAGAAATGTAATGGAAAATGCACAGGACTCCATGATAAAGTAAATTAATATGTTACGAAAACTTAAAAAACCTTACCTGTTTTTTGTGATATAGAAGCAAGTTTTCCAAAAATATTTTTAAAAAAATTATTATAATTAACAAATCATACAAAATAATGTTAAAAGATTATTTTTAAAGGTATGATAGTTTAACGATTTCGTTATATACAAACATAATTCTATTTATATCTAAAAATTATTTACTAAAGGGATATAATATATGAATATTTATTACACGATTTTCTGGAAATATTGAGGAAAGAAATTTAAGTCACATTTCTCATATAAGTTTCTATTTTCTGTTCTTAGGTATTATAAAGGTGATGTGGATACCAATAATCTTGCAATGGTCGCACAGGTCAATTTCCAAGAATTTATTAATGTTCAGTATGAACATGAATAAGATTAGGTCCTCAAAAAGTTTAGAAAAATTTATGGATTTCAGCCAACTATGTGGTCATCCACAGGGCTGAAACCTTACACAAAGGAGCATCAAGATTAGTAATAGGATTATTAAGTTCAATAATGGTCTGTGTAGTTTTTTACTGATTATGGCCATATAAATATAAATGATTGGCTGAAATATAAACCATAGCTTTCCTTATAGTTTCTTAGGGATTAAAATCGTTTATTTTACCTTCATTCAGGATATCATTTCATTCACATGAACAACAATATATATGTATATATATCAAGATAGAATACAAATGACCAACTAACCTTACAGCCAAGGGTTCTACCACGTCCAGTCTGAAAGATGACTGACTAAGATGAAGACTTCGCTCCCTACCGCTATGTCGCCTCCCTCCACCCTTACAACCCCCTCCTTCAAGAACTGACCGCATCCTTCCAGAAAAGTCCCATCCTTCTTCCACATACCACAATTTATGAACAACAACATCAAGTTTAACATTTTTTTCCTTACAAATTTTTCTCAAACTCATTATACGTTATAATTTTCAAAATTTTATTGAACTTTAAATCAATATAAACATAGTGATTTTTATTTTGCTATTAGTAAAGAATGGTCGTTATTCCTTAAAAAAATCTATGGGATTTTTGTTTCTTATGTTTTCTCTGAAAACTTTTCAGGAAACGACCTCAATCTTGAAAAACAAAATTTCAAAAATTAACTTGAGAAATAAACAATTGAACAGTTGGTACGGATGAACTCCGATACACGACTCATTATGTGACTCTAAGGAAGTTCGTTACTAAAAATAACAGATTAAACAGAATAGACATCTATTCCAAATTATATATATAGTTCAAAAAGAAAAGAGAAAAACAGATAAAAACACATACAAAAAAGACTCACAACGATATTTTGATATTCGTCGTCATCGGGCAGAAGTAGTCCCTTGGAATAGCTGAAGCCAACAATATATATATATATATATATATAATATATATATATATAAAATTGAATTATGCCGCAGCTCCTGTAATTCATAAATTATTCGTTCAAATCTCTTGCCTATTCAACGTTCTTCAGGAAGTAAATCCTAAATTAATTGTCCAAGGGACATTAAGTGAAGAAGAGAACAGATTGTGACTGTATGACCGTATGACTGTAATGTCATATTTAATAAATGATAAAGAAGGCTTCGATCTCATTATCTATCCTCCAGTTTCGAAACAAAATGTTAGACCAATCAAAACAATTGAAGGAACACATTAGAAATAAAACGGGTGAAAACTTTCAAGCGTTAATGATAGCCGTCTTAATATACGGTTGATTGTTTATTAATACACAATAAAAAAAGCATAATTTATTAAAAATATTATTATTTTGTATTAAAAAAATAGATCATAACATCAGTTGTAAAAATATACCCTTCATTTCTATTCTGAAAAACAAAAATATGGAATGGGGAAAATGAAGCAGAGGATCTGGTTTCAATTGCGATAGCTAACGGGACTACAACCAAACAATAAAACCGTTACAACCACGTATGTATTCGGCTTACCACTAACGAGCCTCTTCTCCGCATATTGTTTTTGACCAACTTATTGTATCAGTCTTTCTTACAATTGTCCATAACATCATTCTGCCAGTAAAAGTAACTCAACAGAAAGTATATATTAAATTTCGGGAAAAGCATCTAGTAGATCTTCGCAAATATATTAAAATTACACTAGAAGTCACGTTTTAATGATAATTTGCAAAGATAAAAAGAGATATATATACATGTAACTTCGATAATGCATGCATTACTCTCAGAGTTATTGAATAAGCCCTCATTTAATTATTACTTACTTCTATTTTAGTAATAGTTCTAATGTTTGCTTGTATTTACCATTACTTTTGTTTTAAATTCCTTCCAATTATTTTCTTTTGATTGGCTTGATCACCGCTTTTTCTTTTATTTTTATATTTATTTATGTCTAAACAACAGTGAAATTTAGGAATTGTACTATGAGTTTTCTATCAAAACAATTGTTTTTTTTTCAGAGTCAAGTTGAAACAAATTTTCAACTATTTCAAATTTTTATTGGCACAGGAGACTCAATTTTGATTACTTATCAGCTCGGTAGTGTGGTTCACCCATCAATAAAATAGGTGCCAAATAATTAATGAGCTATATTTTTCATCCCAGAACAGCACTAAAACTGAAAAACTAAAAGTGTAAGCATTGAATAAAAATGCTTTAGACACAACTTTTTTAGTTACAAGTAGTTATCACTAGTTTTTAATCACTATTTTATATTAATTTCACTCTTTTGACGAATCCCAAAGTGCATCCTTTTAAAGAATTAGTGAAAATAAGCCATAAACGACACAATGACATACTTGTAATTGTGAAATTGCATTAAAGTAATGAGCCTATTTAATATATTTCGGCTAAAGCTAACAGCCAACTAAAATTGTAAATTAAAAATGGTGGTTCAAGAAAGAGAGGAAGTTTTCTCCCAGTGGTACAACTAATTTGATTGAAAAGTAATCTTTAGTTGAATATTTTTTTTATTTTACATCAAAAAGTCTGAAATTACATTTAAAAAAAGTCATAAAACTAAAACAATGATTGCTCAGATTAGAGTGGATAAATTTATTAAATACTAATTAAAATGCTAGTCAAAACCAGAACTAATTATAATAGATGTGAGGTTGTTGAAGAGAAAGGCAGTGACTGTGAGTGCTTGCATGATAGGTCTGGCGCCTAACGTCTCAGCCATCTGTGGCCAAACAAACCCTTACTCAATTTAATTCTTCATCTTTCATTTAACAGTTGAACTGTTAGTTTCCATGGGAACCAAAAATTAATATATTTCTTAGCTGGATGAAAATAGCTGGATCACTTTAAGAATAAATTTGCCATCATTATGCAAGAGCAATATTATCTCCATTGTATCATTTAAATTTGAATATATTGGAGATAACCCTGGTATTTATTATGAACTCACTTTGGAGATAATACATTAAAATTGGAACCATACCGAGATATATAATGACTCCTGCACAATAGGGGTAAAATCGGACCAACCTGACCCGACCCAATATGTACTCGGGTCGGGAATGTATTGGAGTTTATTCTCCACCAGCCAACTGTTTTATCTAAATTATTTATCTTATAACAAATATTCATTAGTTTAATATTCATACTTTGTTCTAGTATACCATATATATAATCATTTAAAAAAAGTTAGCGAGAGAGAAGCCCGGGCCTGACCCCACCCGGCCCGAATTCCGGGCCGGGACGGGTCGGACTTAGAATCTTACCTCTACTGCTAAATAATGACTCGTATAAGTGTGTGTGTGCGTGTGTGTGTGTGTGTATGTGAGTCGTAACAATGTCCCTCGAAATAGGGAGTTTTTATATGCAAAACTTATATATTCTCTAAAAATATCAATATTTCTTGACTTATTAATTCTAAATTAGCTGCTGCCCAGTATTTTTCGTTGGTGATGAATTCTCTGAAAAAGGTGTTTGTGTGTAAGATGGATGTTTCTTAAACAAATTTATAGCATCCATTCTGGATGAGATTTGGTTTATGTGCTTTTCAAAATGAGAATAAACAGTCTATTCACATTTTATTTAGATATATAAACAAATTGTTATTTATATGCAAAAGTCCCGTGTTGTTTACTTTGTTACTCGACTATTATTTACGGTACGGAGTATTATGCGACACTATATATTTTCAATCCTATAGTAAATCTATAGATTAAAAGGAGTTTCAGGAAATAGTTTCTCCAATACTTGAAGATTTCGTACTCTGGAATCGGTATTGATTCAATTTATCATGCAAACTACCTTTCTTTTATTAGCTACACAAACGATTATTTTTTCTTTCTCAGGTAAAAGGAGAATAATCAGCACTACCACACAAACACTTGGATTTCTTATTCTAGTTTATATCCTATATCACATATATATCTGTTCGACACTCGGAGCTAACGATACTGAGATCACTTCTGATCGAATAAGGATTGTTGGCAGATTTAGAACCTTAGATTAGTGGATGTCCGAACATTTCATTGGTTGGAGAAGATGAAGGTACAGAAGAAATAAGCGCACGAACGCACAAGCCTTATCCGTTTACTTAAACGTTTACTCGCTGAGTCATCTCAAAGCCAGGACAACCGCCAAGTTGATGGCATAGAGGTTCATGTATCCTGAACTCTGAAAGGACAGTGAAAATTGGTTTTGATCAGTCTATGAATGTTCAGTGTCAGTTTTACTATTATGTAAATTTTGTAAAACTTATCTGCTGTCTCTAACTCTTTTGTGAGGATGAGTATATGCATATGCAAAGGACGATGGGGTGGATAAAGCTGGCTCGTTCAGGTCCACTACGAAAGTGCTTAAAGAAAACTCACCATGTTTCAACATCTTTGGGTATATACCAACTTCCAAGAGCCAGATATATGCACCGATATTAAAACAAAGTAGACACGGCCTCACAGCTATCATACTTATGAGTGTCTGAGGTTGATGAACTCGATTAACCGTTCACCCTTTTGTGAAGAATCCAACATTCTCTTCCATGCTTGCCCAAAATTATTGCGCTACGACGAGTTTGGAAAATAGAAGTTCGTTGAAATGATCATATGGTAATCAGCAGTAAACCCAATTTCATACTTAAAATTTTATACTTGGGCAGTAGCGTTAGAAAACTGAACATAAAATATAAAGAATCATATTAATATTGAGGCACAGATCTTCGAAGTAAATAAGAAAGCATAGTGTGCATCAAATTATACCACTTATCGTATTCAACAAGTTCCAATTACCCTTTGGTAAAAACCCGTCAAGCAAGAAAAAAACTTTTTATGGCTAATATAGTTTTTAAGCTTTCTGAGTGCAACGATGAAGTCTGTAACCAATTATTAGTAGATTAGTAGTAAATTGTAAAAAATCATAAAAAAAATTATGAACTTTAATTATTTTAATTGCAAAAGCAAATGGCTATTGTTGTATAGCATTTTATTGTTTAGGTGTTTCATATTATGAAGGTAATTTAGTGAAGAAAAAGTTTATGTAGTTGCAATAAAACTGTTAGAAAGTTATTTCTAAGTTATAATTTCTTGCTATTGCACACACTTACAGGTTTAACACATTTTTGTCTTAATAAAGAGTCAAAAGAGTCACTTACTTTTGATTAGGCACTCATTAAATGGATACCGTAAAATAAAAGTGTCTTTATTATTTTCAAATGAATTGAAATAAATTTTCAATAACTGATCTAAATGTATTTCATGTATTGATAAATTTTTTGTATATTATATAATTTTATATATAACTTGATGACTTGATGATTCTTGTGTCACTCAGTGTTAAGAAATTATAGAATAATGTTGTGATAAAAACACAAGAATGATTTTTTGAAAAGATTTTATGTAAACGTGGTATTTCCAAAAAAGAAATCATTAAATGCTGATTACTACAAAGCGAAATATGTATACCTCTTACAACTGAAACCTCGACTTGGAATAATGATAACCTACTGTATTTGATGGAGTTGTTTAGAATGACTTAAGAAGTTTTTATCAGAATCGAGTCAATCAGATCAGCTTTTAAAAGGAAAAATGAATTAGATGTCAAACACTTCTTCATTAGATATACTAAGCTAAAACTTTTTAAAGTCTGAAAATACATTATGTCTTTAAATGAAAGACTAAACAGGAAAAAGCATGTAATATATACATTGATTTAGACACAATGGAAGTGATCTGCTGTAATAGATTATTTGGTAGAATTTGGGGTCTTAACCGCAAATCTTAACCATATTTTGGGTCTAAACTGTTAATAAGTCAAATGGTAACATACACGTTGGTCGTTTGATATCCAAGGATTAATGAATAATGAACACGAATTGGTATTAATAAACTATACAGACAATAAAAGATAGGACCTTTGACCACCTGCCATACAGCTAGCATTGAAAAATTATTAAACCTTCCATCCTCAGATATCTTTCTCAAGATTGAGACCATAGGAAGTGAGAATATAACTAAGAGAAATGAACGCCATTATGTGAGGAAAAATGACAAAAATTTAACAGAAACAAACATTAAAACTAGGCCTATATGTTGTCAGATATAATGTACTTCAAAAAAAAAACGTAATAAAGTGCTTTCAAGTGATCATACATGGTTACTTGGATTGGAAACATCCTAAATTTTGAGAAAGATGTTCTTTTTATAATCATATAATGTCTAAAATTAATAGTAAAAGAGTATTGGACATTATAATATCAAATTATAACATTTATTAAACTCTGGGTGAAACAACATCGATTTAGCAGGCAAAAATGTTTGCAATACAGTTTTTTATGGAGAAAAAAAAATAGTTTCTTTTCTAAGAGAAAAAAAAACATCTATCATGACAAACCTAATGATATCCTCTCATTTGTGTATTTAGGAAGCAGACTTCCGTTAATGCAAAGTTGTTAAATTCTGTGCCTATTTTTAATCTTATACCTTTTCTACTAAGTCTTTCAATCTTTTCAGCTTGATTCTCCATGTCTGTGGAATAAGATAGATCAATTCACCAACATTTTTATTTATATTTCCCAACATGTTCGGTCTACACTGATAATTTTCAAGTAGTATTAAAACAAATATTGACTCAAAAGATATAACAAAATTTAATCCTAAGATTAGGATGAAATTAATTAAAAATATATCTAATGCTAAAATGAAAAGTTAATTTTCATGTGTATTTTTGAATCTTTTGTAATTAAATTTTAGTTATGTGTTTTGAGTGCAATATTTGTTTTAATAATCTTTCAAAATGGTCAGTGTGGACAGAACATATAAATAAAAATTTTGGTGAATTGATTTTCTTGTTCCACAAAACTTGGAGATTCATGTGAGAAAGATTGAATGACTCAGTAAGGGTGTAAAGTTAAAAATAGGAATAGAATTTAACAATATATATATGTTATAAACCAAAAAAATATAAGGCATATTAAATTGATTTGATATTTAATACAACTAAAATATCTTAAATTGGAAATAAAATTAATACTAGCTGGCATATTAGTCTTTTTAAAGCTGCATAAATTATGATTTTCTTGGAAATTTAAAAAAAAAATGTGTTAGAGGTACACGTATAGATTCTGAGGAAATTAAACAATTAATATATGAGAAAATGTTTCTTTAAATTTTCTAACTTCTTTGTTAATATTTATTGGGAACTGGATTATTTGGGCCTAAGACCAAATACTCCGAATCTATGGGCATGTACACCAGTATCTTCCAAGCTGAAGTCCATGCCATCGAAAGATGTGCACAATTCAATATGGACAAAGGATATAAGAGCAGACATATAGTAATAATGTATGATAGTCAAGCAGCAATTAAAGCATTGAGCTCAAACCTTATTAGCTCAAAGATGGTCCTGAACTGCAAAAATAAACTTAATCTCCTGGGTATGAGGAACAGGATCTCTCTCTACTGGGTGCCAGGATATGCAGGAGTAGAGGAAAATGAACGAGCAGACGAACTTGCGAGGGAAGCTGCTCAGAAACCGCATATAGGTCCAGAACTATACTGTGGTGTAGGACAACACACTATTCAAGAACTCTTTAGGAAAGATGATAGAGAAAACAGGAAGCAATACTGGGATTCCCTTCAAGGACACAGACAATCAATGATACTTCTCAATAAGTTTGAGAATAGGCAAATCTTTTATTGTATGGAAAGGAGCAGGAATAATCTAAGGATTTTAACCAGTTTTTCTAACGGGTCACTTCAAACTTAATGGCCATCTCCGGAAAATGGGCATTAGCAATGATGTTTTGTGCAGGTTCTGCAAGGTTGAGGAAGAAACACCGCTGCATCTGCTGGCTGATTGTCAAGCCACTGTGTTACACAGAGGCAGGTGCTTCGGGACACTCAACAAAACCATAGAAGAGCTTTTACGTTGGACCCAGCAAAAGTGCTGGGCTTCTTGGAGGCGTTGAAGCTAACTGGGGTACTATAGTACAGAAGGGGGGAAAGTACAATAGTTCTTAGGACGCAGTACTATATTCACCCTCAACAAATAAATAATAAATACATAATAATTATTGACCATCTACAAATATAAAGAATAAGTATCTACCGGACAGAAAACTCCTTTGCTTTTAAAAAAATTGCTAAATGACATCTAATCTGCAAAGAGGAATCTCATTTAATTTAAAAGATCTTCAGTAGAAATTGGTTTTAAAAGATCTTGATAATATAATTCATATATATATGTAAAAAAATTACTGTATTAGAAGTCATGTTTTGGATTTGGAAAGCAAAATTTTGGATCATTTTAATGAATCTACTTTTCTCTGTGTATACTATTGAGCTCAATCAACTTCGTAAATTACTATTTTTAAGAACTTTCTGCAGACAGCTTTAGAGATTGTGTCTTCAGCAAAATCTTTAAAAAATATTAAAGACAAAGTTAAAAATCATAGCAAAATATTAAGTTTAAAATAATTCATAAACAAATTATTTTAGAAAAAATCAATACCTACAATTTTTTTGAAAAGTTGATTTGTAAGATTTTAAATAGGATTAAAATAAATCAGTTAATTAAATTTATTCTCTATGGGTCTGATAATACTTTATCGATAATATATTACTTATAATTTTTACTTATTGTAAATACCAAAGCTTATTGAAAAGCTGACTTTTTAGAATTAAAAGTAAAAATTTTAATTCTGTAAATTTCATTTAACAAATAGTTTATCATGTATTCTTTACTATTTCAGCCACACATTACTTATGAATTAAATTATTTTAATAAAAATTCTTATAATTTTTATATTTCTACTTTGAAATAATATATAAATAACAAAATAACTGTTATTATATATATTTACTTACTATTGCCCAACATTTTTGTCTCACTGAGATATAGAACATTGTAATTTTAAAATTTAACATTATTTACACATTCAAAGAAATAAATATTATTCTTTTAAAGAATTAATTTTGTAATAAAATTAAAAGCACCAAGCTTTCTAAAACTCTACTAAACTGGTGAATAGAATTTTATTTTACAAAACTAAAATAAAGTTATAATTCGATACAAATAAAACTATAAAAAAAATTTACAGACTCAGTTTTTAATAAATTGAGACTTTTAAATTTTAGCAGTTGAATAAAGTAAAAATGCGATATATAAAATATTTCTCATGCAAGGTTGACTTTATAAATTAAAACCAACCAAACAAAGAAAATTAGATAAGTCTATTAAGGCAAGACAGATCTCCTAAATCTTCCCAGAGTTTAATTTTAAGCCTCTTAATTCTGAAGACCTTGTGAACATCAGAGTGCATTTTTAAAAGATTGCAATTGTTTAGCAAATAATATAAAATATGTTGCACTTCGTTAAGCCATAGTGGAATAAATCTGTGATAAGCAATATTTGCAGTGGCTGACTGTGATTGGTATCTGCATGTATCAACTCGAAAATTGAATTTTATAGATACAAAGTCCAAAATATATGTACTCTTGTTACAGTGAGGAATGAGTCACACTAGATAATACAAAATTCCAATAGAAAGTAGATTTTAGAAGGAACTGAAAACAACTTCCAAATATAATTCAGTACTAAAATTTAACTCACTCATGAGGTAGAAATCAACAGTATTATTAATTATTATAACAATTAAATAATTCTCATAAATCAGAAAAAGGAAAATTGAGAAACATATGTAATGTTTTGTGATATTAATTTCACATAGTAATAGTATACTAAATAATAGAACTTAGTTTCCCAATAGATATAAATATTGAACAATAAATACACTAACCACAGGGTTTTTAAAACCTCATCAGATAGAATATGTTTCATTGAAACTGTGAATAATTGAATAACTATTCATGATCAATGGTGCATGCATCAAATGCTTCAAAGATAGAATAAATGCAAAAAAAAATCCACTACACACAAGATATTTTGGTATCACATCACTTTCAAAGTAATTAGACAACTGATGAAAGATTACGAATAATGTTAAATATAAGACTAAAAATTCAATCTAGAGATAATCATGGATGTAAGACTAGAAATTAATTAATTAATAGAAAAAAATAGGAGCAGCTCCTACTGACAAAAATAGTTTATGAGATCTGCTGTCCAATCATAAGCTGTGAATTTCAAGTTTCATTTTTCCAGATTTATTAAAACTATCGATACGGCTTACCACGTATCTTACTTTATTTATTATGGATATTATTCTCTGTCCAGGAATAAAAATATTACTGAAAATTATGAGAAACGTTCTACAATGTTAGAGGATGTTCAAATTTACTGAAATCTCATAAATGTAGCAAAAAATTGATAAGTTAAGTTGAGTATTAAGCCTGTTTTCAATTTTATGCAATTCAAAAGATAACAAGATGCTAATAAATTTCTAAGTTAGTTAACCTACCCAAATATAAACTGGACAAAAGGACAACTTTTCGATTGACTAAATTACGACAAAACAGTTGTGGATAATATAACTCTTAAGTTGTAATAGAAAAGAAAGCAAGATATGGAGTAGCATAGTTTTACAAATGATTACACATACCTATAAAATTTTTACAAATGTGTCATAAATAATTAAAAAAGTAAGACTTTATAAAAGAATTAAAGGCTAAATTGTTTAACTACTACTATAAACTATAACCACTATAACTTTAACTATTAAAACAATGCCAAAATAAATAGGACAAGTAATAGGAACAAGAAAATGGAAACTTGCTGAAAATATAATCTAAACTTGATACAAACGATGGGTAAGAAAAATTATGGAACTGTAAAGAGTAGATTATAAAAGAGATAGAGGAGATCAAGAAGGTATTAGTACGAAAAAATGAATAATTGAGAGACATTGAGAAGAGTAGCTAATGACAGAATGGCATATAGAAGACTTACAACTAATACACTATTGGAATGACATCATGTATACAGAATTACCTGTTACTTCGAAATCCTGATATTAAATTTTTCATCTAACTTAAATGTCAAAACATGTTGTATTTTAATTTAAATACATTTAAACACTAAGTTAATATATGTAAACAGTTAAAAAGTATTCGTTATAGTAATACTTATGTAAAGTTAAAATGACCATAATAGACTGAAAAATCCAGTGAAACTCAGGGCTTTATCAGCAACACAACACTGATGATTTGCTATGTAAACAACCAATAGTTTATTATTAATTCCATATTATTTTTTGTCTAAATGAGTAATTCTACTTTAGTACACTTGAAATTATTTAAAAAAAGAAAAAAATAATTTTGAAGGTTTGAAATGAAATATGTAATGAGCACTTTGGAGTCACTAAATTTATTTATGACATTGGATTATTGACCACCATAGATAAAATTGGTGCATTGTCCATTTTTTGATAATACTATCAAATTCAATATACGATTTTTATTATTGATACTATCTTTATGGCGTATAATTGGTCTGTAAAAAGAAAGAATAATATAGCAAATAATTAATTGCTTATAACACAAGAATTAATGCTTAATCATTAGAATTAACAAAAATACAGATAAAATAACAAAATTAGTTATTACTTAATTTAATTTTTATTTCTTAGTTCTTAGATTACTAATGGTTTATCTAATGGATATTTTGGATGTCTACTAATATCTTGAAAACTTTCTTAAAGACTTCACTGTAAATGAATAATATCTACCTAAAAAGAAGCAGTAAAAATGTTTATTATATTAAAGTGATCATAAGTTTTAAATTACTGTCGGTAATATAATAAAGACAGAAAGAAATGTCAGTCTGTACATTTTACCTAGCAATATTTTATTTCAGTAAAAGTATTTATAATTATAAGTGTTAAATCAATGAAATATAATTTATAAACAGTATTATAATATCATATTATCACAAAAATAAATATGGATGGTCTAAATTCAGAGGAGTGTATAAAGGCATTATTTTTATTAAAACAGTTACAGTTTTTATTTCACCAATTAAATAATTTAGCGAGGAATTAAATATTATCTGATTAAAATTTGATATATTTTCTATTATAAATATAACCTCTCTACATCTTCTTGCTTTGCATTACTAAATGGTTTTATTTCATCTATATGAAATTGTAAGTATTAATTCAGGTTGACTCTAGTAAGATAAGTAAAATTCATTACAGTACAAGGGGTAATGATACAATCAAGGTGCACTTGTCTGCTGTCACCTGCTGTTTGTTTGCATGATAGTTTTCACTTGTCAATCAAGGGAAGTTTTTTTAGTGAAAATGATTTGAAGAAAATTGTATTTAAATAACACATATTTGCATGATACCTCTACTTATCTTTCCATTCCCCCCAAAAATATTACTATGATGTTGAAACAATGACCACCAGAAAATTGAAGCTATATAAACTTTTTTCTAGTATATAAAAAAAAGAAAAAATATTTAAAATAAATCTCTTAAGATGGAGAAATGGCCCTAGCATTCAATAGCGGTAGACCATCAATTAAAAGTGCATCAGAACCTGTTCATAGTGGAACTACAGAAGATGCTAAGAACCACAGAGTTATTTTATCTAAACATAAGTTCAATTTATCTAGCAGATAGGAACGACAGAGACAGAACTATGAAACTTCAATTTGCACCGAAAATTCAAACATCTAAGCATTCTACTTACAAGCCAGTGTCTAAACATTCAATATTTAATGCCTGATTCATTTACCATTGCATATTTTAAAACCCCTGCCCTCTAGTAAAGCTGGATATAATAGTTAATCAAATATAATGAGATTGATAAGGTAAGTTTTTAGTAATACTAGCTATTAAATGAACCTTTTAATGGGTATAATAGTTTATTATGAATGTTTTATTTATTAAACTATTTATAATGGCTTATAAACGATTAATGATAAAACATGATGCATAATAAATTATACTCAATTGTTTGACCAACTGAAATTCTTATAACGCCCTTTATATCCACTGCTTAAAATTCCTGCAAAGTTAATTTACTACAGTAAATAACATATAAATATCAAGAACTGAAAAATTGAAAATTCGTTTTTTTTTATTTTGTTAATATTTTTATGTATAAAAAAAATAGTTCAACCAGGTTCTGTATTAGGAGTATTCCACCAAATTTGTATGTAAATATGAGATATGTTAACCGGAAGCACATACGTACACATATACAAAAGGAAAGAGAAAGAGGGTATGTGAGAAAAAGAGGGAGTGAAAATGAGAAAAAGTGAGAGAAAGTGAGAGAGAGAAAGAAAAATATTAGAAATAATTTCTATTTATTATCAAATATAAAAATTAAACATTTATTATTGTATTGTTTTTGAAATTTAACTCTTCACTTAATTGGTAGAATGCTAATATTGCATGGAAACTTTCATTTTGTTGCTATAAACGCACATGGCTATAAAGGTATGCAAGGAAATTTTATTTTGTTGGTTAAAAATATATAAATATTTATAATAGCAATAATAATATTATCTATTTAATATTAGAACAATAAATTCTGCTCACCATTTTCAAAGAATTTGAGAATTTTATAATAACTTGATCAAACTTTTCAATAGAAGAACTCAAATGTAATACTTCTTTTGGAGGGAACGAAAGAAAATATTAGTACAATAAATAATAACCTATTAAATGCAAAAATAGTATTTGATATATTAAAGAAAATATCCATACCAGTTGTGATGAAAAAATGTATTATTTTTTTTTTATCATTTTTACATCCATACATGTAACTGCTTAGAATTAACTTTTGATTTAAGATAATTAGCATTAACATTATGCTTACAGTGTCAAGTGACATTGTAATTTAACATTTAATTTCTTTGAGGTTAGGTTGCTTAGTTTATACACAAATCATACATTAAATGTTTCTATATATATATATTTACATTAATATTACTGTTAATGATTATTTTGTTTAAAGTAAACAAAATATCAGTTATTTGAAGAACGAAATACTAAAGGACTGATATGATAATGAATAAAATGGATAGCTAAATGATACAATTTAAGAAGTACAAATTTTATTTACTGATAGACAATATTATCTGGTTTTATGGAATCATTCTATAGATGTTTCTGGAACAATTTGTTTTATAATAATGTTATGTCACTATATATAAATTTACGTTTAAACTATTAAATAATGTTGCAAGTACCTTTTTAAATAAAATAAGATAACTTTTAAAATAACATACCAACAGGTACGTCCCCAAATATACTTTCCTTTATAGATAATTAAAAAAGTACTGCAACATTTGAATTTTGAATCAGTTTCTTTAACTGAATTGTGTATGAAACTGGTAAATTATAATCATGTCAGTTTCGAGTCCTTTGAACTTATATATATATATATATATATACCTGAAGAACTCGGTCAGTTCTTCAGGTTCAGTTTATCGAGTCCTGATAAACTTTAGTTTTGTTTCTATTCCACGGTTGATACTTTTATCAATATTTATATATATTGCAATAGAGATATTTCTTAGTTCTATATTTCATTTATTTACACTAATGATAAATCTATAGTATTAAAAAATATTTGCAAGATTTTATTTAAAAAGAAAAAAGTTATCCTTACAGTTAGAAATCTAAGTGTCTTCCTCATGGAAATAACAATTAAAATATAGGTTATCTGCACTCAATTTTGCAATTACTGATTTCATAGTAAAATCATAAAATTGCTTATTGTTTCTAATGTTGTTTGAATAATTTCACTAATTAGATAATTTTACTCTTGAAATATTGTTTCATTCAACAATTTTAAATATTTAATTTGTTTGCAAATTAAATTTAGGATTATTTAAAAAAATCCATTATAAATTATATATTCATTTGTAACTAAGAATTGCATTCTTTAGAACTAGATCTCACTGAATGATACTTAGACCTAAATGACTACTTCATACGTCTACCTTATAGACATTGAGTATTCATCATTTTTCTATTACAGAATACTTATGCTTACATTTTTATCAAAATAGGATGCGCATGCATTTCATAAGGGTCACAGAACATACCTTATGACTCATTCTTTTACCATTTTATGTTTTACTTTAATGTGCTAATGCCAATATACATCTTTATGCCAGATCTCTAAACATATAAATATATTTTATGAATGTAATTAATATGACTAGTGAACCCAGGCTGTACTTATTTCTTTCATTTGAAGATAAATCAGAGATTTTATTAGAAGGTAATATTTCTTTTATAGAATGCTATACTATTTTTAAAAATGGTACTCCTAAAAACCAGATTCACTAAAAAACTAGTTACATATTTGACTTCAATCTTATTTATAATACTTTGCATTACATTTATAACATTGTTAATTGTAGTAATGTTACGATTATAAAATGTTTCTTTATATGAATAAAAAAACTTTTTATTATACCAAACTATTATGAAGATATCGTACATAAAATTGCAATCCATATGATTGGGAGTAGAGAAAAAAAATAGATTTTGGATTGAAGTAAGCTACCGAAAGTAACTTTTCTGTTCTTAAATATTGCTCATGAACAACACAGTAAATCATGCACTGAAATAGTGTTCATAATATTGTCTACTATGAACATACAATATGAAATACAATTTCATTATTGTCTAGCAGACATTGCAACCATTGGACATTTTTATATACAAATACACAAGTTTAAATTTGTAATGTTATATCTTTGCATAGTTATATATTACAGCCATAGCCAAGTGTTTGAATGACAGTTTTTATAGAACAAGTATTTCTTTAGATCTTTTTTTTAGTAATAATAGGTCATACCTTTATTTTATGACTATTAATAATTTGTTAGTTACAAAAAAAATGCAATATCACATTGCATTCAAAGACCCAAATTGTAAAAGTTGAAAGAACAACAAAGTCGTAATGCAACAACTTTTCATTAACAAATTTGTATAAACAAAAAAATGAATTATATAAGAATAAAATCAGAATGTGAAAATTTTACCTGGAAATAACAGAAGAGTTTATCATCTATACTTGGGAATTGAAAGACATTTTTGAATGTCTTGACAGCTGCTAAATGAATTCTAACTCAATGACAGTCTCTAATCACTCATCTATCAACCTTATTCCAAGCCAAATATATTCCTTGGTAAATCTTCGTACGACACATTATGCACTCTATAACATCCTTAAATTACACTTTGAAATTTAGGTTTTTGAAATCTCCCTATGAAACATCTTTGACGCACTATTATTCATAACGAGAAATATCTGAAACTATTAACTAGAAACTTAATAAGTAAACATAAGGAAAAAAAGCTATTGTTTCTTATTGCGTTACAAAACAAAAAAACTATTATTTAGAAACATATTTATCAATTAAATAGAAATGACTGATTCACATGTGATTTTATTTCATAATTTATCTTAAAGTCATCAAAACTTGTATAACGCAATTTCTCACTAACTATACATTAAGCCCTTCATAATGAATGCATTATTTTTTAAATATCTATTTCAAAGTAGAGTAAGCATTAATGAAATTACTGGTCAATTACTATAGTGATTATTGATGTACAACACAGTTAGAGATACGTATCAGTGCCGGAATCAATGCATAAATTGTGATAATAAACATGCTATATTACTCAGCAAGATTTATTATAAGGATTGATTACAGTTTAATTCAGTAAACGTTGTAAATCAATCTTTCAAAATGAATTCTCTTTCAAACAAAATTTCAATCACTGAACTGTCAAAATATGATGGAATGTTCATATATGATAATTATTTTTCAGTCCCATTATTTCATATTTATTTAAGAAAAATCTATGATCAATTGAAAATCAATTAAATTGTCGTCTCAATTTTTCTAGCTCAATACTAATCATACTAATCAATACTAATATAATCGTGATCATGAATGTCAAATTTCATTTTTCTAATATATGTAAAAGAAAAGGTAAAAACTAGATTTTCTTTTGCATAATTTACAGTACCCTTTACAATAGTTTAATATAACCTAATATTATCTGGCAAAAATGAGCATGTACTGCTATATCATTATTTAACTATAATATATAACACTTTTACAGGTATGATCACTGTTTAATTTAAGTAGATTAAAAAATCTTTCATGACAACTTATAATCTCTTGTTGAATTAAACAACAGCTAAATTAAAATATAGTTCCCTTTCTATGAAAAGTCTAGTTACACGTCAAATCTAATAAAGTTGGGTAAACTCTTTGACCAATAATGTGGTCACAAATTTATCGATACATAATCCAACTTCAAACATAAAAACATCATCAAAACTCTATTCAAGAGCCATCAATAAATCAATAAACACATATACTGATTTCTTTCAATTGATTTACTTAAATGAATTTAAACATTTTCTTTTAAGTTTAATACATTTGTAATCAAATATTTTCAACATATAATTTAATATCTGTTGTTTTAGCACATATATTGTGACTATTTTTAAAAAATTCTAAATTTAATAATTTTTTCACGTTGCAAATTAGTTTTGGATACTCTGTGCTTTATTCATTCAATCACACTATTAGTTTCTTACTAACTCTTTCTTATTTTCTTTCATTCTTCACAGATATTCTTACATTAATGAATTGTAATATTGGGATGATTCAATAATACGGAACTTTAGAATAAAACAAAATTGAAAAATTCGTAATGTATAAAACTAATATGATAGTTTTATAACTTGTGAAAATAAATACAAAGATATATATTAAACTTGCTTGTCTATCATCACGTTCTATTTTCTCTTGAAAGAATGACTGACAGCCAGTTGGAAGCCGTGAAACTATCCTGGGAACTGAGAAATCAGGTTCTACTGTGGATAACCTCCAGCTATTAACCACTTAACTGTGGAAACCGCAGATATCTCGGCACCTTTCATTTCAAAAGCACAATTTTTAGGCAACAGAAAATTTTTAGAGAATTTGTAGAAAATAATAGAATTATTATTCCTACAAATAATAAAACCCCTTAAATTCAAGTATTTAAGGAAGAACAAGTGAAAGATATGCTGGTAATAAATTCATATACATTAAAAAAATAAACCCAATTAAGTATATTTTTCTTTCTTTATCAAGGTGTACTCCTTCGTCAAACAGTAAAACACCTTAAGCCAACGTTTCGTCGGTATTTTAGACATCAGTTTCTCCATAGACGTATTTTACAAATTCAAAACTAATTATAAAAGAAAGTTTTTGTATTAATTCAAAAACTGAAACCACTCCTAAATATTCAAGTTGAAAATGGTAGCCAAATTTTAAAACTATTTAATTCACATCAAGGGTATCCAAACCCCTTGAAGGTAGTAACCTGGACCGCGAGGCCACTCACTCCACAGGATTAACGACCAGCTTATCTTAAACTTGAAAAACAAAACAATCTCCACTGTCTTCACTTTGCATTTATAATAAATCAGCAAATTCACCCCAGAAATTGTTCAAGTCCTAAAGATGAATGTTGTTCATTCGAAACATGTCGACTATAGGAGATATACTTTATTGTGTAGACAAAATGTTCAAATGTTCAAAATCAAAGAAAACTAACAAACAGAGTAAACAATTTCTAGCTCAAATTTCGTACATCCATCTTCAAGAGAAAAGAGTGAGGTCGGAGACAAGGCACGTTCCGAAAATTTTCAAAAATTTAGTTAGTATGTTTCTTTACCACGTGTGTTACTATTTTTCAATTTTGAAATTGTGTGTACCCAGTTTGGATCGTCATTCCGATTTTACAGAGTATATATATACATATATATATCAATGACCAAATCACAAAAAAACCACAGTTGGGTTTTTGGCTCTGACGAAAACCACTTGTTACGGTTGAAAGATCTTAGTCTTGTTTTCCCATTTCTTATTGTGGTTTGATCATTGATTGTTACTTCACGTGTTTATGTGAAATCTTTATATATATATATATATATATGACCTAGCCCTCAATAACAAAACATACAATAGAATAGAAGAGGTCAAGAACAATTTGTTCAGTATATATATATATAAGTTCAACATTGAAGATAGGTAGCACAGAAAGTAAAGAAACATACTTACAGACTCAAATTTTCGGGCCATCCAAAAATTTATATATATATAAAGATTTCACATTAACACGTGAAATAATAATCAATGATCAAACCATAATATGAAAATGGGAAAACAAGACTAAGATCTTTCAACCGTAACAAGCGGTCCTCGTCAGAGTAAAAAACCCAACATACTTTCATCAAGGGCTTAGTACTGCCTACTTCGCTAGTCCTACAGCAATATAAAAGTTCATAGCATTTCTGATTCATAAATTCTCACTTCTGTATTTACTTAAACTGTTACGAAACTAACATTTCATTTTTAAAAATCCATTCATTTTTGTTTAGGTATAGGGTTTTAATTTATGTATAGTTTTTGTTTCATTTGTATTATGGACTTTCGAAAGGATTTTGGATAAAAACCAAGACACCGGTATTTGAGAGTTTGTATTGAACCAAAAAATCGACGGAGTACTGATTAATTTCATTACTCTTCTATCAGACGGTTGATATAAATTTCAATTTACGTCTAAACCACAGGAAGAAATCAGGAAAAGAAAACTAAAACCACTTGTTTTGGTTGAAGGATCTTAGTCTTTTTCCTGATTTCTTATTGTGGCTTAGACTTTGATTTTTATTTCAAGTGTTTATTGTGATATTTTGTTGTTGAATATATATATATATATAAACTACATTCAATAATATATCAACGGTATGATAGAATAGGAATATTATGCATTTGTGATACGGTAAATTTTCTAAAATTCAAAATTAAACTCTTAATTCTGGTGTTTAGGTTTTATTTGAAAACTTTTATCATAGGTAGAAGTAAGAATTTTTCAAATGAAAAATCAAATTTACATTATATAAACGAACAAACAATCTTGACTGGTCAAAACCTTCAAGTGGATGGTTTTGACCAGTTAAGATTGTTAGTCATTTAAATACTATAAATTTCGTTTTATATGTAAAATATTCTTAATTCTACCCATGATAAAGGTTTTAAAATATTAGAACTTTTGGCATTGAGAGTTTGATTTTGAGCCTAGAAAATTGACGGAGTCCTGATTACATACTACACTTATATATATATATATATTCAGGTAACTCACCACAAATTAAAGAAGATAGTCGCTCTAAGGCCTTTCGCTTTCACGTCGGCAGAGAGCAAGTGACTTTTCACTTGCTCTCTGACGACGTGAAAGCGAAAGGCCTTAGAGCGACTATCTTCTTTAATTTGTGGTGAGTTACCTGAATATTTATATCACGTGTTATTGTGACAATTTTCTATATATATATATCAATGATCAAACCACAATAAGAAATAAGAAAACAAGACTAAGATATTTCAACAGTAACAAGCGGTCTTTGTCAGAGTCAAAAACCCAACTGTTTTTTGGGTCAGTTGGGTTTTTGACTCTGACGAAGACCGCTTGTTCCTGTTGAAAGATCTTAGTCATGTTTTCCCATTTCCTATTGTGGTTTGATCATTGATTGTTATTTTACGTGTTTATGTGAAATCTTTATATACGTATATATATACATATCCGTAGGTGTTTGTTTTTTTTTTTGTTTTTATTTGTAACATTATATATATATATTTAGTTAAATATCTGATTTACAAACTGATTTATATAGAAAATTCCAAGTCGTTTACTTCTGGTGTGCTTAATGACTTACTGGAGGCGTCATTACTGTTTTACCAAGTCTGGAGGCAGGGTAACCCAGTGACTTACGTGCTCGTTTCTGGACTGGTAGATTCGGAGTTCGATACTTACTTTAACCATCAATTTATTCACGCGGGAGGTGAAACAAAAGGTATGTCGCCTCTTTATGATTATACGATTTCACAATTTACAAGAATTTACGAGGTATGATGGACAGTATTACTACTAATTCGTTGAAATTAGTTGAAATTAAGGACTGATAATGTACAATGTCCATTGTATGGTTTCACAAAGGGCCAATCATTGGTCTACAAGTGTTCTCTCGTAAGCCAGTCACGGCTACCTAACCTAAGTCTGGTGATAAAGAAACAAGATCCTCATTTCTGATTGAAATCAGACTGGAGAAGAGTTACACGATAAGCGTTTAAAAACAGCAAAGTTAAATCAGTTTTTTGCCTTGATTTTAATTACATTATAGATAAGTTTCTAGTGAAACATTAGACCATATCAGTCAAACCTTGAACCTATAACATTTTAAATGACCTCGTGAAGGAAACTTTTATAGAAATTGCATTTAAATTAAGATCATCCAACTGGTAACCACCTCCAATGATGCTTGACTTTATTGTTCTCAGGAAAACTGGTATATTCAACATGACTATGGTAGTTCACAGAAAATCGTGAAAAATAATGAAGGTAGAAGAATTACTATGGGTTAGGTGTAAAAAGAAATATAATATAAAAAAGATCATAAAATTCAAATTATTTTCTTGAGGATTAGGTCTACTCCTGATTATCTACTCCTATAATAATAGGATGTAATCCTATAATAATAAGCCTATAGTAATGATTGTCTACTCCTGATTATAAGCCGACCCTTTGCTAAAGATCGTTCGGACTTGCGGAAAGAAAAGTCTTGGGAATGATGAACAATCTTTGGCCAAAACCAAACATCAGCTTATGATCAGGAGTAGTTAATCTTTGCATCTAATCCTCAAGAAACTTATTTTGAATTTTAAGGATCAGTTTTTGAGAAGGTATATCAATATCAGATTCATAAAGATCTTAATAATTTTCTTAAGTTGTCTTCTTAAGCTTACTGCAACCCTTTCACTATTTAAAACATTATGCAATTCTATATATACACATGGTGTCATAGTATACTATATCATGGTTCGCTATATATAAAGTAGTATGGAGTATAATTAGGGGCCAGGTTAGCTCAGTGGTCAACGTACTCGCCTCTCGGCCGGTAGTCCGAGGTTCGATCCTCACCTGGCTCTCGATTTATTCACACGGGTGGTGAAATAAATCTGAGTACGTCGTCCCTCGGAGAGGACGTTAAGCCGTCGGTCCCAGGACTGTATGATGTCAGGTACTCCTTAAACATCCTTACTCAAAATCCACTTTAGGACTTCCAATGTAGAATCTGTAGAATCACTGATCAAACAAAATGCCTGTAAACGGCTGATCACCCGCTGGGGGATCAGTTTAAACAATAAAAAAATGGGGTACTATCAATCCAGAACTTATCCCTGTAGACTCTGCAGAATCTGGAAGTAAACATCGTAAGAAGTTGCCTTATATCTAAGAAAATAAAAACATTTAAGCAGATACAATATTTTGATCTGAATACAATTTTGATCATTTGATCATTCGCTAGGGAGAAAAAAAAGTTATAATATTCCACATATTTTGGTTTACTAATGCATTTTTCACTTATAACTTGAACTTACTTATAACTTACTTGCTTCCGTCAACAAACGCTCCCATCAACCCGTCGCCATCTATGCTAACAGTCATGGATTCTCCTTCAATGATTGCTTTAGGGTGCAGATATTACGACTAGTTCCCACAGAGAGTAAAACGGTCACTTTACGAGCATCCGAGGTGGCACATATCTGATTTATGAATGCGCATTGTAAACCCGGTCTAAACTTAAAAAGATAGGGCCGTTTAAATGGTTTGAGATTTTATTTATTTATTTATATTATTTTACTTTATACTTTTTGTATTAATATATTCTTTATTATGATTATCTTTCTTTTCTTTTATTTTAAATTACTATTATACCACTTTACTTTATTCTAATCATCATCATCATCATTATTATTATTTAAGTATTTATTATTTATATTCCTGGTGCAAACGGTTTCCGTGTCGGGTATTGCCAGGAAATAGGATGTGGTTTTTTAGTGGATCGGGACCCCCAACCCCACATACCCTAAGCAAGACGTCTTGCTAAGGGATCTGATGAACAGATTTTTCCACATCCTACGACGAAAAAAAAATTATATTCCTGGATTTTCTTTAGTTTCAGTTATTCTCCTCTTAATTTCTTCATTATTATTGCTTTTTAAGTTTTTATTATTTATATTTCCTCATTTTCTTCATTTTCACTTTCTATTTCTTAGCTCTTCCCTTATTCCTAGTTAATTTTTCATACTTGACTTGAACTGGGCTCACGTTTGACAACACTGTTGGTCTTCAACAGTTGCTTCGCAAGTGCGCTGGGTGCCCCTATCTCAACTCTCCTGATGACGGTTCAACCAATAATTAGAAACAGTAAGTGTGTTCGTTTCTTTGTCTTGTGTCTGTGGTTTACTGTCAAACGTTTGTTGTCCTTTTGGATCGTTTTTCTGTTTACTATATATATAATAGTTATTAAGCATATTTAATGATTTCTAATTGTTTTTTTTAGATGTATTTGATTATTGTTAATGCATTTATGTGTTTTATTTACACCAATGGATGAAATATAGTTTGAATTCTAAGAAGTAACCAAGCTATTTCAAGTATTAAAAGCCCTGGACTGAGTCGAAACAGATTGAAGCAAGAGAAAGTGAAACAGATGTAGAAATTATGTTCTCAGTGCTTTGGAGGTGGGGGCTAAAAAGGTTAATAAAACAATTAAAGGGTAGAGAAAATTGTTGGAAAGGTCTAGGTGACAATTGGCGGAACAAATGGCAATTATTTGCTAGTTGGAACAAACCCTTTAGAGAGTGTTCTAACTTTTACATTGTATCGTTGCGATTGACAGTATTGTACATGTTTCTATCTGTTAAGTTCAATTGTTTAATATTTGGCAATAATTAATAATGATGCTAAATAGGCATTATTTTTTATTAGAAATAGAATTAATTGTCTTATCTCATATGAATTTTTAACGAGGATACCTTTAGGACTCTGATCGGATTATGTCTTTCCCAAAGAATAGAGTGAGCAAGATTTTACATTAACACCGTGAAAAATCCATGGACATCCTAAAAATGTGAACCTCAATTCTTCAGTAATAAAGGGAACTATATTAAATATTAACCACTTTGTAGCATTTTTATTGGATTATTAATAAAATGGATTTTTTTTTTACTTTTTTTACCACACATATAAAATATTGAAGAATTAATGTTTGCACGGGTTTAAAATATTTATATCTCGTTTTTAAAGTTCATGGAGTCCATTAGAATTGGCTTCGCAAATCGGTTTCCCTCTCTCTAACTATGTTTGTATGTGTGCAACGCGAGTCTGTATGTGTGGGCAGATTATCTCAAAAAAAAAAAAAAAAAAAAAAAAATTAACATCGCCAAATTACATACTTGAGTTACAATTAGTTCTGAAACGTAACAGAAACCTTAGTAAGAATATTATATTTTTTTAGCGAGTACCCCAACTAATTTTTTTTATGATTTTACTGATTTTTGCAATCTATATAAGCGAAATATGATTAAAATTACTGCTAAGTTTGTTGAGCCTATATATGTATTAAGTGTTATTAATATAGCAAAAGTCCTTCAGGCTCAAAAGTTTAGGAAAATATTGCGGAATATGGATAATTTAGGTTATGTTAAGTTACGGCTGCCGTCGCTCTAGAGAAAACACACATAGGCCAAAGTTTGGTTCCTTAAGGTGACACATAATGGGAGCTTAAGAATCTACATTGAGAGCTTTAAATTTTGCCCAAAAGTGTATTTAGAGTATATTTAACATGTACCTGACATAGTACAAGCTCGGGGCCGACAGCTTAACTTCTTCTCCGATGGACGACTAGGTCACACTTTTTCATCTCTAGCGTGAATAAATCGCGTGAAGATAGAACTTCTGACCTACCAGAAAAGAAGTGAGCACGTAAGTCACTGGGCTACTTAGTATAATTTTTAGAGGACTCAGATGTGCTTAATACAGCTATTACATTGTTAATGGTGATAAACAAAAAGTAGTAGTAGATAAATAAAATATATTAAATTTGATCTGGATTCGTTAAACTGATAGGGAGAAATCAAACAATTCTGCTTCAGGAAATTAATCTGACAAAGTACATAATCTAACGTCTACCTCTGTGAGAACAGTTCTGGTGAGAAAGAAGGATAGATTTATTCCAGTGTGATAAAACGTTATTCCATTATGACTAACTGATTAATTGAATTTGGTTTTTCAATGACATGTTATTTTAATTATTTTGTAGCTTTTTTTATGAAATTATATTAAATTTTTGGAGATACTAGATGTTTGTCAGTGAAAAATGTTAAAAAAGGTTTGCTGTATGCGAACAAAAAGTTCTTTACTTTCGTTATTAATGATTGAGTAAGTATCATTAACAGTAAACTAATTGTGTTAGGTCAGTGTGTGAATGTTGATTGTGGGATTTTTGGTAAAGAAAGAGAAAGTGGAGGAACATATCTCAGTCCAGAAAAGTGTAGGCGGGTGTATGGTCTGAAGAGACTCGTTAGGAGGGTTGTGGGGTCACTACCTCTCTCCATTGTTTAACTCTTCAGATCTTCTGATAGTTCGTCTCCTACTTTACACTGCCTTCCCTCTCAAAAATACTTTCCTTTGAATACTAATGAACTCTCTTCTAACTCTTTTACCAATAACCAATAAATTACCACAAATATTTGTTGAAAAAAAAATAATTACTGTAGCATATGCTAATTAATCCTTTGGTTTCAATAAACTCTAATAAGTTTTAACCAAAGTGAAAGTGACTTTAAGGTTTCCAATGAAATCGATGCAATGAACCAAAAAGTGAAAAGAACAGCTATTATAGATATATAAATAGGTTAGGTTAGGTTGCAGTGGCAGCCCCACAAGGGAACACACGTAGCCCGAGCATTGGCCCTTTGTGATACCACACAATAAAGATTGGTTATACAGTAGGAGTCCTAAATTTTGCCTAACTCAAGTGTATTTAGAGTAGGGATCTTTAACGAGTACCTGAAATCGCACAGGCTCGGGACCGACGGTTTAACGTCCTTCTCCGAGGGACGACGTGCTCAGATTATTCACCTCCCACGTGAATAAATCGAAAGCCAGGTGGGGATCGAACCCCAGTCTCATAGATATATAAATATATAGTGGTATATGTTGGCAGCAGGTCTTCTCGTAAATATATATATATATATATATATATATATATATATATATATATATAAAATTGTTAGCAGCTTCTGTACTCACAATTTTAGTGCTGGTGCCCACTACACATGTAGTTGCCAGAAACTGGCATCTAAAACCGGACGAAAGGAAAATTGCTTGAAATATCGAGGCCTCCAGCTCTATAATTATGAGTGAAATATCTGCTCAATATATTATTATGAATTTCAATATATATCTATATATACATATATGTAAATTTTGCTAGCAGTCCTTCATTTAAGCACATAATTTGCAGAATCTTGCTTTTTGATAAGTTTTTCTGTCTTCCTGAGTAACATTTTCGTTATTGCATCTAAAGTAACAACTTTCTACTGTCAATATGTTTCAACTCTTTTCTATAGCCATCTTCGGGATGAGAATGATTCTCAAATGTTTTTCCTTTTATATAAGCAAAGTGGTGTCAATAAGAACGATTAAGATTGTTTGTTTAATCTGAAAACATTCGTACATTGGAGTAACTAGTCCCATGCTGGTCAACGTTTCTGTTAGAGATATTGAAATGATATAATTTAATTATTTATTGAACCTGTATAATGTTTTAAGCGGTTAATGTAAGTTTAATGAGACAACTTAAAACAATTAAGGTAGTTATATTATTTAAGATGTTCATGAATAAGTGACTAAAATAAATCACCTACTCTGATGAAGGTGCGTAAGTTTAGTTGAAAGGAGGGGTTCACACGAGAGAATAGACATAACAGCTTTCAGAAGTTAAATAACGATACATGTGGGGCACAATGCTTCTGAAACTTCTGAACGAACCATTAGAAAGTGAGGACCTACCTTTTTTTCCCGTTGAACGAAAGACTATTGAGAAATTAAGTTTATAGAATATGAACATTATTTATTGTTTAATGATATACAATTCCATGAAAACTCAACTATATAGTTTTCTTCTGATATTTGATAATAAGCCATCGAAAGAATTTGGAACGTTTTCTATTCAATATTGTGATATTTTCTCGATTTTGAAGATACATGTGTTAACAAATATGTGTGTATTTATATATGTGTATGTGTGTGAGTGCGTGTTTGTATGTCTTTGTTATATTATTAGAAACATACGAACTAAGCAAGCAGTTATTATGTGGTATTTAATCATGATTAGAGAGGAAAAGAAAACATTACGTCTTCCCACAAAAAGAGGATTTATTACACCTCGCGTTTCACAAATTGTTTATTGTTTAATGAGTAATAAGTAGTCAACATCATTTCTCCGAGTTAGACGCAACCTGACGATGAACACTAGGTGTTTGAAACGCTTGGTGTGATTAAATCCTTTTTCGGTGGGAAGACTTAGTGTTTTGCTTTATCTCTATTAATTATTAGAAGCACATTCACTTATGTATCTCTAATGCTCTAGGTACTAATGTTCCTTTTAAGCAAATACATCTTACAAATACATTTAAGCCTCTAATAATCTACAGTCCCTATCTTCATAATGAGTGTGTGTGTGTGTGTGTGTGTGGGTGTGTATGTGTGTGTGTGTGTGTGTGTGTGTGTGTGTGTGTGTGTGTGTGTGTGTGTGTGTGTGTTTCCTTAGATTATTTTTACAGGTTCACATAGATAGATGGTGATATTCAGATTTTAGAATTGGGTTGCAGGAATAGATGACACAATAGGGTTGAGAAATTCGTTCAGGTTCCAAAGAAAGCTATTAGAGTCTAGGCTTACCTTGTCATCTTTTATTGACGGTATACTTTTAAAAAACTGACTCTAAATAAGCAGAACCCACAAATACTGACATTAATATTTCACAATTTCATTATTTGTGTAATAACAAAAGAATAACACCATGTTATTTTTTCTCTATATATATTAAAAACTATTATCTATGCTATTAGTTAATTAATGTTATTCATGATAAGAAATATAGATCTCAAATAATTTTATAAACAACTATACATCATTAGTATTGTATCATCAATACTATTGATGTATCAACATCATTGTATCAATGTATCATTCATTGTATCAACATCAACTGATTGGTGTTGGGTATCCATAAATAACACCGGCAGACGTTTCTTAATCAACGCGTTTATACTGAAGGTCAAATTATGATCTGTTATTCTCAGAACATAACAATAAGAGAACAGAAAGAATGAAGAGTAGTCTTTTAAAAATAAGTTCTTTTTGCTTTCAGGACAGAGATGTTTATTACGGAACGGTGGCTCAATTCGATTAAAACCTCAAATATACATACTAAAATCCTATTGACGTTATTTGTGGATAATAGCAACCACAACAGTAGCACTTTCTTTTTGGATTTTTACGAGGAATAAAAGTGTTGAACAAAAAAAAAATCAATTAAAAACAAAAATCAGCATGCTTAAATGTTTTTTGTTCTTATTATTATTGTTATTCTGGTATTTGAAAATAAGCACGATCCCTGCGGTTACAGTTTATTTATAGTGGATTTTTTTTTCGTCGTAGAATGTGAAAAAATCTGTTCAGCAGATCCCTTAGCAAAATATTTTGCTTTCCTGGCAATATCCGACACGGAAACCGTTTGCACATTACTTCATACCGGTGCCTCAGTCCTCCTGAATAGGATTCACCTTCTTGTCCCCATTCGTTCATCTATGAATTATCGTTGCCTTGCCTCGTGCTTTTATTTTTCTTATGACGAAGAACCGTCTCTACAAAGTTTGCAGCTTTTGACCAATTTTCTTCACTCTGGAGCATCTTTTGAACTGTGGTCTCTGGAGTAACCTCACCCAGTGATGCTATTAATTTCTGGCGCAGCACTCCCCATTTAGCACAGAAGAAGAAGGTATGCCCTGCATCGTCGTTTTCCCCCGAGCTACAGTGCCTACATTGAGGGCTATCAACTTTACCCATCCTGTGTAGGAATTATTATAATAATAATACCCTGATTAGTTAAAATAAATATATGTAATTTATTTGCAATTAACTTAGGTTTATTTTTAATGATTGTTATTATCATTGTAATAATAACTGCCACAACAATCATATAGTAGAAAAAAATGAATGTTGGTACAAACAAAAATACATTAAAATAATATTAATATATTAAAATGTAGGGCGCTAAAAGTTAATGCTTTCTGCATTTATTATTAATTGGTTAATATTAATATTCTTATTAATATAAGTCAATTACTTTATGACTTATAATCACATATAAGTTTTAATGATAATAAATCCTTATTTCAACCTGTGATAGGCCAGATTAGCTCAGTGGCAATGCGCTCGCCTCTGTAAATCCGCGGTTCAATACCCATTGTGACCATCGATTTACTCACGCGGGAGGTTGAAAAATCTGGGCACATTGACTCTCGGAGTGGGCGTTAAGCCGTCAGTCCAAGCCTGTACGATGTCAGACACTATTTATCGATCCTTGTTTTAAATGCACTTGAATTTAGGACTTCCAATGTAGAATGTTCATTGCATAGCATCAAGAGGAGACGATGTGTGTTCTCTTGTGGGACTACTGATGTAATTTAACTCAAACATAATATAGACAGATTGTTTTTTGGTTTGACCCAGTTACTGGTACTTCTATGTAATAGTGGAAGGATATCGGTAGATAGAAGGTAAAGTTAATTGCCTTCACCAATAACTTGAGGGGTTGAGTTTTTTGAAACTTGCTTAATGGATGGTTTCAGCCCATTGACGTCAGCCATAACCCCCTCTCATGAGTGTTAGTATTCTTTTGATATTTCAACCTTATACCCAGGCCTCCAAGGATTGGCTTGCTTTCAATTATCAGCTTCAAATACACTGAGTTATCTCAAGCAGAAATATCATTCCTTCTTAAGACTCCGTAGAGGCGTTCGCCTTAAGAGGTGTCTTTAGATAGAATAATGAGTATAATTAATTATTTGATAGGTTTTAGAATATTTATGATATCTTTTTGATATCAATACAGCCTTCCAACATTCTTGTCAATATAATGTGCATCCATTTTACGACATTTATGATATTGTGGGTATAACCAAATATTTACCTGAAAATGATGCATCCGAAGCCACTGACATGATACTTGTATTTTATGGATGTTGTACAGCTGGCTTAAAACAGGTTAATGACAATAAGTTTGTATACTTCAGTACAAAGTAGACGAATAAAGCTAGATACTCGTAGGTACTTAACTAATTTAGCATTTAGTACTTGCACAGTACTATATACTTTTTAGTTCCTAAGTACTTGTGTTGTCTATATTTAGTACTTAAAAAATGTTAAGTAAAGTAGTTATTTGACACTTTTGTATTAATTATACGATTTCATCTTCATCAGTATATCGCTGATTTAGTATTTAATACTTTTACATTCCTAAGTACCTCCCCACATTTTGTACTACTGAATTAAACATTTTAATGACAATAGTTTGCTACAAAGTCTACGAATGAAGTTTGGTTAGTACGTTTCTTACTTAGTACCTGCAAGTTGTTTTGTACTAAATACGATGATAATTCATGGCAATTGTTGTTTCTATACTTTGTTACATACTATACGAATGAAGCTTTACCAGCACGTATCTGGTTTTGGGCTTGCATGGTATTTGGTAGTTTTTATCTTGTAAGTAATTTTTTTGTCTATATTTCATAGTAGTTATTGAAAGGTGTTAATGAGATTAACTGTTTGAATATTTAGTTAAAAATAATATTAAATAGAAATTTAGATTTTAGAATAAGAAATTATCATATATTATTGCAATAAAAAAAATTGTGCTACATACAATGTGTATCTAATAGGTGATTAGAATTACAGCTTTGTGTGGATGTTGGAAGAAGAAATTTGATGGGAGTTTAAAAAGGGACAGGCTCGTAATTACCGGGCAACACCCTGACCAGTGTCTGTCTGAAGTCGTACAAATGACTTCTACAAAGATTACCAAAAAAACGAATTAGATCAGAAATACGATGCATTACAGACTACTTAGAGAACATTAGAAAGTTGGGATCGAAATCTTAGAATTGGGGTGTTGGAGTGAGAGTGTCAAGAATTCCAGTTAGAAAGTAAAATTACCTGATTAATCATAAAAGTACTAAGAGACCCCGGTCACCGCAAAGGTAATCCCAGTGTGTGCTTTTTTTTATGGCCATAGGGGTAAACAAATCAGCATTATTAGTAATGATTCGCTTAACAACCTCATTATAAAAGAGTTAATTGAGGTATTTGTAATGAATATGGAATGCGAAAACTATATTCATCATGCTAATACCAAACTTGCTTTCTGCATAAAGATTTTAGAACTTATTATTAAATCCAATCATGTTACAATTATATTGGATAACATTGTATTATATAAACTCAATTCACAAGAAGAACACATAAAAAATAAATCACAACAATTCACATTATTTCAGCCACCCATATTCATATCTTTCAATCTGATGACGAGGAAACCGAAATATAGTAGTGAGTTATCTGTTTTATATGTGTGTTAATTCTATGAATTATATGATTTTTTTTCAAGGAATTGTTTCATTTAAGTGAATGTATATAGTTCGAAAATAGACAGAAACAAAATTGGAAACTAGATACTAGGACTCACATTCAATAGTTGGACCCTTTTAACGGTTGTTTTCTGGAAAGGAAGCTTTACAGCGAGAAAATGAAAGCCTATATATATATATATATATATATATATATATAGTGAATCTATATTAATTATCTCGATCTGATAGGCTATTTAATGATCAAACGAAATGTTTTTTATCTTGTTTGTGTTATCTTATCGTTATTTTTGTTCTTTCTAGCTCTAATGAAAGTTACATGTTCAGTTTTTCTCGTCCAAAGAGTCATCTATTTCGGCTGCTTGTTTAGATACAATCTAAACCCACATATAACAAATAACGAGTTGACGTCTAAAATAGTATGATTGTTCAAAATTCGTTAGATTCTGCAAAGTTCGTCAAAATGAGTGCTACAAGGTAAAATAAAAACAGAGTGAGAGTGAGTGGAAAGAGAGAGAAAGTAATCTTCTTTTCTATTTTTTTCTTTTGACTAACCACAGTTCAAAATATTGACTATACTTGATTTTTTTATCTCCCTGATGACTTTCAGATTATATCAGAATCAGAAAATAACGAAGATCTTTCCACTGAAATAACTTGTCTTTGATTTAAATTAAATATCAGAGTCTCATATTATATTCATACTCACAGGAACTGTGACGCTTTGAAGAAAATCACATGTTTTGATTAAAGATGTTAGTAATTTTTTGCGTTTTTTTACTGTATATTAAACTTATATATTTATATACACACACACATATATATATATATATAGTATAATAGAGTTAAAACGAAGGTAACACACAGTTAGACACAGACATAACTCATTTCTATATTTCGACTATCGTCGTCATCAGGAAGCAAACACTACCGCAGGAATGCAGGGGAGATAAATATATAATACATATATGAATATATATGTATAATATATATATCTATATATAAACTAGAATTTAAAAAGAACACATAGAAAGGAAATCACTGAACTCACTACTATATTTCGATGTCCTCGTCTTCAGGAAAAGAAGTGAGTCGCTCCAAAGGCTGATAACGACTCATATATATATTATACATACAAGATTTCACATAAACACGTGAAATAACAATCAATGATCAAACCAGAATATGAAATGAAAAAAAAAAGGACTAAGATCTTTCAAGAGTAACAAGCGGTCTTCGTCAGAGTCAAAACCCAACTATTTTTGACTCAGTTGGGTTTTTGACTCTGACGAAGACCGCATGTAACGGATGAAAGATCTTAGACCTTTTTTTCCCATTTCATATTGTGGTTTGATAATATATGTTATACATATATGAATATATTTCTATAAAACTCCAAAAACAAATTACGCAAGGAAAAGGAAAAAATACAGTAAAGTAACGGATATTTTGGTGAATAATCATATAGCAGAGTAGTATGGACAAGAGAGGACGTCAACTGATGCTTCAAGAGTTGACACTGATGACTGATTGCACGTATATACGTAAAAAGCAATATACATACACACACATTCACGCATATCCTAAAAATTTATGTCCAAATATAAGTTCTAAATAATATTGAATTTCGTATTCAATAGAAAAATAAAAATATTAAATTTTCTGTAAGTCATCGTAAAAAAAATTGAAATAATGATGAGAATTGATGAGTTTTTTTACATTTTAATCTCGAATTTATTTTTAAACTATTGTTATCTTATGGTCTATCGGTTGTTAAAAACAGTGATATAGGTATATGTACAGAAAATTATTGTCAGATAAAATGTGCAGATGTGCATACTAGAAGTCACTTTAGCCACAATATAGAATTTCAAATTGTTGTTTTACACATGTTTTTATTGAGGTAAAGTCAGCTGAATGTGCACTGGCCATTCCACGAGAGAACATAGTCCAAACACAGGCCCTCTGCAATACCATATAATGAACATTCAACACTGTCAGTCTTAAATTTTGCCTAACTCAAGTGTATTTAGAAAAGGGAACTTTAACAAGTACATGATATCGTACAAGCTTTGATCTGCGGCTAAACATCGTCTTATAAGGATGATCTGCTCAGGTTTGTTTCACCTACCATGAGAATAAAATTCACGTCTTCTAGTATCTTCTAGAATAAAATTTTTCATCTTCTAGCCACCCAACATCCTTTCCTGAGGACGACCGTTAAAAAGGACGAAATATTGAATGTGAGTCCTAATTTCTGTTTTTCATTCGTGGTTCTCCAAGTTTTTAAAGTATATATATATATAATATATATATATATATATATAATATATTGGTATACTTTGGGAGCAGACCTTCTTTTAAACATACCTCATTAAAGATCTTGCCAACATTAAGTTTAGTATGTTTCCTACATACCTTTTTAAGGTTTCGAATGCTACCTTTCCATCTCTGTGGTACCATATAAATTAACTCACCGATTTTTTTATCTTTCATTGTATTTTTCATATTACATTTCCGACGTTTCGGTCTACGTTGACCATTTTCAAGGATTCTATATACAAGGTTTTTTTAAAACAATTCTAATAAATACTTATTTACAATGACAATTACCTCACTTCTATCAAACATAACTAATAATAAAATATTCTTTTAAAAAACACTACCTTAATAAACTTGAGTAACAGGTTTGCTACAAAATTCCCTACATGAACATTTACACAACATTATTTAAATCACTATATAGTTATTTTTCACGAATGTAACTTTAAAATTCTGGAAAAACAACAGGACTGATCATTAATGTTCGGCTTCTTTTCCTTTATGCATAATGATTCAATTATATGCAGCCTCGTGTGATTATTTTCTGCATATAATACTTCAATGTTGTCTTCCAGCATTTTTCTACTTAGCCTGCTTTTATGTATGTTCATTGTGTGTTCTTTCGGTCCTCCGGCTGCGAGATGCATCGTAAGTCTGCGTGAAAGTGTTGTCGTCGTAGAACCAATGTAGCTCGATTTTAGGAGCTCACAGTCTCCTATAGTGCAATTATATCTGTACACTACATTGGTTTTTTGTAGTTGTGTTTTTTGTTGTAGGTTGTTCCTAATTATCATATTTGCTGTGCAGGAACTCTTGTAGTAAATACTAATATTTAGCTTGTCTGCCGAGTTAACACATGTTGTATTTCTTTTAATTATGGCCTTCAAAATTCTTTCATCCTTTATATATTCATTAGAGAATTGATTCTTATAATACACCGTTTGTATTCTTCCTTCTTCACCCAGCTGAAGCTCTTGATTATTGTTTGAATTTATATTCTTCATATATTTCCTTAAAATATTGTCGAAGTGTTGGTTACTATAACCATTGTTGACCAATACTTGTTTAATCCTTTCTACTGCTTGGTCGAAGAGAAGCCAGTCAGACGATGTCTTGAATGCTCTATGTATAAGTGCCTTAATTGTTCCATCTTTATATCTTTCTGGGCACTCACTTTGTGCATTTAAATAAACTCCTGCATGCGTTGGTTTAACATATACTGATGTTTCATATTTCCTGTAATTCTGGTTTATTCTTACATCCAGAAAGTTGATATTATTGTTGACACTGAATTCCTTTGTGAATTTTAAAACTGATGCCTCTTCAAGTGCTTTTTTAAACACTCAATTTCTTGTTCGTTATTCACCACTAAGAAGCAATCATCAACGTAACGGCAGTACACATGGGGCTTGACTATAGATTCTTGTGTTAATACACTATTCTCTACATGGCACATGTAAAAGTTTGCAAATGTTACTCCAAGGGGAGAACCCATGGCAACGCCATCTATTTGATAATATAAGCTCCCATCAATATGTGTAAAAGGATTTTTAGTTGTGCAACTACGAAGTAAACTTTCCAGAATTACTCTTGAAAAAGGAGGAGGGGTTAGAGTCGGATGTTCATATGCTAAATCACAAATAATTTCAATAGTTTTTTCTACTGGAACATTTGTGAAAAGAGATTCAACATCTAGAGAGGCCATGGTTCCTTTAGGCTCAGTGGCTCGTATTATTTCTAAGAATTCATCAGTGGATTTAAGTAGATACTTAGCAGGTAGGTAAGGAGTAATAATTTTATTTAGTGCTTTAGCAGTACCATAAGTGGGTGTATTAACTTGAGAAATTATATTTCGTAAAGGGTTACCTGCTTTGTGCGTTTTGACATTACCGTATATGTAACCAGGACTAACGATGACTAACTTACTTTCACGCAGACTTACGATGCATCTCGCAGCCGGAGGACCGAAAGAACACACAATGAACATACATAAAAGCAGGCTAAGTAGAAAAATGCTGGAAGACAACATTGAAGTATTATATGCAGAAAATAATCACACGAGGCTGCATATAATTGAATCATTATGCATAAAGGAAAAGAAGCCGAACATTAATGATCAGTCCTGTTGTTTTTCCAGAATTTTAAAGTTACATTCGTGAAAAATAACTATATAGTGATTTAAATAATGTTGTGTAAATGTTCATGTAGGGAATTTTGTAGCAAACCTGTTACTCAAGTTTATTAAGGTAGTGTTTTTTAAAAGAATATTTTATTATTAGTTATGTTTGATAGAAGTGAGGTAATTGTCATTGTAAATAAGTATTTATTAGAATTGTTTTAAAAAACCTTGTATATAGAATCCTTGAAAATGGTCAACGTAGACCGAAACGTCGGAAATGTAATATGAAAAATACAATGAAAGATAAAAAAATCGGTGAGTTAATTTATATGGTACCACAGAGATGGAAAGGTAGCATTCGAAACCTTGAAAAGGTATGTAGGAAACATACTAAACTTAATGTTGGCAAGATCTTTAATGAGGTATATATATATATATATATATACTTTAATTGGAAAGTATATATAATTTCCAATATATACTTTCATATAAGGAATAACAATCTTATATATATGCAGATTCAGATATACATATATATATATATATATATATTATCATCAAGAAAAAAATCCACAAAGGACAACGAAGGTTTCAAAGTAAACTATATGTACGAAGAGCCAGGTTAGCTTAGTAGTTAACGTACTCGCCCTCGGCAGGTTGTCCGGGTTTCGATCTCCACCTGGCTCTCGATTTATTCAAGCGAGAAGTGAATAAATCTGAGTACGTCGTCCCTCGGAGAAGACTTTAAGCCGTCGGTTCCGAGTCTGTACTATTTTAGGTACTCGTTAATGACTCCTACTCGAAATGCGCTTTAGTTAGGCAAAATTTAGGACTCCCAATGTAGAATTTGTAGAATCACCAATCAAACAAAAATTCGGTAAAACATTAAAAAAAAAACAACAAATTCTAGGTACATAGTCAATAGAAAAACAGACTAACAGTCTCTAATTTTGACTTAAGCGTTATCAGGAGAGAAGAGATAGAGACACCAAGCGCACTTGGGTCTCCAACCGTCGCTTCCCAAGTGCGCTTGTTGTCTCTATCTCTTCTCTCCTTATGACGCTTAAACTGAAAATGGGAGACTGTAAGTCTGTTTTTCTATTTACTGTCTACCTATAGTTTACTAGAAACGTATATATATATGATCAAAACCACAATAAGAAAATGGGAAAACAAGACTAAGATCTTTCAACCGTAACAAGCGGTCTTCGTCAGAGTCAAAAACCCAACAGACTGGGTTTTTGATCAAATCACAAAAACCATATTGCGGTTTGATCATTGATTGTTATTTCACGTGTTTATGTGAAATCTTTATATATATATATATATACATATATATACATATATAACAGATTCAATAATATATTGACCTTGTTATATAATAGGTGTGTTATCTAATCGGATTTGGCCAATTTTTTAGGTTCAAACATCGAACTCTCGTTGCCGACGTTTCTGTTTTATTTTAAAACCTGTTTCATAGGCAGAAGTAAGAATTTGTTGTTTAAGAAAATGAAATTTACATTATTTAAAGGAACAACAATCTTAACCGGACAAAACCTTCGACTAGACACTAGATTAAAATTCTAGGTTAAGATTGCTGTTACATTAAATAATGTAAATTTCATTTTCTTAGTCAAAAAATTAAATTCTTAGTTCTGCCTATGAAAAAGTTTAAAAATAAAACCGCTACGAGAAAGTGATTTTTGAGCCTAGAAAATTGACCGAATTTCGATTAGATAACACACTATATATATAACCAATTAGTTGAAAAGATTCTTTGAACTGAATAAACTAGAATTTTGAAAAGAACACACAGAAAAGAAATCACTGAACTCACTACTATATTTCGACGTCCTCGTCGTCAGGAATAGATGTGAATCGCTCCAAAGGCTGATAACGACTTTTGTTCTTTTTTTTTGTTTTGTTCTTTTCAAAATTCTAGTTTACATATATAAATATATAACAATATTTTACAATGCACACTTTAAATGAAAATCTGCTTCCAAACCACAGTAAGAAATCAAAATTTATGAGTTTTTTTTCTGATTTCTTACTCTGGTTTAGAAGTTTACATATATATAAAATATAAAGAAACAAAACACATGAGAAATTAAAAATACGTACTTACAGTTCCGTATTTGTGGTTTAAACCGTCTTCAGGAGAGATAAGAACGGGAAACCAAGCGCACTTCTCCAACCATCTCTTTACCAGTGAGCTTAGTTTCCCTTCCTTATCTCTTCTTAAGACGGTTTAAACAAAAAATTAGAGATTGTAAGCGTGTGTTTTTAATTTCTCTATGTTTCTTTATCTAAATTGAGCTTTATTTATACGTTTTCATCAAAATGGGTGGATATATAATATGATGTATTCAGAATGTTTTTTGTGTTTATGACAATTGATAATAAATTATTTAAATAAACTTTTAAAAGGTATGAACACAATATTGTGAAAAAATATATTATTCCATATCTAAAGAAGAGTTTATTAATAATAAATTCATATTTGAATAAAAAAGATTAAAAACTAAATTATTAAATAAATTAATTGAGCAATACTAATAGAAGAGTAAATAATGTCGCCCTGTTGGCAGAAGATAGGCTAAGTTAAAGACTGTTGGACAGAAGGACAGGAGATGGCATTCGACCTAGGAAGATGAAGAGCCGCTGTCACATTTCATACTCTAGTTACTCCTAACTGTGAGGGGACACGTTAGGCGTCACTCAGACCGCCTTAATACAGGCCTTAGTTTTCTGCTTTCAAAATGAAATTGGCGTAATTGGAACAAAGATGCCCTAAAACGCATCATTTTGCAGACAGTAGTAGGTTAACATTTTTCCTCGAAATTCATTTCTTTTATTTGTGATACCTTTAAATCAATAATCAATTTATACTGTCTCAAATTTTATATTAGCTATTTATTTGCTAATAATATCATATAAAAATATTCTGTTTTATAAAATATAGTCGTATATCATTCCAGCCAATAAGAAGTGAACTACTTACTGATAATTCGAAGTTTTAATCGTAAATCAGTCAATTCATGCAGATCGCTGCGAACTTCCTACTGCAATCAACAGGAGATTTTTAATATTTATTCAAAAGAAAACTTTTATTCACTAAAAAATTACAACATTTCTCTGACTTGAAACGTAGTCATAAAATCAACTTTATTTTAATTGAATTTTTAAAAAATAGATGCAGTTTAATTTGATTTTTTTTGCAAATGTTATTTAGTAAACATGTTATGTAGAGTTAACATAAATACAGTTTTTATAATGAATTTTGGTTTTATTTACTCACGATATGAAATGAAGAGGAATGAAAGAATTCGGGTTAACATTATCAAATTAAGTTTTCAGCGAAAATTTGTCTTACGAGTTGGTGTGTATATAAGTATGTATGCGTATGTGTTGATCAAACCACAATATGAAAATGGGAAAACAAGACTAAGAACTTTCAACCGTAAGAAGCGGTCTTCGTCAGAGTCAAAAACACAATTTGTGTGTGTGTGTGTGTGTGTGTGTGTGTGTGTGTGTGTGTGTGTATGTGTATGTATGTGTGTGTCTGTGAGTGTGTGTGTGTGTGTCGGATATTTATTTATTTATTTATTTATACATACGGACAAAAGTCCTTTTACAAGGTCACATCTGAGAAACGAAAAGTGCCATAATCACTAAGTCTCATATTTAAGTTTCCACCACCTCAGAGACACAAAGAGATCAAGGAATCAACTAAATGTTTTATAATTCATGTAAATCATACGAGAAATACAAGCAACCTTGTATTTGACTCCTCTGAAATGAAATATTCTTTCCTGTTAAATTATTTTAATATTTTCATATAGTTTTTTTATTGAATTAAAAAAGGTTTTAATTACTCTTATTTAGCAGCAAATTCTAGTTTCTCCACGACTTTCCATCTACAAATGGTTTCTTTTTCTTCCTATGAGGACAATAAGTTGAAAGAATGTAATTCTCATGAAAGAAAATGTTTGTACACAGTTCCATTACTTTCTACATGAGATGTTAATTACTGGAGACTCTTCACTCGGTGATTAGCACAAAACTATTTTTATGCAAAATAACACGAAATCTTTTTTCTTGTAATTATTTTATAGGAAATTGATTTCAATGTCATAACCTGGATATTTAGAATTTCATCATAGAGACTGATTGAACCTTACTTAATTAAACAATAATAGCTGTTAACATCTATTCCTTACTTTATACTGCGCTTCAGTTTCATCTTGCCAAAGCATTTTATGATTAATAAACAGATATAAATAACAATTGACAATTTGAAGTAACTACTCAGAGTAGAGTATTTGGATGACAGTACTTCTTCAAGCGTTATAATATTTAAGGTCTTTAACTATACCTTTTATTTTATTAGTATAAATTCTAGGCCGGAGTAGCTCAAAGGCTTGTGCGCTTGTCTCTAGGCTCGACACCTACTCTGGCCTTCAATTTCTTTAAGCAGGACGTAAAAAAAATCTGAGCACGTTACGTTAAAAGAAATGACGACGTTAAGCTGTCAGTTCCGAGCCTGTACACGATATTAGATACTCGCTAAAAACCCCTACACTAAATATACTAGAGTTATGCAAAATTTAGGACTCAATGTAGAAAATCCGTCGTGTAGTATCATAAAGGTATGGTATCTTTTAACACAAAGGTGTGGTAAAGGTAGTTTTGACCTATGGATAACCTCTCGTACCACTTCAACTAGCCTAGTCATAACGTTAAACTAAATATTATATTTTAGACTGTAAGTTTGTTGTTAATTATGTTAGTTGAATCAAAGATACAATTAAATTATTTGCTATATTTGATTTTGTAAGAATGCTTATTATACGGTTGGTTCTCCGGTGAAAGTAGTGAAGACTGCAAGCTGTGTTAATATTACCTGGCATATCTGGGGTGAAGCATTGCTTCGTCTGTCGTGGGATTAATACATTTTGTATTGACAGTTCACTTTCTAATAGCAACGTAAACCTTTGATGGATCATCTTTTCCATAGCCCAATTCTCAATGTCTCTTCCTGTTTTTCGGTCAAGTTTTGATTTTCATTGCTCAATAGAGGTTTACTACAATTACTTATGTATACATTTTCTTCTCTTTATAACGATGTATGAAAAAACTACAAGTCAGTTGTTTTGTGTGTGTGTTTTCTGTTTTTTGACATAGTGTAATAGTCAACTGTTTCATTCATGAATTTGTATATATATAACTATAGTCGTAGCGACCGTTCAATGGAGAGAATAAAAAATACTTGTCATTAATCGGTCAGTTATACATAGTAAAATTAAATTTTCAAAACCAGCGTTTCAGTTTTGAAAATTTGATGAGAACCTAAAAAAAATTTCCAATTAATATTTTCTAAAATAATAATACTTTAAAACAAAGAAACACGAATGGAACACATATTAAGACTCAATTTCAATATTTCGACCCCTTTAACAGTTATCCTCAGGAGAGGAAATGGAGCGGTGAAAAAAAAAGCAACCGATATATATATATATATATATATATATATATATATATATTATATATATATATATCAATGATTAAACCACAATAAGAATGGGAAAACAAGACTAAGATCTTTCAACCGTAACAAGCGGTCTTCGTCAGAGTCAAAAACCCAACTGAACACTAGATGCAGAAAACATCTGGTGAGGAGTTGAGAAGAGTGGGAGGGAAGAGTGGTATTTTAAAAGGGTGAAAGCACAGGAAAGGACTAATGTCCAGAAAGGGATGTTTGGGGAAACAAAGGAGTACAGTAAGAAAAAGTAAAAAACCATCCGCTAGCTGTCAACCCTCTTTGAAGAGGCTATTGCCCTCGTGACGAAAGTATCAAGTTTGAAGAGACCGTTACTAATGTTTATAATATTAGATCTATTAAATTTAATAGATATAGATTTTAGATTTATAGATTAGATTTAATAGCTATCTTATTGATAACAATGCTATCTTATTAGTCTAATCGAAGGTTTTGTCCGGTTAACATTGTTGTTCCTTTAAATAATGTAAATTTCATTTTCTTAGTTAAAAAATTCTTACTTCTGCCTATGAAAAAGGTTTTAAATAAAACCGAAACGTTGGCAACGAGAGTTCAATTTTTTATCCTGGAAAATTGACCGAACCCCGATTAGAGAACACACCTATTATATCAAACCGTCGATATATTATTGAATCTGTTATATATATATATATATATTGAATTAAAGTATGCAGCAGCTTCTGCATTAACGACCTTTTTGCTGATGGCCTCGATTTTTCTAACTATCTTCCGGTGATGCTGAGGCAACTTCCATATATGCTGGGCCAGAGACATTGAGAAAACCAATATCAAACAACTTTAATGGATCACAAAAACACTGGGTTCAAACAAGCTTTCGACCACTCATTGGTCATCTTCGGGTTAACTATTTAATTTAATTTCACTACTATTTAATTAATGAATGTTAATATAATTAACTGAAAAGCAATTTTTAAAATTAAACATAACAATTTTAACAAATAAAACAAATGATACAGTGGGTGAGATGAAAACAAAGAGCAGGTTCCAGCAAGGTTGCAACAACATACAGCTTTGCCCCTCAATTGCTATCAACCCTACTGGGCTCTCACTCTCTAACAAATTTAAAACTATTAGTTTTAAATTTGTTAGAGAGTTAGAGCCCAGTAGGGTTGATAGCAATTGAGGGGCAAAGCTGTATGTTGTTGCAACCTTGCTGGAACCTGCTCTTTGTTTTCATCTCACCCACTGTATCATTTGTTTTATTTGTTAAAATTGTTATGTTTAATTTTAAAAATTGCTTTTCAGTTAATTATATTAACATTCATTAATTAAATAGTAGTGAAATTAAATTAAATAGTTAACCCGAAGATGACCAATGTGTGGTCGAAAGCTTGTTTGAACCCAGTGTTTTTGTGATCCATTAAAGTTGTTTGATATTGGTTTTCTCAATGTCTCTGGCCCAGCATATATGGAAGTTGCCTCAGCATCACCGGAAGATAGTTAGAAAAATCGAGGCCATCAGCAAAAAGGTCGTTAATGCAGAAGCTGCTGCATACTTTAATTCAATTTGTCTTCAAGAAGATTTGCTGCCCATTTATACTAATATATATATATATATATATGGGTTACTTGCCGTTGCGTCTACAACGTGTTTGGTCTTTCTTTCTCTCTTCTCCTGAAGACGGATTACCCAAAAGTTTGAGTCTGTAAGTGTGTTTCCTTACTGTACGTGTTACTCTTCTTGAATTTTGAACTCGTATATATATATATATATATATATATACCGATTAACAATCTAAAAGGTAAATAAATTAGATATCAGTTTGATCAAAGCAAACCTAAGAACACTTCGATATTTCAACATATGACGTCATCAATAATTGAATATCCAAGTTTAAACAGCGATCAGAGACTGCTATTTAAGCTTGGACCATCTCTGTGACCCGAAAGATGTAGTCAAAATAATAATTATTAAAAGTAACTTTCAATTCAATTTGGAATAATTATATATAATCAAAAATTAATTGATATAATTTTGAAAATAATTAAGAATAAAAAATGTATAACATTAATATGATTTAAAATATAGTGTACTTTAAAACAAGTAAAATCATTATGGTATTTTCAGTTATTGTATCATTTCAAAGATATTTTTTAACTGTTTTATACTTGAACAAATGTATTATTTTTTTGTTTGTATTAGAATTAAACCTGAATTATTATAGAGCTTCTTTATCAGTAATTTTATTCTCTTTATATAATGCTTTAAAATCTCTTAAACTACTTTTTTTTTACAGAATTATTCTCTACAACACTCCAAGTTCACCAAACGATGCATAATTGGATGACATCGCTGTTTTCTTCGGTTAGGTTAGGTTTAGTGGCCGTAACAAGAGAAAACAGAAGTAGGCCAAGATTGGCCCTTTTGATACCACACACTGAACATTTCACATTGGGATTCTTAAATTTTGAATATCTGAGATTTAATTAGAGTAGGGATCTTTAACTAGTATCTGATTTTGTACAGGCTAGTGACCGGCTGCTTAACGTTCTCTCCGATAGTGGACAAGCTAATATTTTTCCACCTCCTGGGTATATAAGTCGAGGGAGACAATGTGAATCGAATCCTGTATCCACCAGTGCAGAGGTGAACATGCAAGCCATTGGGATACCTTGGCTCCCCAGCTATTCTCTTCGTTTCCATTTAACGATTTAAGTAATAATATATTTTAGTCATTGTCACTGACATTACTTATTAGTTATTTTTATTTTTATGATTTTGTAATAGGCATTTTAAATTCTAAGATATAATACTGATCCTAAAGCTACCTGTTTGATTTTATTTATTAAATTTCAGATATTTGGAAGTAACACACACTTTAAGTACAAACCAATGGTTCTGAACAAATACACTAGCTTTCTTTTCAACCTTACATTAGAATTGTAGAAGCTACTTTAAAACAAATCATACAAATAAATCCATTCTTCATTGTTTTCTATCTGTTAGTCTACTTTATAGTACACTTGAGTGTAAACTATTTATTTTTATTTTAAATTTACGAAATTACAAATTAACAGTTTTAACACAATTTTTGAGGAATTTCAATCTATTATTTTTATTATTTACTACAAAATATACAATCATTCAGATGTAATTTTTTCCAAAAAATCATTAATGATTCATTCCTAATAATTTCATTAATTTTATCATAATTTTTCTAAGATATGGATTATTTTCAATGATTGAAACTACAAAATTGAAAAAAAGTGTAATCTTAGTTATTAGAAAAAATTTTTTTTCTTTTTCCAATTTTTCTTCAGAAATTTCAAAGAAAGTAGTTTTGGGTGTTAATATAGCTCATAAAATGATGTTTTTGACGATGGTGGGGCTTAAAATTGAGCGTCTTGAAAAATATGTGTGTTACTGATTTAAAAAGCCATTTCAAGATAATATGATATAACAAAATAAACATTAAACAAGTTATGAGACGATTTAGTAATAATGACACTACAAAAAAAAAACGCTAATTTGTTAGAGTATTTCAAATACACTTCTTAATTCGATATAAGGCAACCTTATGTTCTAAAAATTTTATATACAGAGTATAAAGTAATTAAAACATTGTTATTATAATATTAAGTCAAAATGAGCTACTTGTTTTGATGGTTGATATATTCGTCCTTGGTTTTTACTGTAGGAGTTATCAAGTTAAACATATTTACAAATTGTTGTCTACAAGTTATCTGGATTAGAGAACCAGAAACAACAGCAGTAATTCTAATAATTTTATCAATATAATTAATATATATATGGATTTGGATGACAGTATATTTTCAAGTGTTATAATAGTTAAGTTCTATAACTATACCTTTTATTTTATTAGTATAAAAATTAAGGTGCCAGAGTAGCCTAATAGTTTACGTGCTCGCCTCTGGGTTGGTAGATTCGGGGTTAGATGACCACTCTGGCGCTCCATTTATTCACTTTGGAGGTGAAAGAAAATCTGAACACGTCGTCCCTCGGAGAGGGACGGTTTAATAAGTTAAACCGGTTTTGAGCATATGTGTACCTCAGCCTCTCGGCTATTTCACTAGAGCAGGGTTTCCCAAATTTCAGGACACCCTAGAGCCTTGGAGCAGGGGCAAATATTTTTCACAGAGCACTAGCAAGATAATTTCTAAAATAAATATGAAAAACATTTTCAAATTTTATTACTAACTAATGATTCTTGGATCCTTGTCTGAAGGCTTAAACCTAAAGGGGACAACCACACTTGCTTCTTTGGGTTGTTGGAGATATGAGTTATGAAAATATATACCAGGTAAAGATTGCTCATGATAGATGTATATGAGCATAAACTACGGATGATATCGACAGTGAAACTTAATAGGTCGATGGAAAGCATAACTAAAGAATGGTCTTAGTTTTTAGTCAAAAATCATGCCAGTTATTAACAGAAAGGCTATTTAGTATGAAATATCAAAACCTATCAGAAGTATTATAACAAATAGCTATGGAATTTGATATGGAGAACTATTAAATTTAAAATGAAACAAAATCTAATTACTAAAGTATTGCTGTTTATCATCGCAAAGCTTTTAAAAGTAGGGCAAGATAGAATTAACTTGTAATTTCATATCGTTTTCTGTATTCTGTCTATTTCTATATTTAGTTTTAGTAGTTGCATGCAAGAGAAATATTTTCCCACAAAAGTAAGTTGTTGGGAAGCGCTTTAAAAACTTAAGGGCATGAGCTGCAATTTATAGACAATCTTCAAGTAGGTTCATCCAAAATTTTGAATGTTCACTTTTCTTAAATTTTGCTTTCAACTCATAGTTAGTTGAAATGTCTATTAACTCTTCCCTCTGTCCCAAAGACAGTTCTGTGTTTTGGGCATCTAGAAATGGATCTTGAATTCAAAGGCTCTTCCTCATTACCTGTCCAAGTAAACTCAAAGCTTAAATATCTGCCATCATATTTTCTCTTTTTAGAAATTTCCGCACTTTTTTACTTCACTGCCGATAAAGAACATGATGGTTTTTCCGCCGACTGAGCTTTCACTTTTTTCATTTGAACTGTCTTGACTCTATTTGTATTTATTTGTTTCCAGCCACTTATTCATTTTAAAGGGTGTCATTATTTCAGGTTTCTAAACAAGACACCATCGAATATTGGAATAACTTCCCATAACAATATATCCATGGCTACGTCTAGTCTAAATTAGGAAAAAATATTTTACCAAATCACAGTGATTCCAAACCTTTCAGAGTGAAATTCCAATTAGAACATTTAACTAACCAATTTAACCAATTAATAGGGTTAATAAAATAATTAACCCTATTTTTATTTATATCAGGGTTACCTGCACCATAGTAATGGAATATCTTGTCGTATGAATACTAAGTCATAACTCGACAGTGGTGACGTATTTAATTCATAATACTTGTTCATTAGTTCTTCCTGTTGGTGATTTTTCTGTATTATCGTGTTAACAATGATTTTTTTATTTTTCATTAATCAAAAATTGTCGGATTTTTGTTAATTTATTTTTTATTTTCATTTTCATGAACCATCCTGAAACTGTTTACACCTATAGTTATATATCATATCTCTTTCCAGTAAATAAAATCAATGATTAAATGCTGCAGCCATTTAATTTTTCCATGCAAAGTCCTCTTTAAGAAAAGTCTTCTGGAGCCCCTCGGCCTTACTCACGGAGCCCCTGACTTTGGGAAACCCTGGACTAGAGGACGTTTAAGAGGACAGTCGGTCTCAAGCCTGATGTCAGGTACTCGTTAAAGGTCCCTTGAATTAAGTAAACTTCATAACTCTCAATGTATAATGTTTATTGTATGGTATTATTTTTATTTGAGGGTGACACTGCGTTTCCTTAGAACCATTGATTGTACCACAAAGGGTTAATCTTTGGCCTATGTGTCATCTCTCATTGGACCACCACTACACCTAACCTAACCAAACATAATGAAAATATACATGGATTCTGTTCAGCTATTAAATTTAATATTTGTTAAAATAAATTTGTTAAAATAAACAAAAGCAAGGACATCAAGTAAATTAGATGACTTAAAACAATAACTTATTCCGGTGACATTTTATGAGGAAAGTACAAGGTTTCTTATTGTTTCTCCGATTCATGCTTCAATATGTTTTCTTCAGCAGACCTAATGAGATCTGCTTGAAGAAGGAGGTTAGTTGCTAGCGTGCATGTTTTTCTCGTTACAGTTCCGAGAAATATTAATTAGAGAGATTACACCTCCTGAATTGAGTAGAATATATTCGGAAAGTTACCTATAGACCTTATACTAGAGCTTGATTTAGTAAACTTGAAGTTGAAAAAATAACAATGAAGAGTGTGTCGATATCAAAATTCGTTTTCTGTTAACATTATGCCTTTTCATTTGATCTGCCATAGTATAATATAGGTAAATATAGTTTAAATAAGAAATCATTGCCTGTTATCAGACACTTTGTAAATTAAACTCAGTAATATTATCGATCAGTCACTTGCATATACTAAAGTCTTCCATTTCACATTGTTTATATGTTTTGCAAATCCCTTTGCTAAACAAATTGACCCATTTAAACTTTGTTGGAAATCGCAGGCTTTAAATAATCTGTAATTTAGAAACATATGTTAAGCTAATTAGTTAAGGCAACTTGATGTATTTTATCTCAGAAATGTGTAATATCACATTCTTATTGACATTTAATAGCAATTCAAAAAACCATTTCAGATAAAAATATGATTATAATAAATGAAGTAATAATTTTAAAAAAATGTCCCCTTTAAAATAACTCAAAATTTGATAAGACTAAGTTCCTTAGTTTTTGCAAGATTGAATAAAATATTAGTAATGAGTAGTTTCTTGTTTTTGAAAACATTCAATGTAAACATTATAGTTTATATAAAATATGTATTTTTTTCTTTTTTATTCTAAAGGATATGTTCGATATGATGTTTATCAAGCTCTCCAATGAACTCATTGGCGAAGTGTCATGAAGTTATTACTAGTTACTCTGATGTCCTCTTGGGAGATTTTTTTGAGTTACATTATTATCCGGGGTCTACCCGCATACGATTCACTCTTAAAGGTAACCATCAATAATTTTAGAGGATTAAAGTCTGGGCTGTGACTACTCTCTAAGAATCTATGTCACTAGGTTGACCTCTATCACTCAATCCTGAATCCCATTTAAGGGAGTGAGAAGTGGCTCTATAGTGTTAAAACTGCTTCAACATTAACAAGTAACATCAAATTTTATTGAGTATTTATTAAATTAATATAATCTTGATGTAATCATTCAGAACTAAATATATATATGATCAAACCACAATATGAAAATGGGAAAACAAGCAAAGATCTTTCAACCGTAACAAGCGGTCTTCGTCAGAGTCAGAAACCCAACTCTGACGAAGACCGCTTGTTACGGTTGAAAGATCTTAGTCTTGTTTCCCCATTTTCATATTGTGGTTTGATCATTGATTGTTATTCACGTGTTTATGTGAAATCTTTATATATATATATATATATATATATATATATATATATATATATCAACGATCAAACCACAATATGAAATGAGAAAACAAGACTAAGATCTTTCAACCGTAACAAGCGGTCTTCGTCAGAGTCAAAACCCAACTCTGACAAAGACCGTTGGTTACGGTTGAAAGATTTTAGTCTTGATTGCCTATTTCACATTGTGGTTTGATCATTGATTGTGTTTTCACGTGTTAATGTGAAATGTTTATATATATATATATATATATAAAATTTTTACAAAAAAGTAAAAAGCAAAACATTAAGAACCAGTGTTTTTTGTCCATCCGATTTTGAATGGCAGTTACAGTCATCACCTACAGCCATCACATTGAGTAACGTGGTTATCACCTATGTTACTATGCCGTCTGTTTAAGTACTACTGTAGGATCCATGAGGATTCAGTCGTCTCCTGCCTCACTCAAGAGTGAATTCTAATTTTCCAATAAAACCACCAACCGATGGACCTTACCTAATCATAACATTACATACTCTCATACAGATATGTTTTGACTTGTTATAACTAAAACGAAAATAACTTTAGTATTTCTTTAATGTATAACATCAGTATTGTGCAAATTAAAAAAACTATTGAGAATAAAACCTATTTAATATTTTGTACAATCTATTTTAAATGTAGTACAGTAAATTTTTTTTCAAATATATACAAGCAAAGTGAATTTTGTAACTATTAACACAGAATCGACAAAAACTAGAGACCGCACCTTTATCAGTACCTAATCATTTTAATACCGATATAATCGGTAAAAAAGTGTTTAATGAGATGTAGTTTATATGAATACAAGCATCCATCAGTTTTTTTTGATAAATAATAAAAAACAAATAGAGTTTGAACAATATAAATTAAGAAAAAAACTGAGGGTGTGAGACTCCAGACAACTCTCATGTACCTCAATATAAAGTAGCAATCTGCTCCGGATTCGCATGGTTAAACAATAAATAATAATAATTATTATTAGTTAAACTAGTTTTTTTGTTTATAACTGATATACATTTTTGTAATTATTTATCTGCGCTAAATCGTTATCAAATGAAAATGAATCTAATTCATGTTAATAAATAAATTATTACAAAGAAAATGTATTTTTATGTCCACCAAAATTCACTAGTGGATTAGTGCAAAGGAATGAAACTTTATCACTTTAATTAGGAACTTTTTGGTAAGAGTACTTGTTTCCCTGTTAGACTAATATCAAAACTTATACGAGGTGTGATCAAAAAGTAAGGAGACATATTGAATTTCTCGCTCTTTGTATATTGTAAATTCAAAACAATTGTTGTTGTTAGATAGAATCATCAAGATTATATGTTAACATTTTTTAGTATATATCATATGTTGTTTTTATGTGAGAAGCATAAAGGTAAGACTCGTATCTGAGTGCTTGGCGAATTTCTGCCGCTGAAAAAATAATTACCTGTGGAATAACTACACCACTTATGAACATTTTTTTTCCTCAAGTTGACTCACTGTTGACTGTCAACATTTCAAGAGTTTTTGACCACTTAATACTATTTTTTACTTTTACAGCACTTAATACACATGCTATATAGTCAAAAACTGGGAACATATTATCAGGACAAGTGTACGAATACAAAAAAAAAATCGAAATTATAGAAATTAGAAATCATACCTTACTTTATGACCACACCTTGCATAATTGAAAAAGCTAATTTTATACTTTTACAGATTTATGATTCAGAGCAATGGAGCTTTTGTACCATCACAGAGAAATGTATTTCAAATAAAATTTGTGAAGAAGATAATTTGTAATCAACCGTAAATTTTTCTTAAAGTCATTTATACTTAAACTATATAAATCTAAATATATATATTTTGTTTTCCATTTTTCATATATGAAGCTGATAATTTACAGTTTAGATGTGGACAAGGTTTACCTATAGAGGGCCGTACGCCACATTTCTTTAAAAACCAGCAGTAGCTTGCAACATATCAAAGAATAATTGGGTTAAAATTAGTAGCACTAAAAAAAAAAGACGTAAATCCAGAAGATGGAGCCAATTGTAAAGCAATATGTATGTAGTAGGCGTATTAAGTAGTCGGAACTCATTCAATTTTTTGATTCAAAAGCAAACTCTCGTTGCCAAAGTTTCGGTTTTATTTTAAAAGTTTTAAAGAGATTGATTTAGAACTTAGAAAATTGGCCGTATCCCGATTACATAAAACACCTATTCTATGAAACGGTTACTTCAAATAACAAATTAATGAATTCGTTATATATATATCGGAAAGGCAATCTAACCTAGACAATGGATGACTTGCCTTTGCGTCTACAGCGTGCTTCGTCACCCTCTCTCATTTCTTCTGAAGACAGATTCACCAAAAGTTTGACTTTGAAAGTATGTTTCTATACTCTGTGTGTTACTCTTCTACGATTTTCAACTCTTGTATATATATATATATATATATATATATATATATATATATATATATATATATAACTTTAAATTACACAAAGCACGACACAGAAAAGAGAATACAAAGAAAACTTACAGAATTCAATATTTCGAACTGTTGTTCGTCATCAGGAGAGACCAGAAGAGAGGACGAAGTGAGAGAGACCTCCCCACGTCGAAGAACGGAGCGCGAATGAAGAAATAAAGAGTCAACCGAAGAGAGCAGCACTAGCGTAAAAAAGGAGCTAGGCACTAAACGTCGGAGAACGGAGAAAGCAAAAACAATAGATAAAATTATAAAATTAAAAATTATAAATTAAAAATTATAAAAAAGGAAATAATAAAAAAAAAAATAAAATAAAATAAATAAATAAAAATAAAAAAAATATATATAATAAAAAAAGGAAAAAAAAATAATTAAATAAAAAAAATATATATATGAATATGAATATATAAGTTAAAAATAAAAGGAAAAACAAATAAAAGTTAACGCTTCTGATTTAAACCGGGATCTGATCGGGCCCCAATAACCATATGTGGGCCTCCTCAGACGCTCTTAATGTCAAACTACGGTCATCAGTGGTCACTAGCTTAATGATTTGAACAGTAAAGCAGTCATTAAAAGAAAGGTTATGGCTGTTGGCATGGATAGCTACAGGAAGCTGTTTGCGCTGACCGACCGAAGCTCTATGGTTGTTCAAACGCTCATTGAGCTTGGTAGAAGTCATACCAATGTAGAATGCTCCACATTGTCTACAGTTCAGTCGGTAGACGCAATTCCTGGATGAGCAGGAGGTGTTAGGTGGGACGTGGAAAGAGTTGGTTGGTGAGGAGAAGAAAGGTGAAGGGTTAACTAAAGGACAGGTAAGGCAGAGGCGACGGCCGCATTTCTCCATACCACCACGCACCACCCCAATCCCAGGAGTTTCAAGGGATCTGTGGGAAAACAGGTTTCCTAAATTGGGAGGCTTTCTGAAGGACAGGCGAGGGGATTTTCGGAAGACGGAGGAGGTGGAGGGGGAAGAGGACAGGAGAGGAAAAATGTCCTTGATGATATTCCCGATCCTATGGACCCCAGGAAAGAAAGTAGTTACGAGGAAGGGAGAACTGTTGGGTTCAGCGGCAGTCCTAGGAAGATATTGATTGGTGGCAGGTATTAAGCGTTTATCAACAAACCTGGGAGAGTAGCCCCGCTGGACGAATTTTTCCCTAAGTTTGTCGATATGACACTGTCGTTGATAGAGGTCACTGCAAATACGGTGTATGCGGATGGAGAGGGAACGAGGTAGGGACTTTTTTGTGTGGGATGGGTGACAACTATTGAAGTGTAGATATTGTTGGGCATTGGTAGGTTTTGTGTGTATGGAGGTGGTGAAGGTCCTGCCGCTTAGGGACACTACTACATCTAGGAAGGTTAAGGAGGTATAGGAGAAGGAGTGGGTGAAATTGAGTGATGAACAGGAAGTTTTGAAGGCTTCAATAAAAGTTTCCAGAGAATATATATATATATATATATATATATATATATATATATATATATATATATATCAATGTTCAAATTACAATAAAAAATGTGAAAGAAGACTACGATCTTTTAACAGTATCAAGAGGTCTCGACAGGCCATAATCGCTTTGGAATCTTCCAAAGGAATTACAGAGTAACGTTATAAATGCAATAAAGTGTGTAAAGACTGTAACAAAGTTTATTATGAAGAAACCAGTCGTTTTATGAAGAAAAGGAGTTGCCAGCACAGTTATATTATAAAAAAAAAGAAAATTAGTGCCACTGCATTAGCAGCACACACTATTAAAAAATGCCATAATTTTGATTTTGATTAAATAAAAGTAATAGCCAAAGAAATGGATGAACAGAGAAGAAAAACTCTGGAAATGTTATATATTAGAAAGGTCCAGTCATCCATTAATTATAGAAGTGACATTTGTAATTTAAATAGTATTTATTTAGGTGTGTTAAGTTAAACATTGTTGATAGATGAAAAATTGTGTTAGTGACCTTTCGGTTGTCTGGTGAAATTTGGTTACCTTGCTTGTTTATTCCAGTTCAGTGTCACGTGTTCATTCAAACTACAGTTGTTGAAATCCACAGACTATTTTTCTTTGTAAAATAATTTGTAATGTAATACTTAGTTTTTCTGTTTCAAATTTTATACTTCTGTAAGTTTTCTCACTAACCTATTGTCAAAATTTCTATTATATTTTCCTGATTGTAACTAATTGCACTTTTAGGTATGATTGATTTTTGAATGATTGAATTATTTCTTATATTTCCTCTGTTTTGTAGGCCTATGAAAAATGTTTTACATAAAAAAACCGAAACGTTGGCAGTGAGAGATTAATTTGAACCTGAAGAACTGACCAAGTCCCGATAAACTTTAGTTTTGTTTCTATTCTACGGTCGATACTTTTATCAATATTTATATATATAACTATAAAAAGATTTGACATAAACACGTGAAACAACAATCAATAATAGGTTGGGTTTTTGACTCTGACGAAGACCGCTTGTTACTGTTTAAAGATCTTAGTCTTGTTTTCCCATTTCATATTGTGGTTTTATCATTGATATATATAACCGTTTAAGTTAACGTGTAAAAAACATAAAAAATCCATGAAATTGGGCTAATGTCTAGGAACCAAGAAATGGTTTTTGTCAGAATCAAATGATGAATGGTTATACGTTGATATTTATTTCACGTGTTTATTGTGAAATATATATATTAAAAGTAAAATTGTAAAAAAAAAGAAAAGAAATGTAGAACATGTGGGCTAGGTTGGCAAAAAAAGAACTAGAGACCATGAAATAGCAAGATAAAGAATACGTGCACATATACTATACTGTGACAGGGAAGCTGACGACAATACGTGCAGGAAAGCTTGGCCAATAAACGGAATGTTGTTGAGCATTCCTGCCAGAGAAACCAGACCAGTCTGCTACCATAAAAACCTTGTAGTAAAAAGAACGGAAGCAAAACAAAGATATTTTTTTGGTTTAATATTTCAATATGGAAATTGTATGTATTTGTGCTGAATGTTTAAAAGACTTTTTCCTGAAAAAAAGTTCATTTGATGTTTTTTTTATTTTACTGTAGTAATCGTGATGAAATTGTTTGTGTGTGTGCGTGTGTGTATGTTTTATGTACAAAACTGTCCTATCATAATAAAATGTCTTCGAAGTAGGTATTAAAATAATTGTACAATTTTAGTTTATGTGTATGTACACTGAAGTGATCTCGAATGAATATGAGTTATGTGAAAATTTAACTGGAATATGCTTAGATAGGTATACTATCACAAAGCACACTGATTTTGTACTCTGTAGGTATCTAGAGTGAGAGAGAGAGAGAGTGAGTTGTTGAAAAAAGGTGAGAGTTGAATTCGAACTATATTATAACACTTCTTGCATGGTTTAAATTTACAATATAATGAATTCGAAAGTTTGTATGAACTACAATATAGGTATACAGCAAAGTTAAACAAGAATGGGGAACATTAATCACAAACCTACAAGAGTGAATAAGATGGTTATTTATCTTGATTCCAGGACTCAAAAATAATCCTATATTTTCCATAAGTTAATAATTTTAGCTAAAATCCTGGACTACCTTGTACGACTACTGAATGGGCAAGCTGCAAAGCCTAATTCTGTATATATCTGTGTGATTGTATATATTGTATATATATATATATATATATATATCCTCTCTTTATTTATATATATATATATATATAAATTATATATATAACTAAAAAGGATAAATCGGGATCCGGTCAGTTTCTTCCACTTCCAATCAAACTCTCATTGCCGATGACATTTATAATTAATCATTTGAATAGTTTACACTTTCATATTGTTTAGTAATGTAATTTGTAATAGTTCGTTCATTTTCAAATATTCCTACTTTTGTAAGTTCATTGTAATATCTCTAGATAGGTTCCTTCTTTTTATTTAACTTTTATTGTTATCCTAATACTCATGATGGTATTTAATATTTCATAATGTACTTCTTTTTGTTTGTGTTAAAAATGTACGTATTTAAGTTCTAAATTTTCCTTTGTATTGTAGGCCTTTGAAAAAGATTTTGAATAAAATCGAAACGTCGGCAATGAGAGTTTGATTGGAAGTGGAAGAAACTGACCGCATCCCGATTTATCCTTTTTAGTTATATATCTGTCCCACGGTCGACAATTCATTACTGTTTTGTATAATTTATATATAAAATCATTAGCATTTTATATATATTTGGTTTTTAAACTAGGAATTTATATAAGACTACAATACTACTACTAAAGTAGGAATCTATTATCTATCAATTATAGAGTTTGTTGATCTATTAAGTCGGTGTTGCAATTGATAAAATCAGAGTTGCATTTGTAATAAAATTTATTATTATCAAATGAAACACTGACATTATCAATTGCAACACCAACTTAATAGCTGGAAAAAACGCTATATTGTTACAATAAATCTATACAATATTTTATGAAATTCGTCAAATAGGCTAATATTTATAAAAATTAAAATTTGTGGAATATTTACATCGATGGAATATTGTATTTACATTAATGGTAAGGTTTACACTTTACAGTAAAAGTACAGCCATCGGAAATGGCATCATTACAAGGCCCATCCCCTAGGAAAATTCACACACGCATGATTTTGATAAGGTTGAGAGACAGTCATTACACAACAATCAGGAAAACTATCAATATTTAATATCGTTTAATAAATAATAAGATGCTTTAATAGAAATACCATTTTTTTAAATTTTTTTTTGGAATTGGAATTATTTTTTGAAGACTAAAGCCATCAATAGACTAACATTATATTGAATTTTTTAATAATTCATTTAAAATCACTGGATAATTTCTTTTAAATATATTTATTTTTTTAGTTTATTTTTTGGTGCCAGCGCTGTTATTAAGGTTTAGAGACTACTGGAGAGAGGAGACCGACAGATGTTATCAGATTAAAAATATAAAGTGTTTGAAAGGCGTTGTTTTTTTTAGATAAATTTTTGTGTTTGTGGAGATTGTCCTTTAATTTTCATATTATGTGTAAATAACACAGAGTACTTTCCGTACAACTATGAGTTAATACTCGTATATTAAACTAAAAATTTTTCAATTTCAGTAATTCAAGGAAACTAATTGTAAATCATATTTGTATGAATAAAATAGTACAATAATAGTATTATAATGGTGAAATAAAGTATAATTATGAATTTTTAAATTATATTTATTTATAAGGTTAAGTTCTAATGACTGTCTAACGAGAGAACACATATAGGCCAAAGATTTGCCCTTTGTGATATAACACAATGAAAATTTTACATTGGGGGTCCTAAAATTGTGCTTAACTCAAGTATATTCAGAACAGGGATACTTAACGAGTTCCTGACATCGTACAGGTTCGGACCTTCTTGAGCGAGACGTGCTCAGATTTATAACCTTCGATCACGTTATCGCTAATAAATGATGTAGTAAATAAAATTTAATCAAATAAGTATTTTTAAATTTCCTCCAGTCATTTATTTTAAATATGATGAAATTAATAATTTTTCTACATATTTATTCCATATTTTTCATACATATATAGATACAGTTTTAGTTGTGGGAACGATCTAAAAAATCATGAAACTATAACTTTTTAGGATATAATTAACAATATCACTTCGGTTTATTAGTAGCATAAACAAACAATAAATACATATTAATTAATAATTAATTCATTCATTCATCAACAAAAGTGGTAGAAAAAGGTTTTTTACACATGATTACTTTTTTGGACAATATACGAACTAATTTTTAATTATTTTTGGTACTGTAAGTGGTATCAGGAAAATTTTTAAATAATGAGACCGTGCCTTGAAATCAATGTCCTTCGTTCATTTCTATAGTGCAAATGGGCTTACAACAGAGAAACTGCCAGACAAATGAACATGTGATTTTAAGATACATTAAATGATTTTTAAGCAATCAAAACATTACTGCTTCTAAATTTCTAGTTAACAATATATATTTAGGAAAATAGGTTAAAAGGAATTCTCAAGCAAAAATGCTGGGAACCCATGATCTAAATGGTCTGTTTTTCTCATTCAAAGTTAAATGAGAAACTCTAGCTGTTGCAATTAATCGAGTCCCATTCGTCCTGCTTGCATCACTTAACTGCTTTTCTATTGTTTTCATCCAAACTTATTTAACTTAAATATTTTCGTTCTATTTTAGTGAACCAATTAAGAGTAAAACTTTATCGGTTGAAACAGCTACTTTCTCTGTTAAATTATGTTGATTAATCCGTTAGTTGCTTTTATAAAACTGTGCAATTTATAACAGCATGTTTTTTGTAGCTGCACTTAACTGTTTGTTCATTTAAGAAATAGTATATCTTTATTTTATTAGAACTCTCATTTTTAAGATAATTTTCTAAACACTCTGTTAAGATAACTTTTCTTTAACTTGTGATAATATTAGAACAAAAAATGCTGTAATTGATTGTTTGTGTATTTTAAAAATCTTTATTAATTTTATTAACAAACATGCTTACTAAGTTTGCTGTAAAGGAAATTAAAATCTAATTTTAATTTTTAATTGATATTAAAAGTATCGCACACTATTACTCATTCAAAAGTTTCAACTGAGCAACTCTGTTTTGCTCACAGTAGAGGGAAAATAGAAAAAAATATACTTTAGGAAGAGTATGTGGTAAGTGGAATAACTCATACAAGTAAAATGATAATGTTATGTGAGGCTTTTCTGTAATGATTAACGCCATTATAAATACAAAATAATGAATATCAGACATGTACAGAAATCCAAAGAAGTATCGCGATTCACCTACCACGGGTTAACAGCATCGAGGCTTTTTATGGTGAGCTCAAGTTTAAACACATGAACAGATGTAGTACTAGTGAGGTCAGGTGAAACATAAACCTTCATTGGTTGTGCCGTAAACGTCATATCACTTACCATAATTCCCATCTATGTCATCAATACTGATGATAAATGACTCTTTGCTGAAAAATCATCAGCCAAGCAAAGTTCCGACGTTATCACTATTATTATCATTAAACAATGAGTTATTGTTAAACGTATTATTTTTTTTTCCTTCAAAGTAGTACCCCTTCTTGAAAGGAATTTATTTCACATGCTCCAATTTTTTATATTACATGTGTATAATATTGTTACACTATGTTATAAGAAATCTATCTTATTTAAGAATTTGAAAAAACTATGAAATATATTTGTTATCAGTTCAATTTTGCTTGGTGGCTAGTTCAACCCTTGTAACATGTAGTTTTCTGAAGATGGTGTCTGTTGTTATTAAGGAGAGCGCAATGGAAGAGAAGGTGATCCGGGGTTTGGACACTGAGATTATCACAGTTGCATAATGGTGATTCATGAATTTTGAAACGATTGAAGTAACATTTAAATTTAATATGTCCGGTTAGATATATAGTTAATTAGTAGTTGTTCAAATCAAGGTGTTTATTTGATAATCTGCTGAGTACTGTAGGAAAATATTGCTTGGTGAAATGGTTTTGGAGTTGCCATCCATTTCTCTTCCCACACACGTAACGATCCTATTTCTGCCAACTTTTCTGGATATGACTTTGGAAACTGATTGTAGGAAATCTGTAGAGATTTCTCTCTTAAATCCATTTTCGCTAGCACATCTGCTGTTTCGTTCCCTTCAATGCCAGCATGTGCTTTGATCCATGTGATTGAGAATATCCACTCACCTATATCCAACATGTCAACTAATATTTTCCTACTTAACTCAACTAGAGGATAATGTACCTTGCTATTGTTGATCATATCTATGGAAGTCCTGTTGTCCTTGTCAATTATAAATCACTTGTTAGCAACATATAAACTATTATTTTGCAACCATTCCAGAGCTTTCCATATAACCATTAATTCTGTTTCATTATTTGAACAGTAGCCTGCAAGATTGAACTTATCTTCAAATATTTTCTCTTTTCCTTTATATATTACTATTGTACAGCCAACATTTTCGTTTTTTCTACTACCATCAGCGTAAATATTCCATATCACATCAGTATCAAATTCACAAGCTGAAAAATAGCTTGTACTTACACATCCTTAACAGGATGTGACCATTCTGAATAATGAACTGGTTTATCATATGATAGAGGATCCAGATTTTATTTTGACAGTCCATTCATGCTAAACTTTCTCATGAAAGTTTAATTTTAAATTTTCATAACTGAAATGGGTGCCAAATAACAAATGAGCTAAGATTTCTTCTTCTAAAACACAACTAGAGATACATTCTTTGGTATTGGTTGCTGAAAAAACCAAAAAAACGAATGAAATCCTTTTATATTATTCTTTTTATGTTAAAGATTTTAATAATTGGATCGTTTAGGTGTTACATGGCAATATGCAATAGATAGTTTTATTGTATATTGCTATATATGATAAACATTTTTTACACTATTCTTACGTTAGAAAAGAGAACAACAGAGTACTCTGTTGAATGATTTTATGTTTCGTGAATCCATTTTTGACTATTTCTGAAATTCAATTTCTATCTTTGTTTTTAAGAAAGAATATATTAAAAGATAGACGACATAATAAATAAAGTAAACTGAACTGAAATGAAATAAGAAAGAGCAACGTAATGTAGAAAAGGTACAAATGATAGCTGAGCACCTTTTGTTAATCTTTAAGGGTGGCTTATGATTGTTAATTATGCTAATATATGGAAGGTATTGTACTTAACGGAGTGCTCATGAAGTCTGTACAACATCAAATAATCCTTGAATAAAATATGAACTCTTTGTACAACGGTCAGTTTAAAAAAACACAGGGCTCAGGGTAGTCCAGTGGTTTGCATCATCGTCTAGACTGGTAGATCCCTGGTTTGATTGCCACTCTGACCTGTATTTCTTCACTCAGGAGGTGGAAAAACCTAAGTTTTTCGAACTCCAGTGTAGAATCAACCCGGTTATGTGGTTCACGTATTACTAAAGAAGGTGTCAAATAATAAATCAACAACATTTTCTGTATAAAAAGGAACACTGAAAGGCTATATCCTATAATTGTGAACATTAAATAAAAAAAACCAGTTTAAAATGCTTAATATTTGGAATGCTGAAGAATTGGATTTTATACCAATTATTTGTATTAAACAATTATATAATAGCAGAATATAATTCTACTTTATAATTGTTATTTTATAACAATTTTTTTTTAATGTAGATAACTTTGGATAAATATAACCTACTGTACATTTATAAAATGTCTATAAAATTTGACAATTTAGTTAAGACTTCTTCTAGATTTCTGATCACAATTCACGGAACAACCAGGCTGTATTCATCCTTCTTTCATACGATACCAGAAATACACAATCCAATATGATAATATAATGATCTTTTATTGATTACCAAGTTTTAAATATGTTTTATTTTGCTACGTAACCACAGTCTCTCGTCTGTCTCCTTTTTTACAATCATATTTAGCTAAATGTAAACAAAAAAAAAATGAATGGTGGTGTTTTTCTCTGCTAAATTATTTTTTCATTTTAGAATGCACAAGAATAGCTAAAATAAACATTTTTGTTTTCACAATATTTGTAGCTACTATTTCATTACACCTTAAAGACCAGCCATTGAGTTAAATGAAGTTAAATAACTTTCTTTTTAAATAATATAGCTTGATATTTGTTTATTCAAATGATTACAATTTAAGCCAAGTACTTTATTTGCAAATACATATATATCTAGTGTTCTACTTTCTCCAAGGTTTCACTAGCAAAGTGTATTGAACAATTTAAGAATGTATTATTCATCAGGGCTCTGAAAGCGATTATATTTACCTACATTAGTGAACATATGTAGTTCTGATTTAGCAAAGAGAAGTCAATGGTATTCAAACTTTCGCACTTGCTTTCTTTTCTATACATGTGTGATGTCAATCAGCACTTAGGAGTGCTCAGGTATGAGAGAGTCGGGATCAGTCGGGCATCCTGACTCACTACAATGGTGCTGCTTGTTTAATTTAATGCAGATTAGGGGTCTTTATCAACAGCCCAATTCAGCTGTACTCTCAAACAGCTCAGCAGAGTTTCTCCGTTTCGTCTTGCTTCAATGTCTCAATCAATATGTTGCATCAACTAACTAACATATCTGACAATTTCATGATTATATATTCAAAGAAATATTAGTATTGATGAAAAATGAACATGCCCAATATAACTGAATAATATATATATATAAATATAAGAAAGGTTTTATCCGCACATTGCTTAGAACTGACCTTTTTTTACGTTTCATACACTACAGAAACCGAATCCACCCTTAGAAAAATGACTTTTTACTTCTCTGTCCAAAACTTTTATCACAGGTAAACTCATACAGCTAAGTCATAATAGCAAGCCGAAATTTTTACAGTAGATTTTTGTATGCCTAATTTAAAATCTAAGATATGAATGGATCAAAAATTCATTGTCAAAGCGAAGTTATAGACTTTTAAGCTGTGTTTAGTTACCTACACGGATAAATCAACTAACAATACCTTCTGACTAAGTATCAAGCACTTAAAAACACAGGTATCTTTTTAAAATAAAAAAAAAACAAACATACAAAAATTTTTCTAAGGATGAATTTGGTTTCTCTAATATATAAAACTTAAAGATAACTTGAAATGACTCAGTTCTACACAATGTGCAGACAAAACCTAGACAGATATACTGGTATTTTTAGGTGTTTGATACAATGGCAAGTAGGTATTGTTGGTTGATTTTAATTCCGTTTGCGTTTATCATAATTTGCTCGCTTTTAAAAACTAAGTCCTACCAACCCACGTACTAAATAAAAAGTATGCCTCGAATAAAAACAAATTTCAGTCGTTTGTACCATGGATGGTACAACCATGTTATCTAAAAAGGTGTTAATATTTTCATTATCAGGCCAAATATATAAAATGTTATGTATACTTTTAAATTTATGTATATTTTCACATGTTTATCGTGAAATCTTGTTACGCATATGTCCGTGTGTGTATGCACAAGTTGTCCAATCTTGTTAAAATCTGGTACATTTCCCTCAACGTCGGAATTTAAAACATAAATTTTCTAGTTTTAAAATTACATCAGTTCTTTTCAATTGCTAATAGTGTGATTTTCAAAAAGTAATTGGATTAGGGCAATATTTGAATATTACGACCATTTAGATCACATGTTTTTCACAAAGAAGCAAGTATATTTTTAGAACGTTTAGCAATATGTAATAGAAATCAGATTAAATTCTTGAAGATAGAATTTAAATTGCTTTTGTTCAAAAAAATGAAAGATCGTGACAAAGCCACCTTTATACGGCAGCCTTAATGCTCCGTACGTATGTAACACCACGATCATGTAAAAGGATGTAACCATGTCTGAAATTCTATGACGAGAGAAATACTTGAATGCTGAACAAACATTGTGATTTGTAAAGCCCGTCAGGAAAGATAGTAGTCAACAAAAGAGGGTAAACTTCTACAAACATTTTTACGGTACAAACACAAGATTAAACACTCGAAATACACTGGTATTATATACACTCAAGCAATTCTAGAAACTAAAGATTTCCGTTAGCAATTACCAACCACAGAAAAGATAAGGATATGCTTTGAAGTTATGGAGATTCCAGTGATAAATTCTCTACCCGACATCAAGAAGAAGAAACCGGATGTTATTTCACGTGTTTTTGTGAAATCTTGTATATATATATATATATATATATCATATAAACACGTGAAATAACAATCAATGATCAAACCACAGTATGAAATGGGAAAACAAGACTAAAGTTGGGTTTTTGACTCTGACGAAAACAGCTTGTTACGGTTGAAAGATCTTAGTCTTGTTTTCCCATTTCATATTATGGTTTGATCATAATATATATATATATATATATATATATATATATATATATATATATATATATATATAACTTTCAATTACACAAAGCACGACACAGAAAAGAGAATAAAAAGAACACTTACAGAATTCAATATTTCGAACTGTTGTTCGTCATCAGGAGAGTAGTATATATATATATATTTTAATACTACAATGATCTAAATAATAAAAATGTTAAAGAAAAATGAACATATAAAGCGGAAATCAACGTCTAAGATTTTTCAACCAATGACACAACATCATCAGAGTCACAAGCTTAAGTATGATTTCTTAAGACTTTAATCAAAATATTCTTTTATGATTTGCTTTACATATAATATATATATATAAACTATATTTACAGAAAGAACATACATAGAAGAAATCACAGAACTTCATAATATATTTTGATTTACTCAAAATTAGGAAGATATATGCAAGTTGCTCCGAAGACAGATAACGACTGAAGTGAAGGCTCACTGAAGAGGTACTCAATCAGTGTAGCCTTATATATATATATATATATATATATATATATATATATATATATATATATATATATATTATGTATATAGAGTACCATAAAGAAAACGATCAAGCTATCGTATAGTTTACTGTGAGTAAGCCATAAATACAGTAAATGAAGATCACACTTACTGTCCATAATTTTTAGTTTAACTGCCATTAGGAGAGAAGAGATAGGGACGTCAAGCGCACTTGTGAAGCGACGGTTGGAGACTGTTGGACGAAAATCAGAGACTGCAAGTGCGGTTTTCTATTTACTGTTATTTATAGTTTACATTTTACTCTGAAAATTTATATATATATATATATATATATATATATATATATAAGAGAGGTTGGTTTTTAATTAATATGCGTCATGCACATTTTTTCTTCATAATATGTCAAAGTTATCTTATCTCGACCACACATATTCTACATTATTTTTCTTTCTCTTTATGGTGATTACTGAACCAAAACTTAATAAAGAAAAAAATGTTTATATATATAATTAAATTACAGCTGGAAAACAGAAAAAAAGAGACTAACACTAACGATTCTCGATCATTTCGGCTTTTTGTTACCTTGAAAAGAGGAGTAACAGGGAAAGAGGAAGAAAGAGAGGAGTGGAGACGTGAACGTGTCCACCGAATGATATAAAGTCATATATATATATAATAAATAAACCTAATAAATAAAAAATCAACATGAATGATGTCTGTGGAATATATTTTCAAATTGAAATGATTTAATTATATATATATATACACAAGACTTCACATAAACACTTGAAATAACAAACCAGAATATGAAATGGGAAAAAAAAGAATAAGATCTTTCAACCGCAACGGTCTTCGTCAGTTGGATTTTTGACTCTAACAAAGAACGCTTGATACGGTTGAAAGATCTTAGTCTTTTGTTCCCATTTCGTACTGTGGTTTGATCATATATATATATATATATATATATATATATATATATATATATATATATAAAGATTTTACATAAACACGTGAAATAACAATCAATGATCAAACCACCCATTGTTTTTCCCATTTCTTATTGTGGTTTGATCATTGATATATATATATATATTATTGAAAATGACACCAAATTTAGCTGATACCTGTTTCTTAACTATTATTACCTATTATTATGCTATTTTTTAACGTTGAATTATAAGTTTTAGACATTTTGAATTTTATTTTTTATAATAATTTAGAGTATATTGTTTTATATAGGCCATTCAATATTAGTCATAATTGAATCATAAGGAATGCTTGAAATATCTTAGAACAATGATTTAATATTATGACAATTAAAGTATGACCTATAGATATAAATACTTAAGCAAGAGTTTTGAAAAATAGGTTTAAATAATTTAAAAAAATAAGTTTATAAAATTGAAACAATAAGTTTAAATTTTGAGAACTTAAAAATCAATGGTGAAGTGGTTTGAACTCGCTATTTTGAGAACTCTTGTTTATAGATTGTTGAAAAAAATTATATTGAATATAGCGGTTCAATTACTTAGATGTTCTTATAAGAATAGTTGTAAAAATATATCTACTTACGAGTTATTTACTTGGGGATGAAATTCTTGCATCATCCCCTATCCGCCGTCTTCTTTCTTGCATTTCCAGAGTCCAGATGGAGTTGAGGGTAGTTGGTCTCTTCGTAGAACTAGTGAAAGCAATTTCCAGTCAAAGGTTATTCATGCCAGCAGTCAACTTTTAACACCATATAGCAGTACTTTATTTCACAATTCCAAAAACTGAATTCAAATAATTTTGGATGCAGGTAATATATAATTTTGACGGAGGAAACTGTCAAAAATCAATGTTCCAATATGATTGATTCCTTATTTTGAATTTGCCAAACTTATTTAAAAATAAACACTTAAATGGTGAGAATTAAGAAAGGACGAACTCTATTTGGATTGGAGAGTGAAGAAGCGGAGATACGAGGTGGTCTCGCAAAGCCTTCTGTTCTATGCAGCATCCAAGCGTCTCCCCTCCTGCCAGCCTCCCACCTACTTACACCCTTCCCGCCTTCGACTTAACCTCCTGCAGAGCACAACACATGCTGCCAATTCAAAACGATAATTACAGGTATCAATTTATTATATATGTATAGGAATAAAATCTATTAGCGTTTGGTTGGATTTCCATCCTCAAAACAAACTTTCAATACCGACTTAAGTATTTAATTTAAAATATTTTTTATACAAAGAAATAAGACTAGATGAAGGCGAAAAACTATGTATTCTACATTACAAGACTAATAAATATGAATACAAAATATCTGTGTTTACATAACGGAATCTTAGAATATCATAAGAGTAACAGAATCTCAGTAAGGGTCATACAGTACACTAAAGTTTTCGTAGTGTAACCAACGTATTCTACATTCACATATATGTATACTCTTGAAGTGTAAAATTTTAATTATAATAAAATAAAAGGTGCATGGTAAAAGAAAGAAAAGGATAAGAAATAAAAAAGGAATTAAGATAATAATTAAAAAAAGTTTTAAAAATGACGAAGTGATTATTTTTTAAATTAACATAAGTATAGAAGCAGATATTCCTTGGATAGGAAAAATAAAAATGGACATATCCAAGTACAGTCGTAAGTTTTCTATATACAATAAAATGTAAGTCCTTTGGTAGTCACTGAATAAGGACATTTAAGAAGTGCAAAATTGTAATTGTACATTACAATTTACTTCTTCTTTCATTGTGAAATTTACTGTCCGCAATAATAAATTTAATTTTATTAAATAGGCATATTTATTCACAGGTTTGAGACAGATGCACAATATATATTAACATATTACCATTGAACTTGATTAGGTAAAATTGAAGTTAACATTTAAGGGTCAAAAAAAAAATTAATTACTCAGGAGGGGGATAAGAAATTACCCATTCCAAGAGGAAGTTTTAGTTTGTAAAAGTCATTTTAAAATTGCAAATGACAATCAAGCATACATAGTTTGAAAGCTAGTGGGAGGGAATAAGTAACTAGTTCTTCCTAGAGTAATCTCAAGAGATCAGCTACAGGTCCATTTGAAACCGGGATTTTGCATCAAAACTAATCAATCTAACACAGGGGTGGGCAATCTTTTTGATAGTGCGTGCCAAAATCAGCCAAGCTCTGACACAAACTTTTTCTACGTGTCAGCCTTTTTTTTTTTAGAACATTTTTAGTATCTCTTAAGAACTTTTTAAACGAAAAAATAATAAATTACCTCAGTGCAGTAAAACATAGAATAAAAAAAACAGAAAAAGTATTTAACCTTTTAAAAAAAGAAGGTAACTATGGCAACAAGATCAACTTCTTTTTCTTGAAACCTCTTTATCACCAAGACGTACTTATATATACTGTCGTATACTGTCAGACGTTATATATAGACGTATACTGTCAATGCATGAAAGCTTGTACCCCAAGGAAACTAGTTTTTTTTTTGGTCTGTGCTTAGGGTAACATGTTCTTGCGTCTGTGCTAACTGTAACCTGTGCTCTTGCGTGCCAGAGGCAGTCATCGGCGTGCCAAGTTTGGCACGCGTTCCAGAGGTTGCCCACCCAAGATCTAACAGATGCATTTGGAAACCGGGATTTTGCAACAAAACTAATCAATCTATTGACGTCTTTTAATTTACTGATTAAATCTATTTTATTTTTAATAATATCGATTAAAATTTGATAATAATATAGTAGCAGTATTATGATACGAATATATTTTGTTCCTAAAGCTGGAAATTTAAATAATAAAAAAATTAAATTTAAATACAAAATAGTAACTTGTAAACTGTAATGCTAATGTTGAAAATAATAATAGAAAATAAGGAATCAAAGAGTGTGTGTGAGCGTCTGTGTGTGAAAGAGAATGAAAGGGAGAGAGAGAGGAGGGCGAGAAGAGTTGGTTAAATAAAAAAAAAACAAAATAATTGTAACGGCAAAATTTTATAAATAAGCTACTCTTAACTCTAAGACCTAACAGTACACTCGACACCAATATTCCACATATTATGTGTATGAGGATAATTCTCCAGCTTGCACCTTTTACCATAGACATCTGGCCATGACATACGACTGGAACCGGTCACCTGTTTTAAAAAGGAATCTAAGAGAAAAGGTGAAAAAGTGATGTATAGTAATGAAGTAAATATCAGTTTCTGTTTATATATTTTTTTTTGTTTCGTATATTTACTGGATATTGTTATTTCAATCTCTGAAAATGGCATTGTTAATCGTGAAAAGGAAGAATCTAAAATTCAAATATCAATGGATACAAAGGTCAGTTGTGACGATATGATTGACTCAAGGTTTCAGTTAAATTTAATATAAACGGCAAAATTAAAAAATGAACGGTAAATAAATCATTTTAGTTGTTTTACAAAATATATGGTGAAGTTAAGAGTTATACCAAGAAATAAACAAGCCAATGAATGTATGTTAAAGTGTGCACTGCCATGGGAACTTGATTGTGAAAGTGAGATATTTGATCATTTTCATCGATGAATCTTCATTAACTCATGAAGTTTGACCTTAGAATCACTTCTAGATTGCCACAATAAAGCATCTTTACCTGTTCAAATTTTTATCAACAAATTGATTTTATTTTTCCATAAGAAAAAAGGTCTGAAATGTAAATGATTACAAGCTAAACCAATAATGCAGATATTTTTTTTTCATTACGAATGAGGTGTGATCAAAGAGTGAGTACACTTTTTTGAATTTCATGCGCATTAATATACATTGTAATTTTGAAATTTTGTTGTTATTGGTTGTAACACTCGTCATGATCAATGTTCACTTTTTTGAGTACATAGAATGTGTTGTTTTTATGTGAGAAGCCTAAAGGTTAGACTGGTACTTGCGTGCTTGGAGATTTTTGGCCGTTGAATAATAATTACCTGTGGAATAATTATACCACTTATAAACATTTTTTCTTGCTCAACTTGACTCACTGTACCCCCATTTTCAACATTTCAAAAGTTTTTGAGCACTTAGTACAATTTTTTAAGCATGAATTAATACAAACTCTCTGCGCTATAATTTTTAACAGAAAAAGTCGCTGAGATCGTAAACACGCGTCTAACCTCGTCTGGCCTCTCACATCAAAACAACATAAACTAAATAGTCATAACTGTGAACATTTGACAATACTGACGAGTGTATCAACACAACAACAACAAATTTTGAAATTAGAGTGTATAGAGCGTGGGTAATTCAATAAGTTGCTATACTTTTTGATCACACCTCACAGTTGTAAAAAGACATTTTAATTTACAACAATGTGGTAGACATGTTACTTCCTCATAGTGAGATATTATAATATTGTATACAAATATATAATTTTTAGTTGTCAATATAAGCTGAATAAGAAATTTTAAAAATTGGTATAATCAGGGTTAGTACTTCAAAAATATATCGTCATTCAAACTGAAAAAAAGGTTTAACATACATCTGCTTTTTAAAATAGCTCTTTTATTTGACATTTACTTTAAGGGTTTGACATATTTTTAAAATAAATTTAATCAAAAATTATTTTTGTTAATGGTTCTAGAGAGCAAATCAAAAGCCCAATCAGGTTGGTCATGAGGGACCATGTGACCAGCATTTCTGACAAGAATTTCAGTAAAAGTTCCTTTACATTGCTTGGTGGCGTTGACGGTCTTTGAATAACCTGCAACATCTCCATTTACATGCCATTGCTTCCTTGGTGCACTGCTATATGCTTTTGATCCACACCAGTCAAGTTCTTTCAAGTAAGATAAAGTTAATGGATACGCTACAATAATATCTAGCTGTCCATTGTAAATCACAACTCTGTAATTATTCATTAATACTTTCAAATTATCTGCCTGTGATTTCATAATATCTTCAAACAAAAACTGGAAAACTTTCTGTCCATCTTGATATTCTTTGTTTCCTACATGAATATTATTTCTGATTGTCTCATCTTTAAAGAAATTATTAATTTCGTCCTGAGAATCGTCATCGTTCTGTTTTAAGTAGTTATAATACATATTAAATCCAGTAATGTTTTTAAACATTGAATTATCTCCATCAAGGATTAAGTCAAGAAAACCTTGAGTAGCATTTCTCCAATTATATTTTTTAATATTTGCCCTAATTTCATCTTCTTTTTCTTTAAACATTTGCTTTTCTATTGAACCAATTATTCCAGTTTGATATAAATATTCACTGTATTGCATCATATTAACTGGATCACAAAGTGCATTTCCGAGTAAAACTCCTTTCAAATTAATCCTTTTTTTCGGAAATATGTTTCTAGAGTGTATGGCAAAGGCAAAAGAAGGTACGTATTTGCCAGCGTATGATTCCCCAGCAATGTAGAGATCATTTTTCTTCAAATTTGGGAACAAAGTATAAAATTGAACTAACATGTTATATAAATTATTGGCTATATCATTTTGGCCAGTAGCATATCCTTCTGAACTGTTAGTAAAACTAAATCCTGTACCAACAGGATTGTCGATAAATAACAAATTACTTACTCGAGACCAGCTTTGTTTTCTTTTTTCTAATTGGCCATTATTTATACTTATAGGGCCATTTTCATAAAAGAGACCAAACAGTGAAGAGGATCCAGGACCTCCTTGAAGCCAAACAACTAAAGGATCATTTAAATTATCAGAAGGGAAATACCAGAAAAATAAATTAGATTCAAACTTCTTGTCTACTGTAAAATAACCAGAGTAACTTTTGATTCCAGGAACCATTTCTGGGACTTGAGCTGCTTTTTGACATTCTTCGACAGTTTGACTACTTAAACAAGAAGTTAGGAATAAAGGTTCATTAGAATCTGTACAGTAAACTAAACTTACGAAAATCAGTAAGAAATATGCGAGAAGCTGCTTCGCCGACATGACTAATGCTACTTTTCAGGGCGTCAAAACTGCACTGGTTTTAAAAAGAAAAAAATAATCCACCTCAGATTTTAATCTTATCTTTCCTTTACAAACTAAAAAGAATAATTGATTAAGATTGATCGTTACAAAACACTCAAGGAGTTCAGTAATCAAGAGCACTGTCATTTTCAAAGTTAAAAAATAAAAAGTAATTAATAAACTTACTGCTTTAAAAATAATGCATCTTTAAAATAATGATGTATAGACAAAAAAATATTATATTATGATATTGAAGGACAGAAAACGTTATTTATTGAAAAACCAACTCGTAGTTTAATGAGCCATTATTTAAATTTGTACATTGAATGCTACATGTACTATTGCTAATTTCTTGTAAAATGCTGTACTGCTAAATATAAATAAACAAAATTAGAATTATTTTTGTTATAATTTTGACGTATTATTTAAAAAAATGAGCAGTAGAGTAATTAAAGTAAAATTATATATATATGAAATGAATATATATAGAACTTTTACATTTAAATGAAAGAATTGAATTATAACTATAACTTATAGGAATAACTGATCAGTTTATAAATTGAAAATAATATCATACTGGTATACTGTGGCATTTTCTAGTATAGGACAATATGATATGTATATTAAATATATAATATACGAGTATACATTATATGTAATATAAATGAACAATATTATAGCAACCGTTTAGAATGTTCAAAACGGTAACGTTTAAATGTTCGAAGAAACCTTTTCTTCGACAATGAATTTTTTTCTCCAATTTTAGTTAATATTGGACAGCATCATACATTTGAGATATTAAGTTCCACTGTTCGAAATTTTTATTTCAGAGTATTCCTGAACAACTATAAGAGGAAGTTAGGTGTAGGTTAACAGATAGAGTGCTTTTGGAAAAGTGAAATCTTGTTCATGTCGTTCCTCGGAGAATACATAAAGCCATCGGCTCCGAGCCTGTTCATTGTCAAATACTTGTAAATGAACACTACTCTAATAAATTTGAGCCAGGTAAAACTTAGGACTCTCAAAGTGGAATAGATCTAATACTGTGCCATTTTCATTAGCAAAAGCGGCGCCAAATAATCAATGAGCCACACTTTTCCTCCCTAGAGCAACTTTAAAGGCAAAATCCTTCACATCAATGGAAACAAAAGTTATCAACCATAAGCCTTTGAATTCCTATTTCAATAACTTTACAATAAAAAAACATTATGCATTTTTTCATGCATAACGTCTATTTGTTCTTCAAAATATAATGCATGTTTTGAGGTCTCTTAGAACCAATGCATCATGTAATCCTGATTGTAAGTTCGTGGTTGTGTATCAAAACTTCTCTGAACATAAAAACGCTGTTATAGGCCGTAGCATTAAGACATTGTAATAAAAATCGAACTCTTCCGGGTGGGTGAAGAACTAAAGAGTTCTTAAAGCAGTGCTTCCCAACCTCTTTTACACCCCGTACCCCTAAAAGAAATTTCGCTCAAACCCCTCACATCCCCTGGAATTTAAATTATGCTCAAGGTTAAAAAAAATCCAACACATGGAGTATATAAGAAAAAAGTATACTTTTTAGTATTTAGAACCATCTAAATTTTAGAAAGTGAATACATTTTACTAACAGTGCAGTCAATTAATATATATATATACATAAATATTGATAAAAGTATCGACCGTGGAATAGAAACAAAACTATAGTTTATTGGGACTCGGTCAGTTCTTCAGGTTCAAATTAAACTCTCATTGCCAACGTTTCAGTTTTTTATTTAAAACCTTTTTCTTAGGCAGAAGTATAAATTTTGAAACAGAAAAACGAAGTACTATATTACAAATTATTTTACAAAGAAAAATAGTCTGTGGATTTCAATAACAACTGTAGTTTGAATGAATACTTGACACTGTTCAGTGTCAAGTGTCACGTGTTCATTCAAACTACAGTTGTTATTGAAATCTACAGACTATTTTCTTTGTAAAATAATTTGTAATATAGTACTTCGTTTTTCTGTTTCAAAATTTATACTTCTACCTGTGAAAAAGGTTTTAAATAAAAACCGAAACTTTGGCAATGAGAGTTTAATTTGAACTTGAAGATCTGACCGAGTCCCGATAAACTTTAGTTTTGTATATATATATATAAATGAAAAAAGACAACATATAGAAGAAGCGAGAAAACTTACTGGATCGATATTTTGAACTGAAGTTCGTCGTCAGGGAGAGAGTACAAGGGAAGAAGAAGAGGTACGTACGTTCACTTGTACCGGCAGAGAGCGACTGTCATATATATATATATATTAGTATAAATAGAGAGCAGACCTTCTTTTATACAAATTGTGTTAAACTGAATTGCCTTAATCAAACATACTTTAAAATTTATTTTTTTTTTTTTTGGTGAAAATTTTATTTATCTTACTGTCATGTTTACATATTTGTTCGACTGATAACAATTTTATTTCTGAAGATGGTTAGAGACAACCAAAACATGTCAAGTATATTTTAATTTAGTTGTAAAATCTTGTGTAACATGTAAGTTAATAAATAGTGATATTCTATATACATCAGTTTTGCTGATATAATTCACCGCGTATTTACGCATATCAGCATAAAACCCTCCGGATTATCCTAGACGCACCCCGTTACGCCCCAAACGAGTTCCTCCACCAAGAGGTCAAGCTAGAGCGCCTGTCCAGGTTTATTTGAAATCTGGGAATGAAGGAAGACTGCAGCAACGCGGATTCTTCTAATACGCTGATAACAAGTATCAAAACACTCCTGACTCAGGATATTCAGAATGAACAAGATCAGCTGCCGAGGAGAGCTGTGGCTTCGGCTGAGGTAGAGGCAGACCCAGAAGATTTGACAGGGAGTCTTCGACAACATTAGTAACTTAGTTGTATTTTACACAAATAATATTGTTATTAATAGTACATTACTACTATATTTATAATTTACCATATACTACTATCATAATTAATATAGTTCTTATTGTCAATTTATATTATTATTGTTGTTATTATTTAAATTATTATTAGTGTTATAATTCTTATTAGTAGTATCACCATATAATTATTATTATACGTAATTATTATAAATATTATTATTGTTATCATTATTATTTTGTTGTTATAATTATAATTATTATTAATATTATTATTTTATTCTTATTATTAATAATAATAAGCATAAGACTTAAGATTAAGCTATTAGTTTGTAAGATACCGTACAATAGGGGAAAAAGTCCGGTGAGCGACACTTAGTGTCCCCGTACGACTAGCCCTGAAATCTGTAAATTGGGAGTAATCCCCAATAAAGAATTTTCATTCATTCATATAATTCACCAGCTGAATCAAGACGAATTGAAATTAGCTAGAAAATATGAAAAACTGCTTAAAAGAAAGGTATGTTTGATTAAGGCAATTCAGTTTAACACAATTAATATATATATATATATATATATATATAAATATATTTATATAAATAAATATATTTATATATAACCCAGAGTCAGTTGGGTTTTTGACTCTGACGAAGACCGCTTGTTACGGTTGAAAGATCTTAGTCTTGTTTTCCCATTTCTTATTGTGGTTTGATCATTGATATATATATATCTGCATGAGCATTGAAAAAAAACTCGGCGCATAGCATTGAAAACGATGGCAGTCAGTTGGAGGCATATCGGGCGAGCGTAGAGGGTGTGGCAGCACTTGCCAGCCAAGCGTATGAATGACCTCCTTAGTCAGATGAGTACCATTAGGGCGGCCGTTGAGCAAAAGAACTCCATTCTGCACATTAGGTCTCTTCTTTTGAATAGCCGTCTTCAGTCGTTCCATATGTTGAACATAGAGTTCCGCATTGAACATGCGGTTCCGTTCAAGCAATTCATAATAGATAATTCCTTTCCAGTTGCACCATATTCAGAACATCATTTTATCATTTTACCCAGCGGTGGGTAAACATTTTGGCTCTCAGGTCACATTGACTTCAAAAACTTATCAGGCGGGCCAAAGTGAAAGAGAGGTCTTAACCTATTGACACTATCTCTATTTTTTAATCTTTTACCCTCGTTTTGAATAAATGTAAGAAATAAAAACCGAGTAATTTAATTTTAATTCCCTTACAAGATCAATTTTTTTTTATCATAACAATCATCATAACAAAAATTATCTCCTTCTGTTCTTCATCTCATTGGTGTTTGTCTGATAGCCAGTTTAGGTGTCGTTTAATGATTCACTGCATAATGTTCGCAAAAAAAGTTCATGTACCCAATACCTCTATAATTAAACTAATAGAATTATTGATCATGGCTTTACATTTTTGGAATTTTTTTTTTTTTTATTGCAATCCGAAACAGGACTCAGCATTATTATTATTATCCATTCAGGCAGGCTTTCTTTCTCCTATTCTAAAAACTCACATCCCTTTAACACAATGTGCAGAGAGATATGTAACTTTGCAAAATTAACTTTCAGCATGCTTAATGACAATATTCACTTTTCTGAGTGGCTCAAAAAACTTGTATTAAACCGTGGCAAAGGCCTTGAGAGTATTCACGAACTTTTGAACCGTTTTCACATTTTGTCTCATAGCTAACTTAAATCGAGAGACTTAATTTTAGTATGTTCAGGATTAATGTTTTCACGACTTTTGCTAAGTATAAATAGCTAGGAAACCTCGCCGACAGATAAATTTTGTTTGTTGTTTATATTTTGACCCAACGAGCTATGTTTGCTTGATCCAAGAATTTCGGCTCACCATTTTCGTAAATTAATTTAAATCATAATTTTATTTTAAAATTAATCATTCCTTCGAGTTTGATCATGGGATTACTTAAAGCTTCACCAAATCCAGTTCTTTTTATCGCATAGTGATGTTTCGCTTTTTATGATAATTGTAGTTTGTTTCAGAAAGCCTTTATTAAAGAAAATGAATTAAAAAAAAAATGGAGGGAATTTATATTCTTGCAGATTTACGAGTTCACCGAATTGCCCATTTGGGCAATCGTCCGTCAGTCTCTGTCAGGCCACCTGCTTTAACAGATAGAATGATTGCCTTTAGTACTAGAAATTGAAGGTTATAATCTTCAAATCTGTATATATAAAAGCAAGTTTTGTCTAGATTGCTTAGACCTGACTCACTTCAAGTTATCTTTATGTTTCATACATTAGAAAATCTAAATCCACCCATGTAAAAATTTCTGTCTGTCGGTTTGTCCGCAAATTTTGTCACAAGTAAATTCAGAAACCATAAGGCAATGCAAGCTGAAACTTTGAAAGCAGGTTTGTGTATGTCTAACTTAAAATCAAAGCTTTGAATGGATTGAAAATTCAACGTAGAAGCGAAGTTACGGACTTTTAAGCTATCTTTGGCTAACTTCACATATATTTTTATTTTGAAAATATACACGTATAGCAAGTAGCTATTGTTAGTTGATTTCAATTTCATTAACATTTAAGCCTCTAACAAGAGATAACTGGCAATATGTTTCCTGAAGTTCAAGATCTGTCATCTATTCAGAACCACTGGCTTTGTGGACGAAGAATTCTCACCCCTACAAATGAACAAGCTGAAAAAATCAATAAACAAGTTCTTGCACTATATCAAGCTGAGGAAAGAACTTACAAGTCAGTAAAGAGAGTGATTAGTGATGTAGAAATGGTTCATTATACAATGAATTTCTCGACTCCGTGACTTCTCCTGGACTGCCTGCTCATGACTTAAAGCTTAAAGTAGGGACTGTAGCCAGTCATGCTATTAAGAAACTTGAGTGTCCCAAAAATGTCCAACAGGACTCGATTTCGAATTGTGCTTTGATAGAGGCTGATATTTCTAGGTGTGGTACTGGGGAGTCAGTGTTTATACCACGCATACTATTGATACTTAGTAACTGTTCCTTTCAATTCAAACGGTTGCAATTTCCTGTCAGCGTCTGTTTCGCAATGACGGTAAACAAGTTGCAGGCCAAACTCTGTGTACGGCAGGAATTGAAGTGAGTGAGACTAAGTGTTTCTCACATGGTCAACTGTATGGTGCTTGCTCAAGATTGAGAGGTTCCAACTCTCTGTTCTTCCATGCACCTGAAGGACTAACAGCTGATGTAGTGTATACAGAGACACTTACTTAATACTGTGCTAAAAAATACATTTTTTTCTATTATATAACTGTTCTAACAATATTTTGAAATACCAAGCATCATTCTTGAATTTTTGTAAAATACCCGTCAAAGACCGGCACGTCGGCTAGTTAACTCTATATTTCTTAGGCGGAAGATGGAATCTTGCATACAGTGTCCCAAGGAGAAAACGTAAAGCAGTCCACCATTCAACATTTAGAACTCTTGATGTAGAGTACATGGTAATACAGTTCACAACTAAATAATAAAGATAACTCCTAACAAAAGAAATGTATAACTAAAATGGGCGAAATAAAAAAAGTCACCGTCTATATACTTAAAACAGGACTAAAAGTGTAAGCTTATGTTTGTATATTCGGAAAAACAAAAAGTATATTTCTTCTAGACTTATTAAAATAACCTTATTAATACAATTGATTATCCCCGAAGAGGTTGATAAGTTCACCTCGAGTAAAGCTGAGTTAAGACCACCCATATATATATATACGAGTACGAGATTAACAAAGAGCAACACACAAAGTAGGGAAACACACTTACAGACTCAAATTTTCGGGTAATCCGTCTTCAGGAGAAAAGAGAATGGGAGACCAAGCACGTTGTAGACGCAACGGCAAGTAACCAACCCGGCAACCGCCCGTGCTGTCAACCGTACCCGGTCTTAAAGTATAGAATTAGGAGAAGATATAAACAGAAACTCAGATAAGTAGTACTGGTTGGGTAAAACTATAAATAGGTGAAAAATTATAAGCAATATAAGATAAAAAAAACAAACTATAAAAAACAAAAATAAAGATAGAGAAAAGAAGAAAAAATAAATAAATAAAAATAAATACAATACAAAAAACTTGCATTGGTTGTTTTAGTAAATAAAAGATAGAGACTAAATAAAAGAGTAAGTATGGGAAACTAGTTAAGAATAAGAATTTAGAAAAATAAAATCTACACTCGTATGGTAATGGTAATGGACACTCGTATTGTGTCCAATTTGGATCGTATTTCGTTTTATCAGTGAATATATATATATATATATATATTATATATATATATATATATATATATATAATCAAGGGTACGTTTTGAAATCCTTGTTTTTTGGAACAACTTAAAGGGTTCTTCGTTGAGTTACAGATAAAATCACTTAACCAAGTACGAAAGTCTGATAAATCAAATGTATCTCATCATAGTTGATGTTTATAGACATGATTTTACCAAAGAACTGAATACTTGGTGATGTATTTAAGTATTTATCTTAATTCTTGCCAAAGACAAAGATATATATATATATATATATATATATATATATATATATATATATATTATATATATATAAATTAAACTGATACTTAAATACATCACCAAGTATTCAGTTCTTTGGTAAAATCATGACTATAAACATCAACTATGATGAGATACATTTGATTTATATATTATATAAATATGTATATATTTATATATATAAATATTATATATTTATAAATATAAATATTATATATTTATAAAAACTTTTTCTTCTTCTTGGAGTTTGGTCAGTGTTAATATACGGAACCACCGTAAAATTCCAAAGTTTGGAATTAGAAGCTAGCCTTGAGTAAGTTTTTTGAATTTGTTATGATGATTGTAAAGTAGATATGACAAATATCCATTGTTTTATGTTAGTTTATAGCCCTCAAGATGTCTTAAAATAAAGACGAAACGTTGGTGAAAAGGTGATTCCGTATATTAACCCTGACCAAATTCCAAGAAGAAGAAGACGTTTTTATTAGTAAATTGTGGTCAAGAAAACAATACCTTATTATATATTTACATATTTTATATATTTGAGATACTTATTATATCTGATAGTTATATATAAAATCGTTAAGTAGTCTTTATTTTTATTTAGTTAGTCTTTTTAAATACTTTTGTATTTTCTTATTTATTGCCTTAAGGTGTTCGTTTTTTGTTACTTTTTAATATTTTTCTTATTTTTAAAATGACTTTATTTTATATTTTATCTTCTACACCTTTGTCACCCTCCCTCCGTAAGTCGTCTATACAGATTGATGGCCTCTTCAATGAGACTGGATTTCAGTCTTCACAGGGACTCGTATCTTCCTTCCTAATGACGAGGTAGTCGAAATACTTACTAAGTTTTTGGTCTTACCAGTCCCATGCTCAATCCAGCTGCAGTTATCAGAGTAACTTAGTAAGATATTTCAAGGTGACAACATAAAAATTGCTTATGAGATTAAAAAAAGTTTAAACTCCAAGTGACAACGGCTATGCAGTTTATATAGGTCAAACTAAGCAAATTTAAAATTAGGTTGGCTTTACATAAATGATAATAAATAAAAAAAAATAATATGCTTAGTCCATCACTCAATTAATTAATAATAGGCATAACTTTAATTGGCACAAAGATTGTGGATTATGGAAATAATGAAAATAAGAGGCTTATAAAAAAAATGATTCACTTTCAGAAAACCAAAAACATGCAATAAATAAACGGATACTGATAACCTATGGTTAGTATATACTTTATTAATTAGTAATTAAACAATGTTTTTGTAGCTTTTAGTTTCTTTTTCGAAACTAGATTATAATTTATCAATCATCAAGGACTACAAAGAATTTACAAAGATTCTTTAAATATCTGATTAAATGCATAACTAAATAAATCAATAAAAGAAAGGTTTTGTCTGTACATTGCTTAGAACTGACTCATTTCAAATTATCTTTACGTTTTATACCTTAGAGAAACCGAATCAACCCTTAGAAAAATGTCTGTTTGTTTCATTGTGTAAAAATTTTGTCACAAGCAAACTCAACCACCATAAGTCACGGCAAGCTAAACCTTGTATAGTAAATTTGTGTACGTCTAACTTAAAAGCTAAGATTTGAATGGATTGGAAATTCAGCGTAGATGAGAAGTTATGGATTTCTAAGCTGTGTTTGTAGTTACTTGCTACAGTATAGGTACCTATAAATACCTGTATACTTTTAAAATAAATACATTTTATTTATTTTTGTAATATATAAAACGTAAAGATAACTTGAAATTAGACAGTTCTAAACAATGTACAGACAAAACCTGTGTAGACATACAGGTATTTTTAGATGTATGATACTGTAGCATGTAGGTATTGTTAGTTACTTTAATTTCGTTTACGTTTATTATCATTTGCTCACTTTAAAAAAGTGAATCCTACCCATCCATGTACTAAATAAGATGCATGCCTAGATATAATCAAATTTGGGCACAGTATCTAGAGCTGCAAAACGTAAAAGAAACTCCCAGATCTAATGACAGTTATGGACCGTACAAATAGTTATACTTATGATGCTATTATATAATTTCTAATAATATTTTGGAATACACATATCAACTCTGATTTTTTTTAAAAACCAATCAGAGACGGGCACGTCTGCTAGTATATATATACATCAACAAGAGAATAAATCACAAACTCTGTTAATAAGTATAAAAGGATTGACTGCGAAAAATATTATTCCTCATTTAATCACAATACCAAAATCGATATCACTTGTTTTATTTCGTTTTCAAATTTTTTATATTCTTAGTCATTTTGTGAAATAAAACACTGCATTTTCAGTATATTACACAATGGTATCAACGTCTAAACGACAGTTAGAAATTCAGATATGGGACTAAGATCTTTCAACTAAGACAACTGATCTTTATCAGAGTCACAATCAAACTGAAACAAGTGAAATAGGACATTTGGTACGATAATCGGAAGGGAAGGAGGCAAAAGATATTTTAGAGGGAGCAGAAAGCATAAAAGGGGAACAAAAGTCTGGGAAAGTTGTGTAAACAGAGATGTCCAGGAAGAATTAACAAAAAACTGCTACCTGTCAAACATACCAACATTACCTACAAATTAACTACCATGATATCATTGGAAAGAACTAAATACAATTGAGCTCAACATTTCTGTTTTAAAAAAAAATCCATAAAAATTACTCGGCAGAGAGTATAGGGAAATAATCACAGCAAGACCAAATTTTTATTTGTAAAAATTATTTTTAAAATGCAAATAAGAATCACCAGATATAATTTAATTAACTAGATTATAGTGGTGGTAGGTAGGAGAGAGAATAACAATAACTAGTTTATCTTGAAAGATTTGGTGCATGCACATCAGTAAAAAGAGTCTTTTAATAGGAATACCTGAAATTTACCAATTATTAGGCTTAAAACCCTAAGAAACAAATTTGAATATCCCCTATAAGTAGAACCAATCTAAATCACAGTTAATCTTTAGTAATTATTCCGGGGGAGTGGGGGGGAAATAGTTTTTACCTTTTTATTAAAAGAACTGTTGACTCCATCCAAAGGATTGGACATTAACTTAGAATAAATATTTTTATCATTTAACATGGTTTCGATTTTTTCATCGTAATCTTTTTATATTTTTGTTGTATTTTTTTATGCTAAGATCATAGTTTCTTTAGATCTATGAAGTTTAATAATTGTTATAGTCCTATCGCTTTCAAGTTTCAAATAACAGTCGATAATACGTTTAGGCTCACAAACAAGTTCATTACTTTCTACAAATCCGTAAAACATTCTTTCCAATATGTTTACATTATCAACATCTCTGTTTTATTGATTACAAAAATCTAATTGTTCGGTATTACAAAAACCTTTAGCCACCTGAGCGTAATATATACTTCTAGTATCTACACTTGTGTATAACTACATATTTAATTTATTTTGGTCTAAGAATCTATATAAAAATAAACTATATGAACACAGTAATTGAAAAACAGACTTACAGTCCCTAATTTTCGGTTTAACCGTCATAAGGAGACAAGAGATATGCGCACCAAATACACTTGCGAAGTAACAATTGAAGGCGATCTGCAAAATCTAACATCTGTTCGACGTTCAGAGAGGATCCCGTGTAGTGTTAAACATGCAACTGTTACCAAGCAGTCATCCTGTACGCAGCAAAGTCTCAAATAGAAAGCTTACAAAGAAACATTAAGGTATATCTGACGATTGGCTTGAGATAACAATATTACTGGTGGCTGGTGAGCGATGCTCTTGAGACAGACGAGAAATAAGTACATAAAATACAAACACACGGCATCCGACTCCGTCTCCACCCGCATATAAACCTTAACAAGGTTTCCAAGAGATAGTTACAGACGAAATAGAGAGGGAGGAGTTTTCAGTCGACTAAATAGATGACTGATCTGTAACATAACATTATTCCGTGCACTTCTGGAATCAGCTCTCCTTTATATTTAGCGCCTCTGCCTGCTGGACGTCCCACTAATGGTGGTGCTGGCTATATGACAGGTAGTTAATCAATAATATTGGCTTGTTCAGTCATATTAATTATTGACTTTGCAGTCAAAATCTCTCTTCTCTCCTGATAACGGTTAAACCGAAAATTAGAGACTGTAAGTCTCTTTTTCTATTTACTATGTACCTATAGTTTACTTTGAAACGTTTGCTGCCCTTTGTGGATCGTTTGCTTGAAGATAATATATTCCCAAATTATACAAATATATCTATATACACACATATAAACTAAATGCACGAAAGAGCGCAGATGAAAGAGATCACAAAAAGTTACTACTATATTTCGAATCCCTTGTCATCAGGTAGAAAGATATGAATCGCTCCAAAGTCAAGTGAGTCCTTGTTTCTCTTTGGGGAGACTTATACCTTTCTACCTGATGACGAGGCAGTCGAAACATAGTAATGAGTTGTTGTGAGTTTTATACGCGTTCTTTCGTTGCTGTGAAGTTGGCTTATTTAGTTCGTGGAATAGTTTTGTTTAATAACTTTATATATGCACAAGTAGCATAATTCATGATAGACTAAGAGTTGCCAGTTGGTCACTAAAACAAGATCCTCTTCTTTGCACTTTATGCTCAGAGTTGTCCAAACCCAGAGTCCTCATATCCTTTGTAACAACATCAAAACTCAGGTAAACTCTACCTTGACTTCTCACCCGAGTTACTGCAAATTAACACAATCATGTTATCTTCAACATAGAAAAAAAAAACTATATTTGTATAACACTGATAATTTTGTATAACTTATTCATACATTCCAGTATGATTTTTTTTCACAAAATATTTTAGCTAAAAATTTAAAATATCTATATCTTTCAGCTTTTTCTGAGTTCTTTAATCAAAATTTGTATACAACATTATTCATCATTTCAATATTTCTGACTATGATCAATCAGATATATATACATATTTATAAATATTTATAAAAAGTGTCGACCGTGGAATAGAAACAAAACTAAAGTTTATCGGACTCTTTAAACACTCACTCATATCACATCCATATATTCTTCTTATATCCTCAAAGAAACCCATAATTATTATCCCAAAATGCATAAATATTGATAAAAGTATCGACCGTGGAATAGAAACAAAAGTAAAGTTTATCGGGAACTAACCGAGTCCCGATAAACTTTAGTTTTTAAATATTTATATATAAGGCAACTTGTAATTTGTAACTTGTAAGGTGAGAGGTAACTTAAGGGCCGAAAAGGTAAGGAAAGAGAAAAAAGGGTTGAGTACAGTAGGTTAGGATAAACAGAAAGATTGAAGTTGTTAAGTATTATTATGGAGTCCAACTAAATTATGCTGATACCTCTTATTCACAAAACAAAGTAGTGAGATCTGAGTCAAAATTCTAAATCCATCACTATAGTTTACAAGTTGACTTTTTATTTTACATGTTTACTGTGAAAACCAGTTATTTCTGTGTAAATTTATATTAGTTATTAGGTTCCATTTGCTAATAGAAAAAAGGAAATAAAAAAATGTTATAAATAATAAATGACGAATATTTCAAACAAATTATGAAAATGTAGATGAACAAAAATGCTTATTCAAAGAAATAGTTATATCGAGTTAAGACTAACTTTACTGTTATCTGAGTTTGAAGAAAAGTAATAAAATTGAACTACAATCCACTCATTAAAGGAAAGTAACTAAATTAGTTCGTTTCTAGTTTTCTATAAAATAATGTTATTTAGTTCTAATGGATTAGGACATAACATTTTGTGTTCTACTACTATATGATGAATATTGTAACCCTCCTCTCAACACAGAAGAGAAAAACTTTCATAATGGGGGGGATTTCTTTTGTATACGTATATACGTACAAGCAAATATACATACTTACAAAGTTTTCAAATAAAGTTTTATAAAAAAAGTTTTAACTTTTTTAAGTACTCATACAAATTAATGAAGCTATTAGAATCTACTGATAAATTGTGTTACTTATCAATAAAGCTCAAATTAATTCATTGTGAATAACTTTCAAGTACCTATAAATACGAGTATATGTACATATTTTTTGTAAAATTAATCTTTAAATTAAAATTAAAACAGGTATAAAAGTTACTAAAATAGAAAAAAATCACCATTGCAAAATTGTATTGAGATGAAATAAAAAAAAAATAAAATAAAGATTCAAGCACTGTAAAGTGTTTTACCGAGTAGTTTCAAATGTTGCTTGTAAGAAGATACGAACATAGCAGGCGACCTTCTCGGTCTACCGGCCGGTCGACGTCTTTGCAATCTCTGATATAGCAGGAAAGAAAAAAACTAATTGTGAATTTATTATCGTTTTTCAAGGCAAGATATTTCACGTATATTTGGTATTGTATTTTATATGAAAATTACAAATTACTTATCAGTGGCCAACATTAAACAATAATATAATAGAAGTGTAATCACAGGCTATAGTGATGAAAGTAGTATATCGTGATGTAATACCAATTATAGAAATAATTAGTGACTGCATACATACTTACTAAGTAAAATAGTTTTTTAACTGTAGTGTTAGTGAATTGATAAAGGACCAGTGTAGCATATTGGCTTGCATTCTCGCCTTTGGACTGTTAGATACTTTCCGGTTCGATACTCACAGCATATTCTGGCCCCCGATTTATTCAATCGGGCGGTGAAGAAATCTGAGAGCACTGTCCCTTAGAGAGGATGCTATGACATCTGTCGAAAAATACCTATTCTAAATAAGCTTTAAGTTTGGCGAAATGCAGGACTCCCAACGTATACTATCCATTATGTGATACCACAGAGGACCAATTGTTGGCCTATGTGAGTTCCTCATGTGAGGACCACTGTTACCTAACCTAGTGAACTGCAACACCATGAAAGAGATTCGATATTAGAGCACGATTTAATTAGAAGTACAACATACAAAAGCGACGTAAAACGTTTTCAAAGAAAGATCGTTTTTAATACACTATAAAACATTAGCTATACACAGACTGAAGAACAATTTGAATGTCACATGTCAGATCTAACAAAATTATCAGTTTATGATAGTTTTTATTATTTTTTTTTCTTTACTGTTATATAATTAAAAATTTGTTTTCTCTGCTTCCTGTCCTTTCATTACACAATTTTATTTTTTCTCTCTCACCAGGTTTTGATTTTCTTTTCACAAAGTGGATTGAACTAATGAAATTACAAAAGAAGAAATAATTAGGCATTTTATGAATAATTTTGATGATCTCCGAACCAATGTCGGATATTTCCTTGACAAGATCTGGGTGAGTTGGTGGGCATACAACATTTTCTTAACAAATACAGGTCACTAAATTTAATGCATTATAATAAAAATAAAAATGTTAACAGTGCTACGCTAAAATATCTATTCTGATTCTGAAAAAAACCTATTCAATTTTGGAAACCTATTCAATTTTAGTCGAGGTACTCCAAACCACCTTTAGCCAATACAAAAATTACTTTGTATTTTGTATTCTCACTAAAATATATTTCATATTATTTTATGAATTTTCATTTCTAGCTTTGGTGAAGTTGATCAAATAGGCATTGTTACGTTTACGTTATTAATATAGTTGTTCAATGAATTATTAAAAATAATATTTAATATAATAAAAAATATTAAATTAAAATTTTATTGAACTGAGAAATTGAGAAATAATTTCAATTGCATAGGAATCGTAAGGCTTAAAGTAGTAAAGATATGGAGTTGTATGACACTTTAAATAGTTCATATCCAGAAAATTATATATAACAAAATGAAGGGAAGTATATTTAATTTCATTGAAAGATTTTCACATTTTGTGTAGAGGCGGGGAGGTTTGAAATATTACTCAAATTAGAAATTATTTCAAAAGTACAAGCCACTTTTTTAGTTGATCTTAATCAGTTAAATGGTTTCAGTAAAAATAAATTAATTAATATTAAATGAATATGAGAATAACTTTACATATAAACAAGTGTTGTAGGTTCTATGGTAGCTCACCGTCTTCCCTTGGAGATGACATTAAGCCGTTGGTCTCGAGCCTGTACAACGTCAGGCACTCGCTAAAAATTCCTACTCTAAATAAAATTGAGATAAACAAAATTTAGAACTCCCAATGTTCTTTGTGTGGTATCACAAAAGACAAATCAGAAAAGTTTAATCTAACTAACCTTTACCTTTTGTGACTTCATTCCAGGGACTGCCCTGCAACCTAACCGAAACAAGTTTGGTATAAACCAAAATAACTAATTTTAACAAGACGACTATATTGTTGTCTTTTTTGTTATCAAGATATGAAAACAAAGATTTCTTAATGTCCTAAGCTAGCTATATATAGTTTTCTCAATATAGTATTCACAAAATGATTCAAAATATATACATAGTAAACATATTTATTACACAAAAAAATCTAATAATAGAATTAGAATTAATAGTGAAAAATTTATTTTATAACAAGATATAAGATCAAAATCAAATTTTCAATGCCGTAGTTTCTGTTTTATTCAAAATCTTTTTTTATAGCCATAAGTATTGAATTTTTGTGATTTTATAAACAATAAATTAAACTACTACATTAGAAGTTTAAGGTAAATAATTTAAAAATAAGAACTTCAACATAATTGTCAAATTTAACAAGAACGCTACAGAATGTTACCACATTGTAGTGTAATTTGTATTACACAATAATACATATAACCCACGCACTGTTCTTTAATGCAACGCTCTTGTTAAAGCTGACAGTTGTTTTGAAGTTTTCATTCATTTTAAACTTTTAATTTAATAGCTTACTGCAATGTACTTTCAAATTTTCATACTTCTCATTAATAAGGTTTCAAATAGGAATTTTCAACCACAATGCTGGCTTTGAAAGTTTCTTTTAAATTTCGAAAAGTAATCAATCCCTGGACTATGTATACATTCATAGAAAACAAAACTGTACAATAAATAAAGACACCACGTGAAATATATATAAAAAAAACATAGTCTACTTAATTTTTAATGCGATTATTTGTAAAGTAATACACTATTCACTGTTACCTTTAATACTTATTTGAATAATTTGGCACAAACTGGAGTTAACAGGTATTCAATTTCATCTGGGTGCAAAAACCTACCTCAAAAACACTATAACCTATATAATAGGTTATATACCTATATAACCTCAATCTTAGGTATATTCGATTATAATATTAAAACAAAGAGAATGATATTGAACTGTTATAGGGAGTTGAAAAGTTAGAGGGCATACCTTCACGACCTTCTCCATGTGCTAGAAGCCTAGGATCAATATATTCAGGTCTTCTACCAGTCAACCAAGAAGTTAGCTTCTGCATGGGGGAGCTACTCTCCGGAACAAACATCGCCACGCTAACAAATAGATTAACTATCAAAGCATTAGTGAAATCTTATGTCCTATTGCTTGATAGAACCAAGTGGGATATACAATAAACTTGAAAAGCAAACTATCTTAAAGTACTATTATAGTATACTCAGTATAATAACATAAGTATAAGTACATGGGTACTACTTATAATATAATTAATAAGTAGTATTCTGCTATTAATGTCTTAGAAGATAGAAAAAAGTTATAATGTATCTTAATAGTTTTGTTAAAAAATAAATTAATCAATAATGTATGGACCAAACTCGATCGAATAAATAAATAAATGTAATTGTATAAACCTAACGTAAAATACAATTTTCTGCTCTAATTTAACTCTTAAAAATTGAACTATCATTTTATAAACTTCTTGTAAAATTATTGTGTACGCCATTTCTATGAGAAGACGCAAGAAGTTTTGATGTTCAGTCGGTAGGATATAAGGTACTCGATAACATGCATACTTTAAATTAGGGATACCTAAAGTGGTCCATGCCATATTTTCGATGTCAGAGAGTACGACATTCTGGTTTAGAGTACTATAGGGGATATTAATATATGAGGAGTCAATTAATACGAACTAAGATCTATTCAGCATATATTGTAAACAAATGGAAATATTTATAACATTTTGAAACATGAGTATGATAACTTACTGACTTTTCAAGGTATAACTCGAGTTCAGCCTTACCCTGTACCATTGGACGTATATATTTTCGTTTAAAAATGTACAATATAAAGATATATATTGGTATGCATACATATCAGACGCATAAATAAAACCATTTCTTACCCCCATATTCACGCATATGTCAACTTCAAACATTTCTGCAGGTCTCTTTATTGCTCACTTAACAGTAATGGCAATAATTATTCAATGTTTTTATTAAACTTACCTGAAGGTCAATGAGATGGAAAATACTCTATGAAGGGTCAATGGGTTACAAAATATGAGGAACCCCTGCTCTAAAGAAACTAAATTTAGAACTTCTAATGTAGAATCTTTAATTGAAACAATCTTATAAATATTTAAACTTTATCAATTGTAGTAAAAAACATATCGAATAAATGTTTTGTCACCATTACCAAATCAAAGCAAGTCTGTTACTCCATTGTTTTAATATAAACTGAAACAATAATAATTTAGAGGTTTCAAACTTCTAGCAGCAGAAGTAATATAACAACAAACTGTTTGCGTTCCTATATGAAACCAACTCAATATTATCAATATAAGTTTTGTTTATAAACCAATATGTTAAGCATATAAATACCATGAAGAACCTCATAATAAATAAAAATCACTATAACAAAAAATTATACATACAACCCATTTCATTGTAAAAAAAAATCCATTTAAAGTTACTTTTATGGAATTAAACCTAATCTTAAATATAATATAATCTCGATAAAGACGTTTTATATAGTCTTAAATTGCGTAGAGTTACCTTTTTTCCCAATGCTGTGCTGAGATAGGAATGTGGCACAACCCGTATCCTCTCACGACATCGTTTCCAAATATGTCCAGACCAAATACGCTTACCACCAGCTGCGGCCCTAAAAAACGAAGGTAATTTAGTTCTCTATTATATAATTGTGTATAATTCAATCCTTTTCCCTCATTTTAAGTTAAGAAATATTTTTGTGTACTTTATTGTTTCACTATTTTTAAGAAAAGTTCTATACAGTAGAGTAACAAATGTAGTAAATCAATATTATTATAAGAAATGAGTTTTTTAACAACTCTTATTAATTATGAAGAAAAAAATGAATGATTTATTGAAACAAAATATGGCTGAAAATTGCTATGGTTATTCAAAATTAATGTCACAGAATCAATGCCTATATGAACTCCGCAAGTATCACTAGGCATTTGTTGGGTGTCCCTAGGTAGCTGTGAAGGTAATAAAAACTTTTAAGAGGATATCACAGGCAATTCCACTACAGGCAAACGTTACTGATGGCAACATATTCAAAGCAGGATGAATTCGAAAAAGGTACAAATTCTCTGTGCGACACTGTCTAGAAAATGGAAATAAAGTTACCACGTTATCTAGCCCCCTATAAGAAGTAACAATTGATAGATTTTAAAACAATGCTCTCTGGATTATTACAGACACGGGTAGTAATGTTTACACCTAGAGTAAAAGAATTAACTAATATAATGTGTTAGGGACAAACTAGCACTCAAAATAAGGGATCAAAATACAAATGTTTCTCAAGGATTGGAAAAAGCATTCTTAGGTGATCTTATGATAATACAGCTCTTGATATAGCAACTAAAAACTGGCTCAAAAGTAATCTAAATACAATCATTATAAAATCCTTATGGAGTTTTGTGACACTTCTTCGACATACTACTGCAAAATCACAATCTGACCTCGAAAACCAAAACCAGCGGTGGTGAATCTACAGCCACACCACCTTTTAAGCACATACGACTAGAATATAGACGGTTCAACAAGTGCTACTGAAGAAGGAACGTATTAGACTCTATGAAAGAGCTATAACCGTCGGCCAAACCACTAGCCATTTTTATGAAGAAATTGAAGAGGGCAAGGAAACACCTAAAAATGTTGAAGAGGAATAAGCAGTAATATCGGGTTTTTCATAGATTTTTCAAACAATCATAAAGCCCTTTCCACTGATTAACTGACTGAAAGATAAATCTTGAGGGAAGTAAATATTCCTTGTTTTATGCCTGAGAAAAATAGCATCCTACTTCAGTGAGATAGCACACGGATACTAGATTATCATCTATAAATACATATAATCAAAGAAATATGTAATTAAAACAGTTGAGGTGACTGACTAACAATGCCAAAGGAATATCAGAAACTTTTGGGACGTCTGACCAGTGTAAGCTTGACAGCCTTACACTTAGCCACTGGTCACCATCAGCCACAAGATTGCTTCCATCATATGTTTGGTTGACTCCATCGTCTACCTTCTGCATTCTTCTCTTGACAATATTCTCCATTCTAGAGTCCTAAGTCTAACATGAGTCAATTAAATGACAAAAGATTCAATACAGGATGAACTCGAATAAGGTACATAATCTTTGTAAGACAGTTTCTATAAAATGGAAATAATAGAGTTACCATGCTATATAGTCCCCTTTAAGAAATAAAAGTTGATAAAACTCAAAACAATGTCCTCTTAGAACTCAGTCCATTCTCAGTAGCATTCCTCTAATGAATTGCAAGAAGAAGAATGACAGAGAGGTGCTAGGGGTGGGTGTTGGATAACCAGAGTAAATATATTAATAATACTCCACCAAAGAAAGTCAAAAAGGCAAATATTTTCTAACACTCAATTCCAATCGCGAACAGAACTTTAAAAGTAATCCTAAGTTTCAATAAAAAAAGTATATAGTAAAAAAATAGCGTTTAATTTAAAAAAAACTTTTATTCTGACCTTTCCACTTGGAAATGGCACGCACCATGAAACTGCCAGGTGACGAAATTGTCCATATCTATTCTCTTCATACTAATATTTACTCTAGTAGTATTTAATCAGCTATCTATAAGCTCTTAAGGAGTCCCCGATAGGAAAATATTAAATATTTCTTTCTGGAATCTCGAGCAGTTCCAATATAGATATTTTTTTGGGCAAAGCAACTTCCAGTTATTCAATATATTTAACTTCTCCATAATTATTTAATTTCACTTAATCTCTTAATAACCTCTCTAAATTATCCAAACTTTAAACTTTCATACATTACAAATACAAGTCAAAGGAATAACTTACTCTGAAATACATTTAAAATGAAATCATATTGATAAATTTACCTGACCTTTATAAGTAAATTAAGGTTTGACGATTCAAATACTAATTTATGATATGCAACACAAAAAAGATAATTTACAAAAGTTTATGAAATGACTACATCAACTAGGTAATTTAATTAATAACATGAAAAGGTGAAAAGAAATTGTACTTACATCCATGAGGATTCGTAGATTTGAACGAAATTTCCAAGGGTAAATTCCAAATAAATATTTGTCTGTCATCTTGACTTTTTGTTGTGATTTGTGAAATACCCTCTTCAAGACCCTGGAAATTAATCATACTAAACCAATATCAACAAACAGTACCAAAGTAAATATCAATCATTCATACATTACTATTCAGTTTGAAGTGATAGTTCTTAAAAATTCTTCTTTACTATTGAGTTATTATAAAAGAGTACATATATCTGAATGTTTTCGCAGTATGAATTCTTAAAATGAATTAAACAATGATAAATAAATTTGAAAGTAAAACCTTTCAAATGGTTTAAAAGGTCCAAACGAACTTTGTTAATACTATTTTAGTACAAATTATTGAACTTACCGATGATACACTCCAATCTTGGCCGTACACATAGCAATACTTACAGTATATATTATCAAATTCAGGAAAATCGGCACTTTCAATTTGACCGAGTAACGAAACCAAAAACCCTGACATTACAACGAACAAAATCCTCAGATGTTATAAAAAAGTTAACTAGTTCATAAGATTCCTCGGAAAGAAACTGTTATGAATCGTTACTAGGCAACGCATTAATTTCTCATATTAGTAAGTTAAATAACTAGTCAGCCTTTTAAGGTAATAATATTTATTTTGAATAACACAAATATAAATCCATTTCTCTAGAAATTCTTCTTAACTTACAGTAGATTAGACAAATTTTGGTATTTATAACTCAGTATATACTAACCAATAACACAAATTAATCTTCATTTATAAATCATAATTAACCACTTCATACGATAAGGATAGTTTTTAACCGGTTTCGAACTCTGCCCATCTTCGATAGCAACTGTGATATACTATAAAAATTTAAGAGTGAGTTATTTTTATTGACAGTCCTATAACCAGAATGTTACCTCCACAGTCATAGTTAAACTTTGGGTTATTGTGGAAATGTCTACATTTAATGGGAGGTTACTGGAAAAAGAGTTTAATTTGTTCTGCATTGATTGTTTTATTCATTTAAACTATGACTGCAAAGCTTTTTTTCTCTCCCATTACCATTCTGGTATTAATTTCAACGTTAAACAGATAGATTAAGAACAGTGGAATTATTACTCTCAAGGATTATTATTGTTGCAATATTATAATATAGAATTATTATTGTTAATTAGTGAACCTTGGCGGTTTAACTATTATATTCTCTTAATAGTGTATGACATCTTATTATGAGTGTATAGAGAATGAAAATTGGTAATTGAATAGCTTAGTTAAGTCTAATGCAGTAATACTGTATTAAAAAGTTGTAAAATGACTCGGTTGTAAACACCTCCTTGTAGTACTATAGTTTCAAGGGAAATGCAGCTATGATCAGTCGAATTGTTTCCCATTTTTCGAAGTATTAATATGTTTTCATGATACTTACTGGTAATTAATTTCAAGTTACGAATGACTTTTAAGTTTTAAATCTAGTTCTATTAGAATTTGTTTTTTAGTATAGAAGTAATCTATTTTTAAAGTATATATCTGTATATCTATTTTTAGGTATTGTAATTTACTACCTTTTTTAACATTCTGGGCATGTACAGCCATTATTTTTTTTTTAGACCACATGAGAGGTATTACTGAACCGACTTTCTTTGCCCAGTTTCAGCGACCTGAGGTTTACTTTTACTGTTCAGAGATAACTAGAAATTTTGTTTTGAAAGAAGAATCTATTAAAATTCCTGAACACAGAATCATAGCGTTAACTACTCAAGGGCACCATATTGAAATAGCACCAGAAACTTGGGTTAAAATAACTATTTTACCTGCAGGTCACTGCCCAGGTTCTGTCATGTATGTAGTTTTATATATGACTTCACTTTCTACTTCCTTTCTCTATTTATTAATAAAATATTCTGTACGATACAATTTATTTTGGAATGATATTAGTTCATTTCGATCCTTCTGTTATCCATTATTTTTACAATTAACTATTAGTTTAATTGACTTAAAGTAATTACAAAAATTAGGTATATGTTGGATACATTAAGTGATTACTTGGTAAAAACTCAATATAAATATTTGTGAAAAAATAAAGGGAAAAATACTCACTGAAAAATAGGAATTAATGTCATTATTAGTCAGGGAATTAGTTTATGTTACGAGTATTATGGCTCAAAATAGTGAAACCATTTTTGTTTTCAATTTTCAGGTTCCTTTTAGAGGGTTTTGATAAAAGGATTTTATATACCGGCGATTTTCGAGTGACCTTGCAAGATTTAAAATTATTTAAGCCTCTTCATTACGGTATTAGTAAAGTTTTAGATATAAACAATATTTATTTGGATACTACGTTTGCTTCTGAAAATTATATTGACTTCCCTTCACGGAAGGAAAGTGTTACCATTCTTAAGTCTTTAATAAATAATTGGATATCTCAGGGAAGTGACAGTAAGATTGTTATATTACCTTCAGGTGAGTGCATGTATCAATATTATTCTTAACTTCAAGAATTTAAATAAATAATTTAAGTGAATAATACCTGATAAATATAGGGGTCCGTTGTATTAATTTTTTTTCATTTTTTAAATTCATACATAATCATTATTTGTTTCGTCTTAAAACATTGAGTGATAACATTCTAGTCTATCTTATTTTTGTAGCTTAGTTTTGTGTACTTTTGTTTAATGGGGAGTACAATATATTTTTTCAGGATGTAAATTTAAGGAAGACTGTAGCTTCAGATTTAGTTACACTTGAATTCCCTTTCTTCTGATGTGTATTCCTCGAGTGTAACTTCAATATATTGTTGAATTCTGTTGATCAGCTACTAAGGGTTTGCTTTTAAGGCAAAACTTCACCAGCTTCGTTAAAAGACTTTATGTAAATAATTTAAAAGCAAAATTCAATGTTATTCATTGTAGTAAACACGTTGATGACTCCTTCCTAATCATAAATAATGCTAATTATTTTCTCTCGTAAATTCTGTATTGATGTAGCCCTTAAAGATTTCTAGAAATATAGACTTAAGGTGTTTTTTTTTGAGAATTGTTCGTCACTGGACCAAACCTGGATAACAAAAAATAGTGCAAAATTCATGCAGTCGAGATAAAAAAACTCTGATATATATATACATTTTTTTACTACCCACTACGAAATTAGTACGTCCAGAAACAAAGTTGAAAAATGTACTGACTGCCTATAATCTAGTGGTTTTTGTCCTATTATTTGGTTATGGTTATTGGAGTCAGTTATATATGTATCTACTATAATCAACATTGAATTTTTCTTTTAAATTATTTGCATGGTCTTTTCAAGAAATTATAAAGTTGGATGTTTTATCCCCTTTTTTGAAGAGGAGTCTGACTTCTTCTAAATGTGACGATGAACTTTCTTCGGTGTTGTTATGCAGAATATAAGCTGGTTTTAGCATAACAGTGGTATATTTTCTATTTCCCTTTTTATAGAATGATAAAGGTTTAGCTTTCTTTCTGACTACTTTGCACTGTTCTTCAAGAATCACTCTAATGAAGATTTAAGTCTTATGTATTCAGTTCCTTATTAACTTAATTTTTTTAATATTAATTCCAATTAATTCTTACTTAGTTTCTATTACCAATGGTCTGGTACCGTTATTGCAATATTAAATCAATTCCTTCTCTACGTTTTCAACTGCTGATATAATTTTGCAACTTTCTTTACTTCATTTTGTAAATTTTATTTTCAAATATTTGGTTTTATGTTATAATATTGAAGCACATATAGCCCATGGAATAACACCACCTATTAAGTTGTAATTTTCACATGAAAACCTTTCCTTTTATTTTCCCAAGATGAGTGAATACTTAATATTAATTGATTATTATTGGGTTAACCATGTACAAGACAACAAATATTTATTTCCTTCTGGAAATGAAAGCAGAAGTTTTATGCGTCAATTTTCCATAAAATGGTTCAAACGCTTTTGGATTAATTAAGACAACTGACATATACACGTACTATTTTTTAATTTTTTATTATAGATTGAATTAATTTGTTTGTTAAGAATACTGGTTTTGATTTTAATTCAAAATAATTAAATTTTTCATATTTAATTTGAGACTTTTAATAATATTTAAATATAATGAATTTAATTTGCAGCAAATATTGGTATTGAATATGTTATGAAAGAATTAAGTGAGGAAATGAAACAAGCAGTGCATATAACTCCTGAATCGTACAACAGATTTCATTCTGGGATAGAGAGCTTAGAGAGTGTCGTCACTACTGATTCTAAACGAGGAGTCATTCATTTTTGTTCGGTAAGTTTGTATTTCTGATATTTTTTAGTTGTATAGTATTTAAAAGTTTAACTGAATTACAGTAAAATATTTTGTTTTTAAACGAAGATTTATAATTAAATGAAAGAATAGAGAACCCAAGAGTCTGGGTTTACCCAAGAGTAAAAGCTCTGTAACACTTTTACTATATAAATTTAGGAACTTCATATTGGAGAATGAATAAAAAGTGAGAATACTTCAGATCCTCAACTGTCCAATTTGTGTGTTAAGTTGTATATTGGAGTCATCTATGGTTCATATTAAGGGTACAAACCTATCTGATAAGCTACATAATGCTCAATTTATTTTGAATACAATATCCTACTGCTATTCACGGCAGTTACATTTCTTCCCCTTCCTGAATCCTGAAAATCCACGAATTATTGATGCAGTTTTAAAACGCCTCTGTATGATATAATATATATGCTAAAATACACTTCCCAAACACATTCTAAAGACACATTTACTAATACAGTAATATGAAGTAATGCAAAATTAAACATTTAATATTTACTGATATTACAATAGAACCTGGCAGAGCTAGTTTATTTCGTTCCCAGACCAACTTCATACTGCGATTTACTCGTATTACGAAGGAATTTTTCGCATTGAAGTTAATATGAAATAAATTATCCGTTTCATCTCCAACATGTCTTTTCTTAGTTTATTTTTTAAATAGAAAAGGTGGAATGAGAAAAAAAATTAGCAATACTGTATATGTAATATGAATAATAAAAATGCATTCAAGAAATATTGATGTTTTATTAATCTACTGCAGTTAAAACGGAAACCATCTAGGCGTGAGGAAAACGGTCACTCCTACTGCGAATTTTTGCTCGTCGTATGAGACAAAAATTATTACAAATGGCTTTTCGTAAAGTAAATTGCTTGCACAATTAAGCACATGTAGTACGAGGTTCTAGTGTATTTTAAAATTATTTACCAGTTACGTATAGATAATAATATATCATCTATTTTTGTAATTATTTATTTCATATTAACTAACATTGTTATTTTAAAATTATTTACAAGTGAATGTGAGTTTTTTATGCTTAAAAAAATGGCATAAGATATCCATAAAATTGCCGAAATTATGAAAAAAAAAGACAGCAAAATCAATGAGTATGCGAAGCACCGTGGACGGTGAAATCGGTGAGAGTATATTGTATATCTGATTTCATAAATAAGAGCAGCATATAACTGGCAATAGCTTGATCAAAGTTATTATCAAATGAGGCTACAAAGGCAATAAACGAAAAATATCCTCAGATTTATAAAAGTAGGAAATTTATTTTCAAGATAATGTATACATTTTGACTTATAATTCTATCTGAAAGCTTGTGAGAGCGGTGTAAGCCATACCAACCGTTTTATCAAAATTTAACTATAGCTAAGAATAGAACATTATGTGGAAAATAAGTTGAGATAATTTTTTTTTCCAAAATTGCATAAACCAGAGGGCGGGCCATTAGAGTACATTAATTCTTTTCAAAAAATGTTATTTTGACGCTAAACAGCTCATTAAAAACCATGACATTTGTAATTGAAAATTCAACAAATTTTGAAAATTGAACCGAAAATTAACAATTTATAAAAAAAAATCACGTAATTTCAACTGACATTTTTCATACAAAATAGGAATATTTTTAAGTTTAGATGGAAAAATTTGTCTTAAATATTCAATGTAGAAGGAGGTCAGGTATACTATGTAAGATATCCACTGGCTATTAGAATAAAAGTCATGTTCTCCTGTAAGACATTAGTTCGTAACACGAAATCTACACTTCCGCTTTTCAAAAATGTTATTACTACTGTAGTTATACTAATGATGGTATAAAAAGATTTCACATAAACACGTGAAATAACAATCAATGATCAAACCACAATATGACAATAGTGTTGTAAAACAACACCAATACAACGTAAGTAGACAGGAAAAAAGTAGTGCATTATCCTTGCATATAAAAAATGAAAATCATCATATTGATTGTACAGGAGCTAAATTTATTACCTATGAAATATCAATGTTATTAAGAAATATGATTGAATCGTCTTTAATTGAATTTAATAGATCAGATATTATAAACATTAGTAACGGTCTCTTCAAATTTAATACTTTCGATACGAGGGCAATTGCCTCTTCTAAGAGGGTTGACAGCTAGCGAATAGTTTTTTACTCTTTCTTACTGTACTCCTTTGTTTTCCCAAACATCCCTTTCTGGGAATTAGTCCTTTCCTGCGCTTTCACCTTTTTAAAATACCACTCTTCTCAACCCCTCACCAGATGTTTTCTGCATCTAGTGTTTCTTTTGACTCTGACGAAGACCGCTTGTTACCATTGAAAGATTTTAGTCTTGTTTTCCCATTTTCATATTGTGGTTTGATCATTAATGATAGTATATGCATCAGTGGTGTGATATGCAAACATATTGATATGTGGATCAATCACAATTTGTACTACCTCCAGGAATGAAAGACCAATAAACCTCTCCCATTTAGACATTTATATTATGCCTAAATTGGATTGTACCTGTACACCAAACCCAAAAAGTTCGGTATTAAGTTTAATTATAGTAAAGTTGAGTGTAGTTTACTCCATTTTTTTTACTGTTTCTTTTGGTTTACAAAAGACTGAATTACCACTGACACCACAGTCCCGAGTTTACATTTTGCTACGATTTTAGATTTTTTAATGCTCAAAAACCTTGAGTTTGCAGTCGGTCTGAGACCGTCCATCTCGATACACTGCGGTATCAGCTCATCGATTGAATATAATAATCTAAATTTTAACTAGTCTAGAGTATACCAAAATTTAGTGCTCTCCTTCTTTAATAATGCTAATAACTATACCAATATGTATTTTACTAAATATGAAAATTCCATATATCTTTTGCAGGTAAATAAGTGCTCGGATTGCTTTTTAAAAGTGTTCCCTGATGAGAAACTGCTAGTAATTAAGTTGTCAGCCCTGTTCTTCACAAAAAGTATATTGAGCAACAAGGTTTGTTTGTTTTTTATCATAGAATTGATATAAGTTTAATACTTGTGCACTGTTACTTATTTATGTGTTCGTATGAATACCTAAACTCAAAAAAAATAGAGCAGAAAATTGATATGCTTCATAATACTCGTACGTAATACAAGTTTACTGTGTTTTACTCTTAGATTACTCTTCAAATGTTTAAGATTACCTATTGTGTCAGTTAGATGGAATAAAAAGTCTGTACATTTTCAATATTCATACAATCAATTTTCATACTTTATATGAATCACAAGATAATAACAATAAGAAATTTTATTAAACTTGTATTAAAATGAACGACATATAATAAGACGTACATCTCCAAACGAAGATTAATGGAGAAAGGGATATTCCAAAGGGTAAAGTCAAACGAGAACAAAAACTGTCCCACCAAATGAAAACAACTGTATACTTCGGCCGTTATATCAATCTCATAAGAGACACCAAATTCCTAAAGACTTGTATTAACATAAATTTGCCTCGACACAACCAATTTATGCATAATTTATGAGGACCGCTTATTCATACAATAAAAACGGCACACCAATTTTGAAACAAATGAACGCTAATGTAAATTTGGACAGAGCTGATCCAAATTTTATTCATCCAAGCCAGCTTTAGTCAAAAATATTCCAACGATTTTGAACTTATTAAATTCAAAGTATACGTTTCTATTTTACAGTCAGTATTCTATTAACTCAGAATGACTGGGTGATCTATATTGTATTCTCCAACTATAAATTGAATTGATTTTGATAGTTCAAAATTCCTTAACCAAAAGATAACTAAATGATACTTGTCCAAATTCATTAAAAATGATACCCTAAGTTATTCAATAGAAAAGTATAATACTAACTCTGACTTATTTGAAATAAGGAATCTAAAAACAAATTAAAATCTTTAAATTTCACAATTTCTTTGACCACTGATATGATTGGGCAATTTAAATTTAATAAAAGGAAAAGTGGACAGTGACAAATAAGTGTAGAATCTTATTTCCCATTTCTAATTGTGGTTTGAACATTGATTGTTGTTTCACGTGTTTTATTGATTAAAGTATCGATTGTGAAGTAGAAACGGCATCAAAATTATCAGGAGTTGGTCAGTTCTCTAGTTTTAAATAAACCTTTTATTTAAAAGGTTTTAAATAAAAACCGGAACTTTGGCATTGGAATGTATATATAATCAAATCATATAGAAAGAACTGCCACAAATCACTTCTATATTTCCATTCTCTTCTTCAAGGTAAAAGGGTTCCGCCCGGTAAAGACTTCTTTTTCTAGACAACGACGAGAGTTGAAATATAGAAGTGAGTTATATCAGTTCTTTCTGTTTTGTTCCTGTGTAATTTGAAGATGTCCTTGTTAACCGTTTCTCTTCTGCTTATATTTATAAAAGAGTTAAAACTAAGGTAACACAGAGATAGAAACAGCCATAACTGATCGTCGAATATAGAAGTGAATTATGCCTGTTTCTATCTATTTGTTACCTTCGTTTTAACTCTTTTCTATTTGAAAGTCCTTTCGACCGTTTCATTAAATTGCTATATATATATATATAATAAAATAAAAAACGAAGGAAACACACAGAAAGACACAGACATAACTCACATCGATATTTCGACAATCGTCGTCATCAGGAGGTGCGAAGAGCGAAGAGTCCCGCAGGAAGACAGGGCGGTACTCAGAGTACCGCCCTGTCTTCCTGCGGGACTCTTCGCTCTTCGCACCTCCTGATGACGACGATTGTCGAAATATCGATGTGAGTTATGTCTGTGTCTTTCTGTGTGTTTCCTTCGTTTTTTATTTTATTGTAAAAAAGTCCGCTGGACCGTTTCTTTTAATTGTGTATATATATATATATTATATATATATATATATATATACAAAATTAAAGTTTACCACGACTCGGTCAGTTCTTCAGGTTCAAATTAAACTTTCATTGCCAACGTTTTGGTTTTTATTTAAAACCTTTTTCATAGGCAGAAGTGGAATATTTTGAAACAGAAAAACTAAGTATTACATTAGATTATTTTACTAAAATAATATACTCTTTAATGGATGCTTAGATTTTTTGTTTCAAAATGTTATACTTCTGCCTATGTAAAAGGTTTTAAATAAAAACCGAAACGTTGGCAACGAGAGTTTAAGTTGAACCTGAAGAGCTGTGATAACTGAAATGGCCGAGTGGTGATAAACTTTAATTTTGTCTCTATTTCACGGTCGAGGCTTAAACATTGTGCAGTTCGCCAGTTGAACACAGGTTGTCTTCTCCTGATGATGACGATGTCAAAATATTGAAGTGAGTTTTTTTTTGTTAATTTCTCCATGTTCTTTTCTTTGAACTTTTTGATGTTGTCCTAACGGGCTATTTCGTTTTTATATACTAATAATAATTTTATATATATACATAACTGATATACTCGTATTTCTGACAGTCTAAATATATTTAGATGAATTTTCCGGCCCATTAGGAAACAAAACTAGGACTGGTTTGCAATAGAATCACCATAACTCCTTCCGAAACTGAATTCCTTTAAACAGAGATCACAGTGATCTGCATGCAACTATTAATTTTTTTTTCTGAAAACTGTTCATATAAATTGATTAACAGTACTTTATTTACTGAGCTTTTATTGGATTCTGAGGCTATCCATTTCGTAGTTATAAAATCTGTATTACATTAATAGATCATAGTTTTTCCCATATTTTTTAATACTAGGTAAAAAAAAACTAGGCACTATGTTTCTCCTAGATATTATTTTGATGTGAATTACACAATTTTACTGTTAATTAATAGTGAAAGAAGTATTATTGTCTAGGAAACTTGGAAATGTTTCCAAAAAGACAGGAATTAATTATCTAAGGATATTATAATTGGAGCTAAAAGGAGACAATTAGATAAACTAAATTATGACTTGTTCTCAATAATATTATCATTTGCAGGGAAATACATTTTATGATCCGCAAAAAAAGTTTTTTCGAGTGGCCTATTCAAGTCATTGTTCCTTAAAAGAACTGAAGGACTTTCTCGTTTACTTAAAGCCTATGTCAATATTCCCTTGTTCAACACCTCCTGATTCTACAACCACGAAGGTAATCTAATTTTATTTCATTATTATACAATTACTGTGATATATTTAATATTTCGCAAATTCTACCCGTAATATTGCTGGCTTTTGTATATTTTTACTTTACTATAAGTAAAGTATAGTGATCGTGAAAAAATTCGATCTCGAGATTTTGACGGAATTACATGTTTTGAGGTCCCAGAAGTCGTTTTATGAGGTTTTTACGATGATGTCTGTGTGTGTGTGTGTGTGTGGGTGGGTGGGTGCGTGTGTTAGCATTGCTTGTTACCACGCTACGGTACAGAATCTTTGATGGATCAAGTTGATATTTTACAGAAAAATGGGCCCCATAAAGACAAAGATCTCTATTGTTTGGGAAGAATTATGCATGATGGGAAAGTCACTTTTTTGCCAAAAACCGTTTTTTTTTAAACATTTATTTCTCCTAAACTGATAACCCTAGAGTTTTGAAATTTTGACATTATCTTTGAGGTTACAAATGGAACAAACGAAAAATATATTCAGAATTTTAAAACAACAGGAAATATTTTTTTTTTCAATAAAATGTACAAATTTTGACTTATAATTCAATCTCAAACCTTGTGAGAGCGATACAAGCCATACTGTTTGACGGACAATAATGAAACTATGCCTATAAATAGAACATTATGTGTAGAATGAGTTGAGATATTTTTTTTTCAAAATGACATTCGCTAATGGGGCGTTACAGTACGATTTCTGTTTTCAGAAAATGATTTTTTGACGCTAAACGGCTCATTAAAAAATAATGAAAATTTGACCAAAAATGGAACAAAAAAATAGCAATTCATAAAAAAAAACATGAAGTTTCAATTATGGGAAAGAGCTATAACGCTATAAAAACTGTTTGTTTATTTTAGACTAAGAGATCACCTGCTATACTTGTCGAATTTTTTATATTTTTTTTCATTGTTTACATTGACTTAGAAATTTTTTGAGCGATTCCACTGAGATAAAATTGATTTTATAAAGGAAAAGTTTAAATTGTTTATTGACGTGTATGAGATGTAAGAGGAATAATATTGTGCAGGAAAATGATAACACTCACTCAGAAAAAATTTTTATATATGTTATTTGCTAAAGGGGAAAAATGTAAAAGATAATTCAAAATTGAAATGTTTCGTTTAGAGATTAATCAATGTAATTATCGTACATCTTTAACTATAAATCATCTTAAAACAACATTTTTTCTTCGCTGTTTATGATGTTTTTCAGAGAGAAAAAGGGTATTTTCCTGTTTATATTTGAAACTTTTACTTTAATCAATGTAGAAGGATGTCAAGTAAACGATGTAAGAAATGAAACGAGAACAAAAGCCATATTCTCTTGTAGGAGAATATTTCGTATCAAGAAATGTTCACTTTGGTTTTTCAAAAATGTTATTACTGCTGTAGTCATACTAATGAAATTATTTGCATCAGCTGTGTGATGTACAAAAATGAAAGCTTATATATTGATATGTTCTTCAATCACTATCTGTACTACCTCAGGAATGAAAGACTAATAATCATATCGCATTTAGATCTTCACGTTATGCTTAAATGAGACGTTATGTGTTATATACTCAAGAAATTTGATATGAAGTTAGTTATAGTAAAGTTGAGTGTAGGCCACTCCAGATTTTTTTTTTTAGATATAGTAATAATAATTAGATACTTTGGGTAACATTTTACTATCTTCATTATAATTTTAACATATATGGGATTCAACTAATAACTTAAAGAAAGGAAGTTATTTTTTTATAGCTTTTCAAAACATGAAATAAATTTTAATGTTATAAAACAATATCATCTCAACATTTCAGGTCATGGAACTTTTAACTCCGTGTTTAAAAGTAAATCGTGTAGAAGAAAGTGGAGATTGTGTAGAAGAGGCTGATTTAGTTAGGATAGGAAGAGAAATATGTTCCGAAGAACCTAATTATTCACCGGATTTGAGTGAGGAGTACAGCAAATTAGGATTGGACTCGCCTGAGTAATGGAGTTATTTTGGTAAAGTATAACCACTATTAATTCTGTTATATATATATATAATTCACTTTATATATTATTTCAAATTTTTAATTGCTCTTTACAAATAATGTAAGTTTTCTTATTCAATAATTTATGCATAGAATGAAATACTAATCTGTACAATTAAAATTCGATGTCAAATTTATATATAAACTTATTACCTCTTTTAATCAGTGACTGTAGTTAGGGGATGCTGTGCATCCCCTGTCATCATGAGAGGAAAAGAAACGAAATAATAAAATAAGTATAATATTTGTCCTGTGATTTTGTTTTTTTTTTTTTGTCCTGTGGTTGTGATTTTGGTGTGGTTATTATGTATTTTGATCATTCTTATGTAGTAAAAATCGCAGAAAATTCGATATTTCCAGTTTAAATAAATGTAGTCACCTTCAGAGACGTTAGGTGAGCCTCCCTCCAGGTTACGCAATCACTTACAGACTGGATTGAGCGCGTGCAAATTTCTGCTTCTTCCCATTTCTGTGTATGTTTCCAATGTGATGGTTCACAACACTTTCTTGTAATAAAAGTATAAGTCTTCTTTTACATGGTTTTCGGTAATGTGTAATATTTACATCTTACTGATATAAATCCACAGGTAAAATTCTTGGCTTGATACAGGCAGTACCACTGCCTCAAGGAAGCATCTTATTTCCTCCTTCTGTCATCCTATTGTATGTTTGTAAATTTGACATGTGAGCCAGTACCTCTCAAACTCCAACCCTCGCTGCACATCACTAGTGCTAACATCTTCCCAAATTTATCACTGCAGGCTGCATATAGGATAAATTTGAAGCAATCTACACTCAAGTTTACTATAACTTAATATAATAAAGTCTGAGATAATAAATTTAATTAAATAATCTATTTTAGAATAGGTTAGGCTACAGTGGTTGTCTTCTGAGAGAACTCACGTAGGAGGCCAAACATTGGCCATTTTGTAATACCAAGTAATGAACATTGTACATTTGGGAGTCCTAAATTTTCCCTAACTCAAATTCATTTAAAGTAGGTATCTTTATCGAGTACCTGACACCGTACAGGCTCGGGACCGACGGCTTAATGTCCTGTCCTCTCCGAAGGACAAGTCATGAGATGTTTTTCACTTCCTGCGTGAATAAGTCGAGTGTCTCAAACCCGCGGTTTACCAGTATGGGAATGGTTAACATTAATACTCGTTTGGTAAGTATGATCTTTATGAATAATAATGGTAACACGTAACAACAACGTTTTACAACTTTTCATTTAATAATTTAATCATACGGCCAATATCAAATCAAACAAAAAACCATGAATTAGAAGGTAAATTTATAACACTCATAATGATATACAGGGTGTCCCAGAAGTCCCACAGCAGATAAATTTTTATTAAAATATATATAAGTATTAATTTAATTGATATGTGTTTTATGATAGAAATACATATGAATATTAATTTTATTGATCATTATTATTACAGATACTCAAATTGTAACGCATTCATCAATCACAGGTAATGAATAAATCATCTCTAACACTTTTAACCATGTAATTGATTGATGCATGTGTCAACAGAGGGGGTGAACAATTTGAGCACATGTGTTTTATAATCAAAATACAGATTCTCAAATTGTTATTAACATTCTAAATCATGAATATTGATTACATTATCAATAAAATTAATATTCATAAGTGTTATTATAATAATATATATATAGTGCGCGACTTCTGGGACACCTTGTAATAAAACAGATTACTAAAAATTAGGTATCATCTGATGGATATAAATTAGTTGATTAAATTAGGAATTTATTTTGGTTATCATTTTATGGAGATTATAAAAACTTCCAATGTAGAATGTTCACTGTTTGGTATCACAAGGGGCTATTTTTTTGGCCTATTTGTGTTCTCTCGAGTGACGACCATTGAAATTTAACCTCAGTTAGCAAATCCAAGTAAATACTCTGAAATTATTAGTATTTCTTTATTCATAAATATTGTTCTTTGCTCTAATCTAAAATTAATGGTATTGTTATCATATAGTCAGGGTGCCCTAAACATGTAAATACTTCAAATAAATTTTTCTTTATGATCCCCATACTTAAAGCAAAAATTAGTTTAATTATTGAAGCAAATCTTTAAAACTTATTTTTAATTCGATGATTTTGATGTTATCATTATTTTAAACATATTCATGTAAAACAAAAACATAAGTATACAACAAAACAATGTTTTTATCTAATCTGGCGCCATTTCCACAGAATATATTTTACTTCTTAACTAGCTTTTCTTCCACTGAAAATATTGGGCATTTTCATTGTTTTTCATTCGAAATAGGTAAAACTGTCATACCTCGTAAGATGATCATGGAGTTGTTGGAGCGCTTTCGGACGTGGTACATCTTCGATCGCAACAAACCTACAAACCAGTAGGTTTGTTGGCTATTGAAGATGGACAACATCCGAAAGCGCTCCAACAACTCCATGATCATCTTACGAGGTATGACGGTTTTACCTATTTCTAATAAAAATCATACTAACCTCAGTGGTATTAACAATATGCATGTATTTTCATTGTTGATTGTACAAAATTTCATTTCAGATAGATTTTGTAAGCTAAATATTGTGGTAATGGTATTTTCTAAACATTTAAGATATATTTGTTTGAGTTAGCAAAAATAAGAGGTTATACTGGACACGCTCTATATCGAAGTGTAGTTACTTTCTTTAAGTTAGTAATTATTTAGTAAAATTCGTATTCTTGAATTTAGTAAATCTTAAGATGTTTCTAGGGGCCAGGGTAGCACTATGGTTACGTGTTTGCCTCTGGACTGCTTGATCCTGGGTTCGGAGGATATTTAGCCATCAGTCCCGAGCCTGTACGATGTCAGGTACTCATTCAAATTCCTATTTTAAATGCCCTTGGGAAGGAAAAATTTAGAACTCCCAATGTAGAATGTTTATTGCATTTTATCACAAAAGGCTAATGTCCGGGCTATATTACTCTCTCGTGGGTCTGCCAATACATCCTAACCTAAACTAAGAGTATTTCTACATTTATATTATATGTTAGATTGGAACTCAGTTGATTTTTGTTACATAGATCAAATATTCATAATTAGTAAAGCAGAAGCAACTACTTTTACAACACACTGAATGGGATATTTCTATATAAGTATATATAAGTAAAATTCGGTAGATAATTATAAGTAGATATAAGTAGTCTTCGCTACATAATAATAAGTAGATATAATTAGTCTAGGTCAATAATTTAAGTGAATATAAGTAGCCTTCGGTAGATAATTATAAGTAGACATAAGTAACAGCCTTCTTCGTAAGTCTTAACAATGGACAAACTTAACTGTAACGATTACTACTATACATCTTGTAATACTCATAAATATTATGAAATGATGAAGCTCAGATAACAATAATTACGTGAAAATAGAAATCAGTGTCCAGTTTGACTGCATACTTCGAAAAATTTGCGGTAATATTCAGTTCATCCCCTTAATTAAGATAATGTAATACTTTAATTTAATTACTCCCAGTTTTAATGGATTACCTAAATAATACATAAATTTTGTCTAGCACTAAAGGGACCGCTTAAACGAACCTTATTTTATTTCATAGTAAAGATACTTGAACTTAGGACAGGGAGCCGTGGAAAAATCCTTATCAAAAGTGGAACAACAACTTGGAAAAATTGGGATCCACTGCTTTAAAATATATTTCCTTCAATTTTGATACGTGTAAAAACGAATGTTTATTGTAGAAGGTAATTTGTATAAAATGTATTATCTTTTTCTTGTTCATTATTATGGAGGGTGTATGCGAAGACGCATTGGCATTCAAGGCAGCTATTGGACGACAGGCTTTTAAATCCCCTACTCTACGGAATGATTGGTTTTGATTATATGGGCATTAGATACTATATAATACATATCCTTTTAAACTGGAATTGAGGAAATAGAATTTTCGAACTATACACTCAACCCTGGAGTTTCCGTACTTTTTTTTCTTCGGAATAGCATAAATTATAATCCAAGTATTGGTAATTCACAATGAAGGCAGAATGAAAACGAGTAGCCTAGGCTACACCAATTTCGTTATTTTAAGCAAACTATACCGTTTTTTTGGTTAATTATGTATTAGTAAGTGTTTATTTAAATTAAATATGTAGTATGCTAAAGTAAATGAAATTGAGATAACCTAGCTTTTCCAGACAGTTTTAGTTAGGTTATGTATATGGTACGTCTTGGCATGCTGCCAACCACATAGCCTACCCGATCCACCATTATACTACCACTTACCAGTGTTACCAATTTCCAGACTTTTCAAAGGTCTCTATTACTACCGAAATTCGAGGGTTTAATATACTTCAAATTAAGTTATTCTGAATTAGTACGGTCAAAGTTTAATTAGAAGAAATATATTTACATAAATAGCTATTAACGACCAGGTGGTATAATGGAAATTTTTATATTGGAAAAAACTATCTTATTATTTTATTTTATACTTGTGGGTAATGGATTTGATATTTCTTGCAGAATTTCATTATTTGGAGGAAAAATTGTCAAGTAAATATTAAATGAATAACAAATGTTTTCTTGATTATAAAGAAAGAACAGAACAATATTTTGAAGTCCCCTTAATTTGTTTTTTTTTTTTTTTTATATAATTTTAGGATGTCTGGATGTATGTGGGGGTGAGGTGTGGCCGTTTATCCAAAATGCAACCATTCTACACATGTGATACAGTTTGACACATGTTAATGAAATTCATCAGATTTATAATCCTTGGTCTGAAAATGAACTCTATTGTTTTTGATAATAGTAATCATAGGAAAGGCATTTTATATTAAAACAATACTATTTTTTCTTTTTTCTTCAGTTATTCTAGAGACTTCAATTCAATATACCCAAAAATGTTGACCATTAAGTTTCGCCATTAACAAAGACTTTAATTTTAATCAAATCTATTGATGCCAAACAAGTAATTATAAGAAGTAAATTTCTTTAAAATTAGAATAATGAATTCAAATAATTTAGATATTAATTATAACCAACGACAACAATTTTTCTTATTTATAATAAAAGTTCTAAAAAAATTAAAAACCAATGAAATAATTATGTATTACTTTGTCTCCCTCAAATGATAACCAAACAAATAGACTGTATAATTAAACATTATATGCATAGACTAAATTCCCAGAAAGAACACATAAGAGATCACAAAAACTCACTATAATATTTCGACTGCCTCGTCATCACCTAGAAATAATGTTGTGAGTTTGTATGATATCTTTCACGTATGTTCATTTCGTGAATGTAGCTTATTTATTTGTTAAATGAATATATATAAAATTATCCAAACTCTATTGCTGTAAATTGATACCCCATTAGATGGCATGACTAATTTCTTTAATTATTTTGAATGATGTGATTACTAACATCGTATCTTCAGTAAGTGTTACTAATCAAATCTTAAGTTATCTTTTCTTAGAATTAGTAATAATACTGTCCGTCATACCTCGTAAAGTCTCAGAAAAGCTCGACCGGTTTCGGGATCCAGACGGACCCGAAACCGGTCGAGCTTTTCTGAGACTTTACGAGGTATGACGGACAGTATTACTAATTCTAATATTACTAACCTCAGTGGAACTAATCCATTAATTATATTTATCTTTTCTTGTTGGATTTGGCTCTCTAGAGGGCTCAAAACAAGCCCCCCCCCCAAGGATTCTGCTTCTGTGGGGTGGTAGACCCCCTGATTCCAGTGTGCTTATCCGTTGGCGCCTTCGCCGCGAGAGCTGATAGCAGGTCCAATTGGCTAACAGACGTAAGGTTTTGTGGCCACTGACCTTACCTGCAGCCAAGGCAGGCTCAATGGAACCTAGGTCCGGACTTCTACCTGAGAATGCTTAAAATATTGTCGGTACCACGGGGTGTGGGGAAGCCCATGCGAGATTCCTTCTGGTTGCCACATTCACCGCCGTTGATGTTGGACACGTGGTGGTTGTGGTTTCTCACCCAGGAAGGTAGACACTCTAGGGAGTTGCTGTGTGAGAGGCAGTACCTTCTAGGGAGGTTGCCTACAGAGCAACAAGAGGGACCAAGACCCTCGACTCTTACCAGCCCATCAGTTGGGCGATGCACTTGACAACTGGTACTCACTTAGAAGACGCCTGGTCCCGAGTTATGGGCTCTTCTCTTCGAGGAGACGACCGATTCCTTATAGAAATGGTAGTCCTAAAGCCGACTACTTAGTAGGAGCCGGCCACCTGTTTCTTGTTGGATTTAATGTTGGGCCATTTGAATTGTTTTTTTTTTCTTTTTATAAATGTATCTAATCCATGTGTAAGACTAAGCAATGTTACGTATTAGTTGTGTCCACTTCTCCCCTATAACATCCTAGAATAAATTAACTCTATAGTTAAGCAGTTAACCAAAATTTTCGTTCAAGTGTGAACTGTAATTATAAATTTGGAAAATTTAATATTTTGAAGTTTCATTTCGTTTTAACAGATGTTAAAGACTGTTCTGTTTGTGTGCACATATAAAAAAATACATGTTTGTGCTTTTTAGGACATTCAGTGGTGAATGCAGAAAGAATAATAGGTTTTGATTACAATGTGCTACGGGATCTGCACTTCTTATTCTTATAGGTAACACAGATGCAGTAATTCTCTATTTGAGTCACGAATTACATGATGATCTGCCAGAACTAATTGTTTTGAAGATAATTATTTAAAAAGAGTAACTAGAAGAACAAACTTGAGGAGAACGCCTTGTTTTCTCCCAGTATGTGAAATCATATAGAACAACACAGAACGAAGGGATCGCTATAAGAAATAATTACGCAGAAGCATTGAACAGAAATGTAAGCAGTGGAACGTTGATATATGTTATTCAACAGGATTGTAAGCAGTGAACGTTGATATACGTTGTTCAAAAGGAATGTAAGCAGCGGAACGTTGATAAACGTCATTCAAAGATATTCATTGATCATTTCCTTAAGCAAAAATAATTAGAGAACGTTTATTCGAAAATTATGAATATTGAGAATGTAGCTTATGCAATGTTTAAGACTAATTTTTAAATTACAGAGAAAAAATTGTATTTCCTTTTTTTTATTCTGTAATTTTATGTCTAATTGACCTTTGTGAATGTACAACTCGGATAAAATACATAAAAGTATTCATATTACAATTAAAATCTATGTTTATGGATTCTGTAATTTTTAAAACATTAAATAAATTTCTAATATAAACACAAATGTTCCATTATTGTGAAGAAAAATCCCTCATAAAAAAGTTACCTCAGAATCTGACAACCGTCGAATGGATGAATAAAGTCCCCTACGAAAAGAAGCCAGCGCCTACCCGTGACTAGGAGGAAGTCCTACATCGTCCCTCAAAGAAGACTTTAATCCGTCGGTCCCGAACCTGAACGATGTCAAATCCCTACAATAAATACACTTAACTTTGGCGAAATTTAAGTGTCCCAATGTAGAAGGGTCAAAGTGGTTTTTGACCTGTGTTTTCTGTATCCTAACCTAACTGGATCTACTACTCACTCTTCATAACAGAATGCATTGAGTGCCAATCAAATTTTCAGTATTTTAACTAAACTACTAATAGTAAATTCATATTATTTTCACAAAGGTTTTAGGTGACCTTGAAACATGTATAACCATTTATTTCGTGATCACTATACGATAATATTTAACACTTGTTATTATATTCAACAACAACAAAAATTGTGTTAAATAATATTATAAATCTTACCTTTTCATAGTTGAAATATCTTGAATCTTCAATTCTTCAATGCCGTGCCTTTAGAAGTATTTTGAAAGTCTTACATCAACAGTAGTACCACTTCAGCATAATCATTAATCAATTTAAATGACACTTTCTCCAAGTGTTAGTCTCCTGGAAAATCTTAAGATAAACCTTTTTCCACCATAGCAGGAACAAATGAAAGGTGCATGTAATATATAAAATAGACTTGTTAATAAAGATTTATTTGTACAAATAAAAATTATAGAGGATAAGTATATTTTTTTTCAAATAACTGATTATCCAGAGTTATAAGAAAAAAAAAAAGATTGAAAACATGCTGACTTCATAAGAAATAAATAAAATAAAATTATTTCAAAGGTCACAATTTTAAATAACGAATTTAGGTGTCATTAAAGATATTGTCAGCAATTTAGTAACCGTGCATATTGCAATATACTTAGTAATAAATAACAAAATAATGTTTTCCAACGACCTCAGGTAAATCTTAATACAAAACTAAACCTTTTACAGAATATGGTGTACACTTACAATGGTTGCATGGATATTAAAAAAAAAATTCAAAGAAAAACATTAATAATGAATATTTTAGAGATAAAATTTGCATATTTCGGTTTACTATAACCGATTTATTGACGGAAAATATTTACAGTTGAAAATAGTTTTTTTTTTAAATCATATTTACAATATTTTACACGATCTGTTAAGACAGAATAAAGCAATCATTCCGCAACATCTTCATCTAACTCGTCATCCTTACTGTGCTCGTGAAGTAGAACATACTCCCGAGAACTGTAAGCAAATTTAATAACATCTCTTTCTAAAAGTTCAACATACTTGCGTGGGTCTATTCTCTTGTTGTTGACATAGGTGCCGTTTGCTGACTCGAGATCTATTACATAAGGTCTTACACGTTTTCCTTGACTTCCATTTGGTCTTGTATAACTGACTAGTCTGTATTGAAGAACAGCATGTTGTTTTGAACAAGAAGGATGATCAACGGCTAAATCAGCTATTTTCCTATCTCTACCTATCAAGTAGGCACTTTGACGATGTATATACAAGACAGGGAGTGCAGTTTCTCCTTTGAAAGGATACAACCTCCATCGAACCTGATAACAAAAGAAAGTATATTTCATATTTTTTTTTCACGAATTGTAAGTAAAATAATGCAGACGCAAAACACCAAATTAATGACAGGCACAATAATAATAATAATGTATATTACTTCTAATTATGCCCAGAAAGATAATATATTATGTAACCATGAGTATCTTATCTAACAGGCTAGATCTTTTCATTGTTTGCTCTCTTAGACTAAACTGCAGAAAAATATTGGTATGACTTATACCAGTGTTTCTCAAACTTCAAGACGCACCTATGAAATAACCACAGCTTTGGGGCGCATCGCTAATTTTAATATAGACAAATTTAGTCCTGAAATTTGAAAATAGGATATTGATAGGAAATTAAAATTAATAGTTTTTTTTAAAAAAAAAAGAGAGTGATCAGTAATAAATTATTTAAATACTCAAGGAAAGTAAAAGAGAAAGTATTATCCATTGCTGCTTAAACATTAGAGACATTTATCCTCCAGTTGAAAATATCAAGTAGCAGAGACTTGACTCAGTCTTGAAAACCACATATGCACTTGGTGTTTCTAAAATAAATGAAAATTAAGCAAATTTTTAAAATATAAATCTCATCTTAGTTATCTTGGGCCGCAACTGGCTACCTTCCAGGTCGCACAATTTGAGAAAGACTGGTATATACTAAAGATTAAGTGTGGTAAATGCATATTACAGTCACAATGGATTTAGATGACATCCAGACATTAATATCAGTATGTATATTTGTATACATGTATTAATATTTATTACTTTTAAAAACAAAACTGTTGTCAAATCATAACTTTTCATAGTTAAATATATATTTTTTAACTTCAGTTAAATATTAGATAAAATATTAATATTACTTTGTTAAATATGGTACAAAAAAAATCACCAGTCTACTATAATTAAGCCAAAATAATCTCGCTTGACATGTTTATGGTCCTGAAATCCATAAATTCCACTATCTGTAAGCTTATGATCAGATGCACGCACAATCAATTCAATTAATTTATTGATTCCAATGGTGTTAGGAATTTAATATTACGATAAAATATTAAAGTTTTCGATAAAAATTAGATATTTTAGCATATACAAGTCCAAAATCGAAGAAGAGTAAAGAACATACTTACTAACTCAAACTTTCGTAAAATCTGTCCTCAGCAGAAAAGAGAGAGGGAGACCAAGCACGCTGTAAACGAAACGGGGGTAACTCAACTTAACGTGAGTTACCTGCCGTTGCGTTTACAGCGTGCTTGGTCTCCCTCTCTCTCATTTCTTACATTTTTCTGATATTTTTCAGACAAAATAAGAGTATTTTCAAGTTTTAAATGGGAAACTTTGTCTTAAAACATCAATGTAGAAGGAGGTTGGTCAGATAAACTATGTAAGAGATCCACTGGCTATTGGAACAAAAGCAATGTTCTCCTGTAAGAGATTTTGAAAAAATGTTATTACTGCAGTAATTATACTAATGATATTGTATGCATCAGTGGTGTGATATATACAAATTAAATATATATATTCATAAGTGGATCAATCACTATTTGTACTACCTCCAGGAATGAATGACTAATAAACCTCTCCTATTTGACATTTATATTATGCCTAATGGGACAATGTATATATCATACAGCCAAGAATTTGATATTAAGTTGCTTATAGTAAAGTTAAGTGTAGGCCACCCCAGATTTTTTTTTATTGATCATGAACTGAAATTTTCTGCTGACTCCAAAATGTCCTTCCGTTTACCTATATGGATATTTCAAAAGCTTCACAGCTTTGTTCTTTTTTTAGAAACTTATTTATACCTAAATCTTTATAAGTCTATGAACTACTATTACTAGAATTGTTTTCCACAAAACTATTGAAAGAAAATTCAATACACTTTTATTATCTGAATATATAGTAAAAGTATAAAAACTGAAAACTTATCTTGGAATAATAAATAACCTGCTGTATTTGTTTTTTTTTGCCTATTCTTTTTAGATGAATTGAAGGAATTAAAATTTTTATTTATAGAGTTAACCAAATTGAGATTTGTCAATGATATGTAAAAAGAATATTATTCTTAAATGAAAATAAAATCAATGGCTGTCAAAGCAATATTTTATGATTTTTCCAAGGTGATGGATAATTGTCCATAGAAAGTGTTGTTACTAGTCTTTCTCCAATGATTTAACAGAATTCCGTTCAATGTCAAATTCCATAGTTTTGCCATATCATGAATCATTGAACTCATCCTAGGCTGTAGCGTAAACTTGATTTGAATACAGTTTTTTTTTTTAATCCTAATAACGTAGGCAATATGTTAATAAAAAAAAACTCTCCCAGGGAACTGGAGTATAGTGGTATTTATAAATTCCCGTGCAAAAGTTGTCATAAAATTTATATTGGTCAAACTGGTAAACCATTAAAGACATGGGTCAAATAACACCAATACAACGTAAATAGAAGGAAAAAAAGTAGCACCTTATTCTTGCATATAAATAATGAAAATCATCATATTGATTGAACCGGAGCTAAAATTATTACTCGTGAAAAATCAGTGTTGTTAAGAAATATTATAGAAACTACTGTCATTAAATTTAATAAATCAAATATTATAAACGTTAATTTAAGTAACTCAGTCTTGACGAAGTCTATAGCCTCATCTAAGAGGGTTGACAGCTAGCGGATAGTTGTTTACTTTTTTGTTCCCCTACTCCTTTGATTACAACATCTCTCCCTGGACTATTGTCCTTTTCCTACACATTACTAAATACTAAACTAGAGCTATCAGAGATATTCCCAAAAATATTGGGAAACTGTTTAGATGAAACTCTAAAATAAAAGAAATTCTGCAATAGATACACTGGTTACGGTCATAAAAGAAATTATAAATCTATATTTTTGGCTCCACAAAACTACTATTAATGCTGTCACAAAACTAAATGTAGAATATCCTGCACTTAACTCATTCCAATGACTAAAAGAATAACACAATCCCGACTTCAATCCGTTGATGAGTTTCCGTACACTGTTTATGTTTTCTTCCGTATGAGTTGTGCACGAATGACCTTAAAGAGGCTAATTACGGATACAACTGTTAAAAGCCACACAAAGTCATTTCATGCTTTACTTTTGCTTCAGATTGTGAAAAAAAAAACAAATCACCGGCAAGTGTTCCCGAATTAACTCCATAATTTTACTCAACATAATTACTGGAATCACAAGTACTGATTGACAAGAAATGGATAATTGGATAAGAAGGTGGTTTTTATCCAAGAGTTACTAGATAAATCCCCTCTAAAAACTATTCGTGTGAGTGAAGGATAAACACCAAAAAAAGAATAATTTCTAGCTTTTCCAATAAATTTCCAAACTTGTCAGATATACATGTTTTCTGCAGTTGCATATTATCAAAGAAGTATGACCTAAACTGATTGATTAGTATGGATTGCTCCTACGAACTCCGATAGAAGAGAAGAAAACACGAATTGCAAACTTTTAGTTTTTTGATCAACCAATAAACTATTTTCTATAAAATATATATGACTTCTAATCCACCATTTTTCAACAAAGTAATTAAGGTATTTTATTCAAAATATGTTATCCAATTTTTAGGCACACGTTATATTCAGATAAGTAATGGGGCCAGGCTAGCCCAGACACCTCTGGACCGGTAGACTCAAGGTTCAATACGCTCTCTGGCTCTCGAGGTGAATAAATCTGAGCATGTCGTCCCTCGGAGAGGAGGTTTAAGCTGTCGGTTCGAGCCTTTACAACGTCAGATACTCGTTAAAGATCTCTACTCTAAATCCACTTGACAGAGTAAATTTAGGACTCCTAATCAGCAAAATATTAATTTTGTGGTATCACAAAAGGGCCAATGTTTGTTCCTTGAGGGACTACCACTGCTATCTAACCAAACTATACCCAATTATACACTCTAAGGACTGAATTTCTGAAAATTATTTTGTTATTGCATGCCAAATAATCTGCAGGTCAAATTTCATACCTCAAGTATCAATAGTTCCGCTAACTGAGAAAGTCAGTCGTAAATGGATTTACTTTATATGTTAGTATATGTAATAAAGGGAAATTACCTTTGGTTTTCTAGCTTCTTCAGGTTCACTATATTTAATAACAACTCCATTATACACATTGGTTTCTTCCACTAGTTTTCCTGATAGTCCAAAATCAGGTTTTGCTTTGTTTTCAACTGGCTTTTTCTTCTTATCATCTTCTTCTTCTTTCTTACCCCAACTAGCATTCACATCATCTGGTAAATCCTCCCTGATTTCATTTCTGCAAACAAAAAAATTAAACTGTTTTAAACAGAAAACAATAAATAAAAGCAAATAAAATGGCAATTTAATTACCTTCTTCTGTCTCGAAAGGTAGATCTTTTATGAGAATTGTCTAAGGAGTCACTTCTATCACTGAAAAAAAAACAAGCCATAAATAAAGGAATTAAAATTTGATATTTTAAAATAAATACTTATAAAGAGTGGTTCAATCAGCTAATCATGAGCTAGTAAAAAATATGGGTTATACCAGGAGCAGGTATAACCATTTATTTATATAAACATTTCTTTGACGTTCAACGTTCAACATTAATCAATAAGAACATTAAGTAACAATCATGAATTATAAGCAGGAAATAAATAAATTATTAGCAAACAAAATCTCTTATTGATGAAATCAAAACTCTAATGTCTTGGTACTTATTAGAATAAATAAATAATTTATTATTAATAATAATTATTATCCAATTACGATTATAGAATAATTGTAATTAGATCATCCCCTTTAGCCCACTGAAACTATCTACAGTTGAAAGTGTAATGGCTCGTTTCATAATAATCCTATGATATATATGACAATGAAAGTAATTTTATAAATCTGATCTAATCCAAAACTCAGGCGATTAGTTAATATACACAAAAAGTATCAGATTATAGATTCTACTTTCAACATTACTTCTATGATATGAAGAAAAATGTTTTGCTTAATGAAATTAAACATTAATAACAAACCAAAAGGTATGTTTTTCCTTCCCAATGATAGGAAAAAGAATAAGTCAAGTATTAGACTAACACTTCAAATCAAAATTCATTATTTGAAAAATAACATATGCAAATTGAAAATGGAGTCCAATTTAAATCTTCACTTGATAACAGTCGAACAATGAATATCAGTATTCCTGTATTAACTGAAATATGCAAAAAATAGTAGGTTCTGCTAAAACAGTTATCTAAAATATAGTTTTCCAACGAACAGATAGCTCAACTCTAAGAGTATGTAAACGATATATCTATATATCGTTTGGTCTTTTCTACCTGTCTGTCTTAAACACTTGTTGATATCTGATCCAACATCAAGGTAAATAGAAATTTACCCATACATTAAACAAAAGATGGCATATCAGTCAAAATAATGCTGTTCTCAATATGTTTCACACTACTTTGTATATGTTTGAAAATAAATTATTATGTAAAAATAATATATTTAACTGTGACCACAAACAGAATGTAATACACCTGATTAAATAAAAGAAAGCATAGTCAATATATTGAAAAAAGTGTCAAAACTTCTGGGATATATCATATAAGTGAAATTAATGTAAAATGATTTGAATTTGTTTTCTGTAGCGTGGTTCTTGTGATTTTGTCTCTATTATGCAATGCAGAAAAAGAAATATGAATGGATAAAATATTCGGAAAAATATTCCTCTGTTAAATATTCATAACCATTTTATTACTCATTTGTTGAAGTTTACGATTTGCACTAGAAATTAGTTTTTAACTCATAAAGATTGATAAATCAAACTTATATCACCATTTACTTACATAGGTTCCTTTTTTATTTTCGTAGTAACAGGGGATGTACTACGAATCTGAATATCTCCTTCACTTAAGCATTCCTCTTTAATTTCTCTATCAAACACAAGGGAATCACTTCCTCTATTTTCTGATGAACGACGTTCTCTTTTCCGATTACATTTCTTTTTATGAGGCTCTCTAGGAGCATGAGTTATTTCTTCTTGTCTTCGATTGGATTTACGATAATTCCTATCATGAGATCGTCGTTTTTTACATTTCTTCTTTATTCCATGTGAATGGTGTTTGGTCTTTTCAAAACATTCATCGAATTTGTTTTTCATCATAAACCAGATATTTTGATCAACTCCAATTTATCGAAACATAAAGCAGTAAACTTTTAGGTTTATAAGAAACTGAATAGGAGAAAGTAGTTAAACTTGTGATAGTGAAAAAAGTAAAGATTAACTCTGAAGAAATTCAATGTCATAAGATGGATTTCTTCAGCAAAATTATTCAATATATCTAACAAACTTAATTACACCCAGCAAATAAAACGGAACAACAGTTAACACTTCCTGAAAACAACATACAAAATCAAAACAAACCTGCAACTATCAGAGTTTCACAATGACAATTGTACCAACCCATTTTACAACTATACCCTAAATGAAGTAATACAAAATAACCTGAAAACAAACTCTTTCAATCTTTAAAATTAGTTAATGTTACTATTAATAATAACTAATTTACAATTTTCAATTAATTATTGAATACAAAAAAAATATTATTTAATACTTTATTGAAATGGAACTATTTTGAATGTGGTTACATGTAAGTACCAGATATCATATTATGAATCAGATTGAATAATAAAAATCATATAATTATATTATCCTATTGGCAAAAACAGGGCAATAGGACAAGGGAAAAAGTTTGGGAATTACTTCGGAAACTTTGTTTACCATTCGTTGTCCGAAGTCCAGTCATAGAAAATGTTCACATGATACGTTCCATAAAGAATAAAATGGCCTACATTTTCTTTTCAGAAGATATGAAATGGAATTTTGAGAACAATACCTTTTGAAAGTGAGTCATAAAATAATATTGGAATTCAATGGCAAAAACTTAATTTCTTGCTTCCTTCGACCTGATTATTTTGAATTTTTTTTTTTACAATAATAAAATCCTAGCTATTTAGAGAAAAATAAAAAAATTGCAGTTTTATCTTTTCTTAATCCCTTTTTTAAAATTATTTTTTAACCATCGCACTAATATTAGGAAGTTAGTTTTATTTCCTTACAAATACACTGATTTTTCCAAATGCTTGGTTAATAATTTTGAATGATTTTTAATAACATTTTTATCTATTATATTCAATTAACTTATAATTAAATCGATTCTTAGGATCAAACAATTTAAAAAAAAAATAAGTTGTCATACAAATACAGCTTGACTCACTCACCAAGTATTAATTAGGATTTTTTTGATTTCATGAAATGTACTGGAATTTAGAGTGTAAAATATAAATAATCAACAACTGATTTACATTTCTAAAGTCTTATATGTACTAGTAACGTCAGAGACTATTAAAATAACATATTTAAATGATGTTAACTTCTGTGAAACTCAATTAAAATTGCTTCTCAAACTTTCTTTAATTTTTTTTTCATTGTCTGAAAGTCCAGTCTTGGAAAATAACCATGATACGTTGTCAAAAGTTTGATAATTAAAAAGAAATAAAATTATTTGGACTTAAATTTCAATAAACAGATTAATAAAATTACTGGTTGATCAAAAAAACTCTTGATCCTAAGTAATATCTAATTCAATATTCAGTTTGGCCTCACATGTTTATTGCTCCTCGGAACTTTTGTTACGTTTCAAACATGATAATAAATGTCCAAACCACAATAAGAAATGAGAAAAAAGACAAAATTAGTGTTTTTTTTCTTATTGTGGTTTGGATATGTTTATTGTTATTTCACGTGTTTATGGTAAAATCTTGTTATATATGCTAATAAATGTAAGCTATGTATATAATATATTTATAATATTTATATATTTCAGCCAAAAAGCAAAATATGAGTACAAGATTATATTGTAGGGATAATATATACCTCTCCGAATTCTAGTTGAGTTCAACTGTAATGTCAGTTGAACATTTATGTATTTTGGTAGCATAATTTACTTTTAACGGAAATGAATGCATTGAACAGTGCCTGATTGAAAATTAGTTTCCAACCTTACAAATTGTGAGTTAAATAAGTTTTAAAGTACATAGTATAACATAAACTTATACATTCCAAATAAATCATTTAAATAATTTAATCCCCCTAATTATATTTTGAAATTTACATACTATTGGTTCTTTACTAGTAATACGGGTATAAATACTCTATTAAAATGTATTAGATATTCTTTATGAGTCAAAACGAAACTAGATCAATGGAACTAGAAATAGATGAGTGTTACATGAGGTTAGAAATACTTCATTAATTAAAACATAAGTCGATATTTTGCTATATTGTGTTAAACCTGTTTAATTCACACTTGTGTAATTCAAATATTTCGTTAGTTTGAATTATTTAAACTTTTCTCTGGGTCTCTTAAACTTCTTATTAAATTATCGTAAAAGAAATTGTGTTAAATTATAATAGTTCTTGATTAACCTTTCAGTACAAAGAGGTCATTTTTTTGAAAGAAAGATTTTAATTTTTTTTTAGTTCTTACTTTGTGAAGAGATTTATAAAGTAAGTTATTGTACTTTGCATTACTCAGATGGATTATTATATAGCATTCATTCTTAAATCAATCAAACATTACACACTGGATGTTTTAAAGATTGGTTTGCATTAAAATGTCTGCATGTTTCAGTTTTCAGCGTATAATTGAAGTTTGCTAGTTCTTATTACATAGTTCTTATATCATAATCAAGTAGCTCTCCCTCGATGTCTGTATTTTAATATTTTCATGATATTCATGACTGGTCTAATTTATCTGTCACAACATTACGGTAGAAGTATTTTTTTGATAACCTCAGAAGACAGAAAATAACTTTTATTTCAGGTGGAATCATCTAAACTTCATAAAATAAACTTTTGGAGATTTTGTAGAATGAAAGGAAAAGTGAATTCAGTTGATTTAAAAAAAAATATTTGATACTTTTATTTAAATAAAATAAAATCAATTTTTTTGTCAAAAACTTTAATTGATTGACAGGTGAGTTCAAAACTGTAATGAAGCATTGCGACATGTTTTTATCAAACATTTTGGGACTGTGACGATATTGAAGTGAATTATTCAGACACTACGTACTCTCATCACCCCTGGTAAAATATGGCTAATTACCCATTTATATAATTAAGTGCTATCACAAAAAATTAACGTTAAATTTACAACTTTGATACTTAATCAAAGCGTCTTCACATTTATTTAAGAGATTGAATTTACATTTAACAAAGGAGTCTGAAAGAAGTTTATGTGGATTTTGATCTTGCTACAATCTCTTAAATTTAAAAATTCTATAGGTTTTTTTATTACACTTAGGGTTTAATTAATTCCATGCAGAGAGTGATAAATATTTTTAACTTTGTTTATATTTGTTTTGGTTCATTTCGGAGGACATCCAGTATAAATAAAACATAATTTCAAATCCCAAGGTAGTTGATTTATACATGGTAAATTGATACACAGTCATACGGAATTAATTATAGAGAGGATGGAATAAGTAGAAGGAAGTAATAATAAATTAAAAAATACTATTGAGTTTAGTCGTTCAGTATTTCTTTCAAAACCATCTCATAGATCTTTGCAGTTATTAAACCTTGCGATTACACTATATAATGTTATATTCATTTGGTCTCTAATGACAGTCTTTGATATTAAAATCATTCCAAAACTTTCAACTGATCTTATCAAATGAAACACATTGCTGTGTGAATGAATATAAAACACTCATTTCAAAGTCAACTCTTACCGATAAAAATCAATATGTTGGTTTTCCTCTCTCAAAGAAAAATAAGAAAAACTTTTTAAACACAAAAGGTATTTCTATTTCCTTTATCTATTTTGGTTGTTATAGATATACGCTTGTTAATCGACTTATTAATATTATTATAAAATGAAACATATAAGTTGTTAGTGAATCTTTACTTTTTTTTAATCGTTTTAAAATTGTCGTGTGAATCAATTTAAACGCCACTTTAAAAGTTGCCTCACTCTTTAAAATCAACAAAATTATATAGGTACCAATTTTTTCGATCTTCAGAAAGAAATACACGTACGTTATATATTTCCATCAAAGAAAGATATTTGTTTTTCTTTATCTAATTGAGCTGTTATACATTTTCATACTCTGGCTAATCACTATATTTATATGATTTAAATATACAAACTAAAACGATCTTGAACATAACAATAAAACATTGTTGATAAAGAAGTAATATCTATGGGTTAAGCAAGGCTTTAATTATTAAATAATTATAATTTATTGAATTTTTTTTGTGAAAGGATCATTATTTGTAGTAAAGATAATAATATTTGATATTTGAATGTGTAGCATAAACGTTCTTTTAAAAGAGGTATCCACTCTTTGGGCAATAACAAGCACTTTATTAGTATAATATCAACCAACATGTCATTTATTCCTTGTAAAACATCTAATTCTTTTTTCAATTCCATTCAAAATTTAATTATTTTTATGATTTTACCAATCAAGATACTTTGGAGTCAGTAAAATAATTCTATTGAACTTTCTGTAGAATCTAAACCTCAAAAATTCCACAAGGGTATATAATTTTGAGTTTAAGTAAAAATTTGGAGTGAGATATCACATGACTTTAATTGATCTGATTATAAATATGTATTTGAATACATTTATAATTATTTAACAAATTAAGAGCAATTACATTTCAACTGTATTTTTCTCGATTTATTCAGGAGAGAGGTAAAGAAATCTGAGCATATTGTTCCTCACAGATAATGTTAAGCCTTCGGTCCCAAGCTTGTACGATATCAGATGGTCATTAATGATCCCTAATCTAAATAGACCTGCGTAAGGCAAACATTTAGGACTGCCGATGTAGAATGTTTGGGGCCAGGTTAGCCCAGGGGTAATGTACTCGCCTATGATCAATAGGTATCAATAGGTATTCTATAGGTATTGATCTATAGTTAGATAATATTATCTATATAAGATATATAGTTTGATTATCTATAGATAATAGGTATTGATCTATGATCAATAGGTATTCTATGATGTTGGTATTCAACTCGCCTATCCGGGGTTCAATACCAACTCTGTGAGTAAATCTGACACGTCATCCCTCGGAGAGTCGTCAGTTCCAAGCCTGTACAATGTCAATTGGCCGTATGTGCTCTTTTGTTGTGCAGTTGTTGTTTTGCCATATGTGTGTTTTCTTGTGGGACTGCCAATGTAACCTAACCTAATGTAGAATATTTATTATGTGGTACCACTCTTCAGCCAATATGTGTTTTCTCTTGTTAGGCCACTATAACAACCTAATCTAATGAATTCAATCTGTTGTAAAGCTAAAAATAGAGTTAGAACTCAGTGATTAGTTGAGTGCACAGTTTATTTTTCTCCTGAAGAATTATTGTTAGGAAGCATGACCACAAAGATAACAAGTATTTTATCTCAACTTTTAATACTCAGATAAGACCTAAAACCTTATCTTGTGTTAGGGTAGTAAATACTGACAGATTTGATAACAATTGGAGGCTTGGATCTATAAACAACTCACATATTTTACTAAGAAGTGTTTGAAATCATCTGAGTTTGTTAACAATATCTGACTGAAAGGAAACATGTGATTATTATAATGAATCCTACTGTAATTTAAATTAAAATGCACAGTATAAATTTTATGTTATACAAATACGTTATTGTACAGTGCTCAAAAGAAATATATAAGAAAATAATTATTAAAACTCATAGTCATTAGTTTTAACCATGTTCGGTTATCTTCCAACATGCAACCTAACCATGTTCGGTTATCTTGTTCAAAAGCGTTTTCCTTTTAAAATCTCTTTTAGAACACCAAAGAAAACCAACAATCTACATCACTTCTCTAAATTATAAACAAACTAAAATTGTTGGTACTTCTTGATTATCTGATATGTAAGAAATCAATCATAAAAGATTCCTCTACTACAACCAAATAGCCCATTTGCTCATACTTGGAAATCACAGATATAGTCTCCATATGAGGAATAAAGAACTTAATAAAGATTCCAATTAATTTTACATTTTTGAAAAGTATTTGAATTTTAATTAAGTTTCAGTTTAATAAAGGTCACTTGATGTCAAGACTCTGTATATAAGTTTGAAATATGGCTAATGCAGGAGTTATTTAGGTTTAGGTATAATGAGGGATTTGTTTTAACATGACTTACAAGGAAAATGTAAACATGATTTTGAAACCCCCACATTTAAAGATCTTTGACAAACTGCTTAATTAGTTCCAGTTTGATGTAAAGGGTAGGAAAGGTAATTTTCTCTAGCTCAACAAGTGGCTGATGTGAAATCCACACATGTGACCCAATTTTGTTCATCAACTGGATAAACCTAATTCAGTTGTTTTGAGTTCATACTACTCTTTTAATTGAATGAACAGTAAAAGCCAAATGTTTCAATTTTAAACTTAACCTTTTAACTATTTATAAAGTCTTCATTTAATATGGTAATAACATTGAACAGTAACATTCTCTTTCTCCTCCTAGAGGAGAGAAATACCAAATATTATTTATGTATATATTTTTTAGTTGCGTTCAACCAAATGGAATTATTAGTGTAGTAAATTATTTTTAAATATGTTGATTGTATATATACATACATTATGTTGTAAAGGCACCTTCCATGTCTTCTACATTCTGAATAATCTTTCTCTTCTACCCATCCTTGACCTGTGTTTCATTCATGGGCGATGCCAAGCCTCTCGGATACTATACCATATCCACCATTGACCATACCCTTCTCGTTTACCATGGGTAATATACATCCCTTCATACCAATATTGATCACTTTTAAGTTTTTATTCCCTTTGTTTTTTCCTCTAAAACAGAACTTTTCCTCTCATTATTTTCTAACTTCGATCATCGGATTTTTTTTGATGCAAAGAATCATACATTGGTATGTTTACAGTTTTCTATCAAGGCGATTTACTAACACCTGTACTGCCAATACCTGAGAAAAGCATTTGCACCTAGTACAAAAGTAATCAAAAGAGAAAAAGATTACAAAAAAATAAAACCTGCACGTGTCTTACTTATATAGAAACAAATTCAAGCATAAATAGGTATTAAGTTAGAAAACATTAGGAGAATTTAATAACTGTTTTTCTACTCAATCTCCTATAAATGTAGGACCTCCTAAGTTAATCCCTGAAACCACTTTCCCTGCATCATTTCGAAAAAACAACTTAATCGGTTTAACTTTTTAATACTCTTCCAATTAGTTAGGCAAAAAAGGGATTAAAAAAATATTACTCATACGCAAAAGTGACTAGGAAATATGTAAAACTTGGTTAATTATGAAAGTTTGCAAAGCTAATTAAAAATTCTTGAGTGGCCTACAATCAACTAAATGAAATATCAAATTCGTTAACAAGCAATTGAGATTTGTCTTATTTTAATATAACTATTGCGTAGAAGTAGTTCTACGCAATTCTAAAAAAACACTCTGCGGAATAGTTTTATTAAACTTATTGATAATCATTTAATTTATCCATTTGTTTTATTGTTGATATACCCTCCTCATTTGCCTAAATTCTTTCGATGCTAGAACTTACCCATTTTTAACTATTATTGCTTTCTCGACCATCGGTGTACCAGACAGTAACAAGTATCTCCAAATCAGGAAGGTACTAATCATAACAGCACCGGCATCACATGTTGGTTCTTCCCACTTCCTCTGCAATTGTATTTGGAAAAATAACAGCTGAACCATGAATATTTCATCATAATGAACTTTTAAACATTAATTGTGGCATACAGGAATTTCCATACATATAATCAAAAGTCTTTAAATTGACTCTTTTCTGATAAAAATGACAGGGAGGGTAACGTTTAATAGATTTTCTATGCTGAAGGTAGGGCAGGTGGTAATGGTTCAGGTGTCTGTTTGTTTATCCAGTTTTTTAGGCAAACTTGGGAACCTATCTCCTTTTATAACCAATGCATAAGACAAATAGTTTTAGCACAGCAGTAATAGTAATTTTATAGATTCAAAAATGCAGATTTCGAGTTAAGACTATATGATCTGCTTGATAATTTTTTACAGTAACAATTCCTTTTGTGGCCTTTTTTTTTACAGACAATGTGTGTTTTACAGCTTTTGCAGGTTATTATTTCAACTAAAGAGAAATGGAAAATCCTGCATGCCTATGGGAGTTTTAACTTGAGATTTTTAATGATGAGATCTTTGTGATCTAGTTTCTTTCTTCTTAATAACTGTTTTAGCTGAATTTATATCCAAACTTTTCTTCTTCATCTATCACTTATGTGTCATTTTATTATGATTACAAGGATCTTATTGCAACATTTATTATTTAGAGTATTTGGTAGATCATATACAACCAATCACTACAATAGGGGCGATAATAGAACCATCTGAAGTCCACTTCAGTGGTTTACAACTTCAATTGTGGTACATCCTTTGTTTATATTAGTTATGATTAATTAGATGGTTGTAATCCATTGTATAATTCCATAATCTATTCTATAATCTATAATTATATAATTCTATAATGGTGTATAATCCATTATTAAGTCATTAGAAAAAAAATACATATATTTGTTCAGTTTTAATTAATTCTAAGACACGTTATTAAAAGCTCCTCGAATATCCATTAATCAGCCCAGAGTGATTGCTTTAAGACTTTGGGAGTTTTCTATTTTGTTAATAAAAATTTCTGGAGTTCATTTATCGACTTATCTTTCTGATACTAATGTTGTATCTTGTAAATACGCTTTATTTTTTTGTCATAAAAAAAAGAAAAGTACCTTTCCATATTTTTATTACAGAGAAACAATTGGTTTTATAAAATTATATACACGAAGAAATATTATTTGACATAAAGCATGAAACATATAGATTGATTACAATACTTTTGTTTGACAACCGTCTATCATACGTTGGCAAATATCATAAAATATATTTGATTTTTATCGTGCTAACCCATCCAACTGTACCAGTATTACTAGTTCTTTTACTACTTATGAATACATTTACAAGCGATATAGTTTAGCTTGATATGGACTTGTCTATTTTAGCCATGCACCTAAATATTGTATATAAAACCTATGTTTTGTATTGAAATCCACTGGAACTCAGTTCCTATACTTCAAATTGCATTTCAGATCAACTGAATCAACATTATCACAAAGTGTTGCCACATTATCTTGAAGGCATTGTAAAAACACAGGCTGAGTGATAATGACAAGATTGCTCGGGTTATCATTACCTTGCAGTACAATAACACAGTACATATAAGGTGTTCGTAATTCAGGATGCACTTACCAGATATTCTTTTCAGAAGTTGTTTGAGCATTCTAGTAAATATTCTCTACTAGCCACTCCATCAAGCTGATGATCATTGGCTAAATCACCAAGTACATCTTGTGAACTACTATTTCTTTATTTGATTTCAGTCCAACTTCTCAATAATGTTTCACAGTAGGAACAAAATTCCAACTGTTGTGCTAATATATTAAAGGCCTCTTTGGAAAATGAAGTGTCTTAGACCTTTCCAAAGAAAGTAGACATTAATTCAACTAAATCCAAATATACTGCTCTATAAATACACGCGCGTCGTTACTGTGGTCGAGTGAGGATCTACGATTCCGTTGTCTGTGCCCTCGGTATACCTTGGTTGTTCGGCGGCGGTGGGTTACTTGTGCTGACCCTTGGTGACAGCATCTGTTTGAAAAGGGTGTTTCCTGTTTCCAAATTCCAGGAGGAGGACAGTTTTAGTGCTTTGCTGGTGATACTTGAGGGGCAAGTCCCTTGACCCTTCTCAGAGGCCTGGATACCTGACCTAGTGAGTACAATATTGCAAACCTTCCACTACCTGCGCAAAGGCGGCAGTCTCACAGGGCCGTTGAATTTACTTTAACCTTAAGTTGGAAACAACTGAGGTTGTTTACTGATGTCAAGTTGTTTTCTCGCTCTTAGTGAATTCATTAAAAATAAGTTATAAAGTTCATATTCTTGAAAAATTTACTCGCCAATTATTCCAAGAAGAGCTCCGGGTAGCTCATTTGCTTGTACAACCAAATCCATGTCAGATTTAAGCGATTGTATTCCTTCAACAAATGATGAAGAATTTTCAACAGCCAAGATTAAAAAGAAAAAACGAAGGAAACCCTCCTACAATGAACATATTTCTCAAACTGAGGTAACCTGTCCCAACCAAAAACCTACTACAAATATAAATAAGACTATCAAAACACCTGTCCCTACTAGCAACAGGTTCAAACTCTTGTATAGCAAAGAGGATAACCCTTCTCAACAACCTCCAATCGACAAACAAAACCCTCCCAAGCCACCTTTAATATATTTTAAAGAAATAACAAATTTTACAAACTTCATAAACACTTTAAAGGAAGTGGTTGGTGAAACCAACTTTTCATGCAAAGTAAAAGAGGACACAATCAGTGTTCAGGTAAAATCAGCCGACCATTGGAGATCCCTCTCACGTCATGCTCTGAACAGCGGCATCCCGTTTTTCACGCATACTTTAAAAGGCGAAAAACCTTATAGAGTGGTAGTGAGGAACCTCCACCACTCAACTCCAACAGAATTTATAAAATCAGACTTAGAGGCTAAAGGCCACACCTGCGTAAACATAACAAATATTAGAGGCAAGAACAACGAGCCGCGTCACCTGTTTTTCATCGACCTGGCCCCTAAACCAAACAATAGAGAGATATTTCAGACCAAAACCTTGTGTTTTTGTATCGTGAAAGTAGAAGAGCCCTACCCAAACAGAGACTCCGTACAATGCAAACGCTGCCAACTACCAGGACACACGAAAAACTGGTGCAATCTGCCACCTCGTTGCGTTAAATGTGCAGGTTGACATGATACCCTTGACTGTCCTGGGCCTAAAAGACTTCAACCAGAAGATCTTAAATGTGTTCTGTGTACTGAGAGCGGGCATGCTGCCAGTTGGAAGGGCTGTCCAGTCCACAAATCTGCAAATAAAAAACACCCTATCCACCAAACAAAGAATATACAAATCACAGCAGTATCAGAAGCCCATGCCACCAATCCATCTGCACCAACGAACCCTACCACCACAAGACCAACACACATCTATCATAGATCAACCCAACCCGACTTCTCATATGCTGCTGCCTTGTCTACTCAGAAGTCCATCGATGAAGGTCAACTAGATACAAGCCCTCCAACATCTATCGCCCTCAAACAACTGTCATGTAACTATCAATCACAAAATTGTCCCACTCCCTTAAACTCACAAAAAGCAACACATACCCAACCCCATGTAAATCTTCAATCTTACTCAACATCCCCCTTTAAGTCCTCACTAAAAATGAATAACTCAACGTTTACTCCCTGCCCTCCCCATGGACAACTACCCTCACAGACTGACCCTGTGGCCACACTTTCATCTCTTGTTGTCCAAATACAACAAATTATCACCCCCCTAGTGTCCATCCTCACCAACCTAGCCTCTTCCCTAACCGCTATGCAGTCATCAAAATGAAACAAAAACATCAGCTTCCCTTAAACATTCTCCTCTGGAACGCAAATGGACTTAACCAACGCAAGAATGAACTCGAGATATTCCTCAGAGACAACCACATAGACATAGCACTCATTACTGAAACGCACTTCACATCAAATTCTTACTTTTACATTCATAACTACACAACTTACAGAACACTTCACCCAGACAATAGAGCCTATGGAGGTAGCGCAGTAATTATCAAAAACCACCTTGTTCATCATCCAGTCCATACTATCCCAACACCCACAATTCAAGCAACTGCCATAACTCTTTGCACTTCTGGTACCAACCTCACTCTGGCATCCATATATTGCCCTCCAAATAAACCTATATATCCTTCTGAATTCCTCACATTATTCCGCTCTTTTGGTTCCGAGTTTATAGCTGGTGGTGATTTTAACGCCAAACATCCTAAATGGGGGTGTCGTACTAATAACCCTAGGGGAATCATGCTTGAAAAAACTCTTTCCAACAACTCATATCATGTTCTAGCTCCTAAAAGTCCCACATATTGGCCTTCACACCAAAACCACCATCCAGATATCTAGACTATTTTGTCACTTCTAAGAACCTCTCTCACCAATCCCAAATCTTATCAGTCTCTGACCTCTCCTCAGACCATAGCCCAGTCCTGCTTCATTTACATCTACACCCACTCCCTCGGCCCAGCCTTTCCCTTATTCAAGGACCAATAAACTGGGACCAATTTAAACACACCCTAGACAATAACATTAACCTTTCTATATCCCTAAAAACCCCTTCAGACATAGATTCTGCAGTTGACATACTAACAAACGCCATACAGTCATCAATAAAAAAGTCAACCAGAGAATATCCCTCCCCTTCAAATGATAGATGGTACCTCCCTTTAGAAATACGTCATCTCATAGTAGAAAGACGAAAAGCCAGAAGAAAGTGGCAACAGACACACTACCCCTCTGCTAAAACATCCTTTAATAAATTATCTCGCCTTCTCTCGACCAAGCTATCAAAGTATAAGTTTAATGTGTTCAAAGAATATACTTCATCCCTCTCGACCCAAGACGGTTCACTATGGCGGACTACTAAGCGCTTTTTATCACACAAAAGTCCGCCCTTATCACTAAAGAGGCACGACAAAAGCTGGACAAAAAAAGACTCTGAATCTGCATTTGAATTTTCCTCCTACCTATCATCCATCTTCATACCAAATCCTGATGTAGAAGATCCCGTCCATACAAAAAGTATACTTGGAGAATTATCTTCCCCACTTCAACTATCACTGCCTCCAAAAGCTTTTCGCCCCTCTGATATCCATCATATCATATCGAATCCTCAAGCACCTTACTAGAAAATCCGTGTTATTTCTCACTTATATCTTTAACGCAGTACTACGAACCACCTATTTCCCAATCCTCTGGAAAACCGCCATTGTCATTATGATTCCTAAGCCTAATAAACCAAGCTATCAACCATCCTCTTATAGACCCATATCTCTGCTACCCATCATGGGTAAACTACTAGAAAAACTCCTCCTACGTAGACTACTCTCCTTGCTTGACTCTACTAAAATTCTCCCTAACCACCAATTCGGCTTCCGGCACCATCATTCCACCATCCAACAATGTCATCGTGTCGTGGACTTTATATCATCCTCCCTCGAGAAAAAGCAATACTGCTCTGCTATATTCCTCGATGAGGCTCAGGCGTTTGATAGAATCTGGCACGAAGGTCTACTTTGGAAGTTAAAAGGCCTCCTCCCCATCACCTACTTTCTTATCATTAAATCATCCGTCAGACAGATTCTTTCGTGTAAGAGTAGGTTCAAGTCTATCACCAGTTTGCCACATTCAAGCAGGCGTTCCCCAGGGCAGTATTCTCTCCCCTATTCTATATAATATATATACAGCCGACCTACCCCAACATCCATCCACTCTCTTGGCAGCATTTGCTGATGACAAAGCCATTATATCAGCACATAACGACCCCATTATAGCTACTGATTACCTACAACAACATTTACTTCTTCTCCAACCTTGGTTCAGGCGTTGGAGAATCAAAATCAACGAGCAAAAGAGCTCTCACGTTACTTTCAGTCTTTCCCGTAAAACCTGCTCTCCGGTATTCCTGAATAATAAGATCATCCCTCCTGCGACCACTGTACGCTACCTCAGGCTACACTTTGACACTCGGATGACTTGGAATCCACATACAAGACTTGAACGCACAGAGACCAACAGACGTTACAAACTTCTCATAAGACTTTTAGACTCAAAATCAAGACTTACACTAACAGACAAACTACATATATACAACGCAGTCCTGAAGCCTTTCTGGGCATATGGAATAGAAATCTGGGGTTCCACCAAACCATCTAACATACAACCGTTGCAATCCCTTCAGTCAAAAATTATCAGAAAACTCTCAAACTTACCTTTTTACGTCCGCAACAAAATCATACACCAAGACCTCAAAGTCCCATCTGTCCAGAACTTAGCAATGAAACGTTACAAAATATTCCAAAACAGATTACAAACCCACCCCAATCCACTCGCTCAAACCCTTTACTCACCTGAAATTCCCTCAAACCCCCAAAGGCGCTTAAAAAGAAAATGGCCACGAGATCTTCTAAGTTAAACCATCTGTGAGGGTAACCATGTTATGGAGTGGCACCAACGGGTGACCACTCATTCCCTATATACATCCCCGTTAATAATTTAGAATCACTTCTTATAACAAATATTTTTGTAGTTGAAGTGGGAAAAAAAAATAAATACACAAATATAAAGGCATAACGAAACTTTGTTTGTTTCCTCTAAATAACGGGCCAACTAAAGCCAAAAAAGTTATTTCTCTTACATCAAATTCTGACTCATTTTGAGTTCTATTAGGTGACTAATTGTGATATAGTTTCCTTCTGTAACTCCTGCAGAGTACAGGCCCAACTTTGTCATTTCTTTTGTCAGCTATCTGTGAGACCACTCTCAAAACACAAAGAACTCTTTGACTTAAATCAAAGTGTCACTTTCAATGTAATTTTTCTATGACTGAATGATTACTAGGAAGTAATTTAGGCTATATATACATTAATTCCTACATATTTGTGCTAAAAACCTTCATTATCTGGAGCCTTAAGCATTGGTTATTTTTTTTTATAACTTCATCTTTAACAATGAATGACAACAGGTGGGCGGCAGTAGAATTATTGTCATATCAAGCTACTTTTCTCTAGTACAACTTCCACACTAATTTCTCGACTTTCTCTAACTCTTATAATCTTAGGCAAATCCAAAATATCTTCGTTCCCTCAAAATAAAAGGCCATTCAAAGCTATTCATTTTACCAGATGCTGACGCATTTTGAATTCTATTTGGTGACGAATTCTTTGATTACTGATCAAAGAATTAGAATTCTTAAAATTGATATTCCTTCTTCACCAATCAGATCTCAGTTTTACTAGAAGTAATGGAATGGTCTGACCAAAATTACGATGCACTTTCTACTTTCCTATTTTTTGCTAAGATAAGACTATTTTCTTTTTTTAGACAAGACTCTATATTCTGGTGATAGTATATCAACGAAGTGTATATCCACTGAGACACGTTACCACTCACATTCTGGTATCATTTTCTAAATTGTTCTGACTTTGTTATCTACAAACACATACCAAAAATGTCCCCCTCCTATCAAGACAGTATTAGTGATCAAGTCAATATAAAACACACCTTCACATCAGTTACTCAAATGTCCTATTTCACCATATTGTATAAATGCGCTACAATAAGAGAAAGGTAATAGCTGTTATATAAATGTAGATGACCTTGTGTTGAGTCACTTTAACTTTAGCTTGCATTAAGTGTACGAGAGCACCTTTCTTATTCTAGAGTATCTATATTTTTTTTTAAAAAAAAAGCATGAAAGACGGTCTCTACTTTGCTATCAAAGTCATCTTCTCCAAGTATCATTAGAGAGTGCTGACTTTTATCACTGCCATTAATATTGTTACACAAACCAAGTGGCCACATATAAATTGCCTAGGGATCTAATTTGACATGTAAGTTTTTTTATATGAATCATAAAAAACAATTGTGTTTATTTCGATCACTTTTAGTTTAGAAAATTATGGTCAAAAGTTTTCCTATCGGCGCATATAAATTATATTACCATATCTATCTTTAAATGATTCAAAAGTTGTAAAGTAATTAGCATGAGAACTGGATTTTTCAAGCGTATATTTGGGGAAAAATTGAAACTTATCTATATTCATTAATGCAGAAGCACTGTGTGTTTTCTGAAACTGTGTACTAAAAGACCACCTATCTAACGGGTTTGCCTTAAATTTCTGCAACTCCAATTTAGTTAGATTGCCTTTTCGTTCATTTTTATTTGTCAAGCGCACTGCTTTGTTCTTGATTAACTCTATCAGATTTATTTTAGTTAAAATGGTATTATATTTTAAAGAATAGTCTTGTTGTGATTCCTTATAATCTCTATAAGTATTTTTTTTTTTAAAATTGCGCACCTGTTTTATTTGCTAATTTTTCTTAAGCATCTAATTTATTCGCGAAATTATCAAAATCATTTCGTGAAAATTCTCTAAATTCACCAATATTTTCTTAAGAACCTCAAATTAGCTGTATTTTGAATTATCTTGCATTTCGGGACAATACCTATTCTAGCTCGTTACACATTTTTTCTCCAACTCTTCAAACCAAAAATTAAACACTTTTGTTAAACTTGGCAAATTGTAAAGAAAAAAAATCTGGAGTGGCCTACACTCTACTTTACTATAAGTAACTCAATGTCAAATTTCTTGAGTATATAAAACATAACGTATCATTTAAGCATAACATAAATATCTAAATGGGATATAATTATTAGCATTGCATTCGTGAGGTAGTACAGATAGTGATTGAAGGACATATGAATTTATAAGCTTATTTTTGTACATCACAAATAATTTATTATTTGCAAATGATTTCATTAGTATAACTACAGCAGTAATAACATTTTTGAAAAACCAATGTGAACATTTCTTGAAACGAAATATTACCCTACAAGAGAACATTGCTATTGTTCAAATAGCCAGTAGATTTCTTACATCGTTTACTTGACATCATTCTACATTGAAAATTAATGTAAAATTTTCAAATTTGAAACAGTAAAATACCCTTTTTTTCTCTAAAAAACATCTTAAACAGCGAAGAAAATGTTGTTTTAAGGTGATTTGTTAATTAAAGATTTACGATAATTACATTTATTAATCTCTAAACGAAAGATTTATATTTTGAATTAATTATCTTTTACATTTTTGGTTTTTACAGAATTATTATACTGGGAATTTTATGGCTTCTTAGTATTTAATAAGATCATTTTCCTTCCCCTTTGTCAAATAACATATATAAGAATTTTTTTTTAATGAGTGTTATAATTTACCTGCACAATATTATTCCTCTTACATCTCTTATAAGTCAATAATATATTTTCATTTTTCCATTAGAAACATCAATTTTATCTCAGTGGATTCGCTCAAAAAATTTCTAAGTCAATGTAAACAATGTAAAAAAAATCTGGAGTGGCCTACACTCTACTTTACTATAAGTAACTTAATGTCAAATTTCTTGAGTATATAAAATATAACGTCTCATTTAAGCATAACGTAAATATCTAACTGGGATATAATTATTAGCCTTTCATTCCTGAGGTAGTACAGATAGTGATTGAAGGACATATCAATTTATAAGTTTATTTTTGTACATCACAAATAATTTATTATTTGCAAATAATTTCATTAGTATAATTACAGCAGTAATAACATTTTTGAAAAACCAAAGTGAACATTTCTTGAAACGATTTGTTCTCCTACAAGAGAATGGCTTTCGTTCAAACAGCCAGTAGATTTCTTACATCGTTTACTTAACATCCTTCTACATTGAATATTAAAGTAAAATTTTAAAATTTAAAACAGGAAAATACCCTTTTTTTCTCTGAAAAATATCTTAAACAGTGAAGAAAATGTTATTTTAAGGTGCTTTGTTAATTAAAGATATACGATAATTACATTTATTAATCTCTAAACGAAAGATTCCAATTATGAATTATCATTTACATTTTTGGTCTTCTATAGAATTATTATACTGGGAATTTCAATCTTTAAAATAATAATAATAATAAGCTTCTTAGTATTTAAATAAATAACATATATACGAATTTTTTTACTCAGTGTTATCATTTACCTGCACAATATTATTCCTCTTACATCTCATATAAGTCAATAATATATTTTCATTTTTCCATTAGAAACATCAATTTTATCTCAGAAGATTCGCTCAAAAAATTTCTAAGTCAATGTAAACAATGTAAAAAAATACAAAAAATTCGACAAGTATAGCAGGTGATCTCTTAGTCTAGGGTAAACAAAGAGTTTTTATATCGTTATTGCTCTTTCCTGTAATTGAAACTTTATGATTTTTTTTTTATGAATTGCTAATTTTTTGTTCCATTTTTGGTCAAATTTTCATTATTTTTTAACGAGCCGTTTAGCGTCAAAAAAACATTTTCTGAAAACACAAATCGTACTGTAACGCCCCTTTAGTGAATGTAATTTTAGAAAATAATATCTCAACTCATTCTCCACATAATGTTCTATTTTTAGGCATAGTTTCATTTTGATCCATCAAACAGTATGGCTTGTATCGCTCTCACAAGGTTTGAGATTGAATTATAAGTCAAAATTTTTACATTTTATTGAAAAAAAAATATTTCTTGTTGTTTGAAAATTCTGAATATATTTTTCGTTTGTTCCATTTGTAACCTCAAAGATAATATGAAAATTTCAAAACTCTAGGGTTATCAGTTTAAGAGAAATAAATGTTTTAAAAAAAAACGGTTTTTGGCAAAAAAAGTGACTTTCCCATCATGCATAATTCTTCCCAAACAATAGGGATCTGCGTCTTTATGAGGCCCATTTTTGTGTAAAATATCAACTTGATCCATCAAAGATTCTGGACCGTAGCGTGGTAACAAGCAATGCTAACACACTCACCCACCACCACCCACCTACCCACCCACCCACCCACACACACACAGACATCATCGTAAAAACGTCATAAAACAACTTCTGGGACCTCAAAACATGAAATTCCGTCAATATCTCGAAATCGAATTTTTTCACGATCACTATATTTTACTTATAGTAAAGTAAAATACAAAAAATTCGACAAATATAGCAGGTGATCTCTTAGTCTAGGATAAACAAAGAGTTTTTATATCGTTATTGCTCTTTCCCGTAATTGAAACTTCATGATTTTTTTTTTTTATGAATTGCTAATTTTTTGTTCCATTTTTGGTCAAATTTTCATTATTTTTTAGATAATTTTAGACGTTTAGCGTCAAAAAAACATTTTCTGAAACCACAAATCGTACTGTAACGCCCCTTTAGCGAATGTAATTTTAGAAAAAAATATCTCAACTCATTCTCCATATAATGTTCTATTTATAGGCATAGTTTCATTCTTGTCCGTCAATCAGTATGGATTGTATCGCTCTCAAAGGTTTGAGATTGAATTATAAGTCAAAATTTTTACATTTTAGTGAAAAAAAAATATTTCCTGTTGTTTTAAAATTCTGAATATATTTTTCTGTTGTTGCATTTGAAACCTCAAAGATAATGTCAAAATTTCAAAACTCTAGGGTTATCAGTTTAGGAGAAATAAATGTTTTAAATAAAACAGTTTTTGGCAAAAAAAGTGACTTTCCCATCATGCATAATTCTTCCCAAACAATAGGGATCTTCGTCTTTATGAGGCCCATTTTTGTGTAAAATATCAACTTGATCCATCAAAGATTCTGGACCGTAGCGTGGTAACAAGCAATGCTAACACACTCACCCACCCACCCACCCACCCACCCACTCACCCACACACACACAGACATCATCGTAAAAACGTCATAAAACGACTTCTGGGACCTCAAAACATGTAATTCCGTCAAAATCTCGAGATCGAATAGTAATTATAGTAAAGTAATTCTATGAACGATTTTCTGATACAGTTAGTCGTCAATCACACAATTTAATTAAATATTATTCACATGAAAAAAATCTGATAGGTAGCACTGAGTTGATGGAATTTTCCAGTAGATAGATAAGGTCATTGTGAAAACATATTAAATTGTCTATAGTTCTTCGCATTCTTATTCTTCAATTCATTAAAAATGGTATAATTGAACATTTTATACAATTTTATCAATGACTTCGTAATTTTATTAAATGTTACAAGGTTGTTATTGTTTTATTAAGTTAACTAAAAGCATGTTCAAAAACCGTGATTTTTTCAATTGTTTGAGGGTAAATTTATTATCTTCTTTCAATATCAAGTAGTTTATAGCTAAGTGGGATTGAAATTGCATTGTTGGCAAAGCACTTTACTGCCACAATTTACTGAATAACCTCTTTTCAATGTTCGGCATTGTTTACATATTCTACATTGAGTGTTTACTAATAATTGCTTTCCTTTCAATTCAGGTTTGAAAATTCCATTTCATTGTTTTTCTCACTTATTCGATGAAGGATACTTCTGTATTATTTACTATGATGCTGGTACATCAGAAAGAAGTATAAGAAAATGATTCTAAATCTCAAATTTAATTAATACGAGAGTCTTTAATCTATTGCCTATATATAACCACTTATTTTCATCGTACTCATAGGCTTGCCAAAGTTATCAAGGAAACTTTCTCTATCTTCGTCCCTCTGTATTTCTTCTATATTCAGGGTGGTGTCTTCTGTCGTTACAGCAAACCTACTAATCTTAGATCAATCTATCTATCACCAAAGTCTCCTACTACTGCTAGTGGTATGGTTCAGTGTGGCTGTGGTGTCTGTCTTACCTGCCCTTTTATCAATCCTCTTTCCTTAACAATAACACCTACCCTGTTTCTCTCAAAATCTCCTGTACTTATTGCAACTGCATTTATCAACTGAACTGCACCCAGTGTGATGCTTTTTATGTGGGTTTGGCTTCCGAAAAGCTAAGATTGAATATGAATAATCACAGGTCGTTCGTTAGTAAACGCTGGGAGCTTCCCGTGACCATCATGCCAATTCTGATGGAATCAGTTTGAATGACTACTTGCATGCACGGGTTCTAAGGAAGATTCCTAATTATAACACCAAAGTCACTTTAAGAGCTTCAGGAATTTACTCAAGGCATTTATTAGTCTCCTGGGAGGTAGATCTGCTCCTGGGCTTACCCTCAATTCTTAATTAGTGTTTCATATTTAATCTTGCTTTTAAACTTTTTAAACAATTTGGTTTACTTATTCAGTTTGGTTTGAGTTTGTTTTTTAATATCTTTATACTTATTTATTATTCGTTTGTTAGTATTTTAATTATATTTGTCTCCTCCGGAATATTATATTATATATTTTATTTTATTGACTCCGGAAGAGCCAATGATTGTTGGCTACAATCATTGAGTTCCTCTTTAATGAGACTTTACTTCAGTCGTCATCTATTTACAAAAGGTCAACATACAACTTTCTACCTGACGACGAGACAATAGAAATATAGTAGTGAGTTGTTGTTATCTCTTTTAAGCGTGTTCTTTCTGTGAATTGACAAAGAAAACAAATGGTCTTCGTTAGATTCCCGATACCTAGTGACAAAGACCACTCGTTTGTGTTGAAAGATCTTAGTCATTTTCTGATTTTCATACCGTGGTTTGGACGTTTATTTTTTATTTCAATTGTTTATTGTCAAATCTTGTTAAGAATGGATATGTATGTGCTCCCTTCTTTCGATTTCTGGTGTATTTTTCAATGCAATGCCATGAGTATTCATATTAGGTTCATTGGTCATTACTCAACAAACACAAATTAATTGTTCAATCAAAGATGTGCTTAAGTTCAAATCATTTTTAAACCATTTAATTGAGCAATTACAACCTAATCTAAACAATTACATAAATGAAGTTTTACGGAATCCATTAATGCATGTATAAATGTTCTAATAACATAATATTATATTAATAATTTTATTGTAATGCTGATAAGTACATACCATCCCTAAATGAATAAAATAGTTTCTTTACAATTACTTTAATAACAAATTAATTTATTTACGTGTAAGACAAATAAATAGGAAAAATTCCATTGCATTTATATTTTTTTATTTTTTATTCTTTAAACCGATCCCCTATTGGGTTAAAAACGTCAGCCCTTTACGGTCTTTTTGTTTGATCGGTGATCTACATTGGTAGTTCTAAATTTTGCCTAACTCAAGTGTATTTAGAGTAGGGATCTTTAACGAATACCTGATATGGTACAGGGTCGGGACCAATGGCTTAATGTCCTCTCCGAGGGACGACGTGCTTAGATTTAATCACCTCCTGGGTGAATAAATCGAGGGCAAGGTGGGTATCGAATCGTGGACTACCAGTTCAGAGGCGAGTACGTTAACTACTGAGCTAATCTGGCCACCTTCCATTGCATTACTTTATTTTCTTTAACGTGAAATATTCTTTTAACTGTAAAGAACTTTTTTATAAGAAGAATAAAATTTATTTAAACACCATTCCTCTCCCTAAAGAGAACAGTTGCAATTCGATTACATGAGTTAACAACAGTCTAACAATTGGGTGTGACTAGTTTGGTGGATTAATTGGATTCGAACTATTCAGAAATATTAGCATCAAAGCTAAAACAAAGTCATAATTAGCAAACGTATATCGCTTTCTAAATTATATTCCTTTTGATAGCGTGTATAAATCTGCGCCATATTTTAGTTTAAATTATTTTTACGTAGAATCATAAACATATAAGAGGTAACATTAATTTAAGTTATCATAATAAAACACCTGCTGGCTGTAGTGGTAGCATGCAGTTGTTACCAAGCAGTGTACGTTTTCACTTAATTGAAGAATGGCAATTTTTTTTTTAACTTTTAGTTAATTCGAATATAAAAATATAATTTTCATCTATATAAAATAAAAATATCTAAATTTTGAGTAAAATATGGCTCCTAGGATACCGTTAAGTAGCATTCAGAGGATTTTTTTTTAAAATTATTTTGTTAATTCACTTAACATCACTTAAATTTAAATTTTTTAATTCGATAATTTATTTATTTCTTATTTTATAAATTTTCTTATCAATTAAAATTAATATTTATAATGATTTATTACTATTATTATTCCCCCCCCCCCCCCCCAATGTTATTCTTCTTCAGCTATTTGTTTTACTTTTTTCATTTTTGCTGTGGCAAACCTCCACAAATTCTGTGAAGCTGTCCAGTTGGCTTTTGTCTTATCGTCGCTCAACTTTCCTGAGTACGATCTATAAAAGGTTCGAAATTTGAATGTGGGTCCTAGTATCTAATTTTCATTCGTGTTTCTTCAAATTTTAAAAAAGTAAATTCTTAGTAAGACACTTGTAAAAACTGTAAATAAAAAACTGAAACAACTTGTAAATAATAAAAGGTTCTTCTGCTCAAACCAATGAGCTAATGCAAGCAAAAATGACAAAAAAATAACTACCTACAATCAATAACAATGGTTACAAAAAACTTACGTATTCATGTATTTTTTGTATTGATTGATGTACTCACTCTAATATCTCGATATTATAATAGATAGCGCCCACCTAGATGCTATCATTGTTTGTTCCATTAAGTTATAGTGAAGTGAAATTGGTTTACAAATAATTCAATCATTGCTTTCTTAAAATGTATCGATCGTTTAAGAATTAGATTCTTTAAGCTGATATTTAAGTAGTTAAAATATTAAAGACTGGCTTATTTATTTTTCAGAAACTTTCCTTAAAATAACAGCGTTCAAATACTTTGTTCCTGTTAATTTATAATTACATTTCCTAGGAGATTGAGAAGTACTTTATGAAAAAGGTCCATGAAATACTAACAACATTGTATTTAAAATAATGAAACTTTCTTAAAATATAATGATATAATAGCAATTTTTTAAATAAATTAAAATTTATATGGCTGAAATTTTTCTGAAAGTAAATTAGTAAGTCAAGAACTAATTTATTATTAATAATCGCTGTGAAGAACCTAGCCATCCAACATGCGGTATATTTATTAAATAGGTTATATGAATTCTGTCTTCTTCTGGAGTCTTCTTTTCTGGATATCAAAGTGAAGTTTTAATCTATAATGTTTTATTTCTAGGAAAATAAACGAGGTAACATACATGGGTCCTTTGTGATACCACAAAGTACGAGTACCTGACATCGTACAAGCTCGGGACCGACGGCTTAATGTTCTCTTCAAAGGACATCGTGATCAAATTTTTTTCATTCCTCACGGGAATTAATCGAGAACCAGAGTTGGTATCAAAGTCCGTACCTACCAATTCTGAAGTAAGAACATCGGCACATCATCTTCCTTTCTTACAGTTATGTAGTGAAGGGAACACGTAGGAGGTGAAATAATCTGAGGATATTGTCCCTCGGAGAGGATGGTAAGCCGTCAATTTGGAGTTTGTATAATGTCAAGTACTCGATAAAGATCTCTACTCTAAATAAATTTGAGTGGGGCAAAATTTAGAAAGTTCCGTGTGGAATTACAAAGAGCTAATCATTGGTCTATGCGAGTTCTCCTGTGGGCGACACTACAACCTAACCTAACTTTACAGAGTATTATCAATTCTTCTTCTTGTTTTTTTCTTATTTATAATATCAGCTTTTCTATTTCATCCATTTTAATAAATCTAATGCACTGTTTCAACCTAGTCATCATTACAATAATTGTGGGGACAGGGTAGGCCAGTGGCTTGTATGCTCGTCTGTAAACTTGTAGATCCAGGGCAATTGACACTCATTCAGGCCCTCGATTTATTGACACGAAATGTAAAAAAATCTTACCACATTCGTCCTTCGTAGTGGATGTTAAGAGATCGGTCTTAAGCCTGTGCAATGACAGGTGCTCGTTAAAGATCCCTACCCTAAAATACTTTAGTTAGGTAAAATTTAGGACTCCCAATATGGGATATTCATTACGTAGTTTCACAAAGGGTCAATATTTTGTCGTATGTGTGTTCTCTCTTGGGATAGCTTCTATAGCTTAACTTAACACTAAGTGTCCTAAAAACTCTTCTCTTGTTAGATTGAAGCATACTACAAAATATAGATTGATCTTTCTCTAAGTAAAAAGGTTTAGTAAACAATTATTATTTATACAAACTATTATCAGTAAATTAATATTTAAGTACATAGATGTACCTTTGTTATTTTTTATGATTGTCCACTTTATATTTTTATTTTGTTCAATTATACTTAATACTTCTGTATGTATTTCATGTCTTTTTTTACTTTACTATAAGTAAAGTATAGTGATCGTGAAAAAATTCGATCTCGAGATTTTGACGGAATTACATGTTTTGAGGTACCAGAAGTCGTTTTATGGCGTTTTTACGATGATGTCTGTGTGTGTGTGGGTGGGTGGGTGGGTGCGTGGGTGGGTGCGTGTGTTAGCATTGCTTGTTACCACGCTACGGTCCAGAATCTTTGATGGATCAAGTTGATATTTTACACAAAAATGGGCCTCATAAAGACGCAGATCCCTATTGTTTGGGAAGAATTATGCATGATGGGAAAGTCACTTTTTTTGCCAAAAACCGTTTTTTTTAAAACATTTATTTCTCTTAAACTGATAACCCTAGAGTTTTGAAATTTTCATATTATCTTTGAGGTTACAAATGGAACAAACGAAAAATATATTCAGAATTTTCAAACAACAAGAAATATTTTTTTTTCAATAAAATGTAAAAATTTTGACTTATAATTCAATCTCAAACCTTGTGAGAGCGATACAAGCCATACTGTTTGATGGATCAAAATGAAACTATGCCTAAAAATAGAACATTATGTGGAGAATGAGTTGAGATATTATTTTCTAAAATTACATTCACTAAAGGGGCGTTACAGTACGATTTGTGTTTTCAGAAAATGTTTTTTTGACGCTAAACGGCTCGTTAAAAAATAATGAAAATTTGACCAAAAATGGAACAAAAAATTAGCAATTCATAAAAAAAAAATCATAAAGTTTCAATTACAGGAAAGAGTAATAACGATATAAAAACTCTTTGTTTACCCTAGACTAAGAGATCACCTGCTATACTTGTCGAATTTTTTGTATTTTTTTACATTGTTTACATTGACTTATCCGAATCCACTGAGATAAAATTGATGTTTCTAATGGAAAAATGAAAATATATTATTGACTTATAAGAGATGTAAGAGGAATAATATTGTGCAGGTAAATGATAACACTCATTAAAAAAAAATTCGAATATATGTTATTTGACAAAGGGGAAGGAAAAAGATCTTATTAAATACTAAGAAGCCATAAAATTCCCAGTATAATAATTCTGTTAAAAACCAAAAATGTAAAAGATAATTCAAAATATAAATCTTACGTTTAGAGATTAATAACTGTAATTATCGTACACCTTTAATTAAGAAATCACCTTAAAACAACATTTTCTTCGCTGTTTAAGATGTTTTTCAGAGAAAAAAAGGGTATTTTAATGTTTTAAATTTGAAAATTTTACATTAATATTCAATGTAGAAGGAAGTCAAGTAAACGATGTAAGAAATCTACTGGCTATTTGAACAATAGCCATGTTCTCTTGTAGGATAATATTTCGTTTCATGAAATGTTCAAATTGGTTTTTCAAAAATGTTATTACTGCTGTAGTTATAGTAATGAAATTATTTGCAAATAATAAATTATTTGTGATGTACAAAAATAAGCTTATAAATTGATATGTCCTTCAATCAGTATCTGTACTAACTCACGAATGCAATGCTAATAATTATATCCCATTTAGATATTTATGTTATGCTTAAATGAGACGTTATGTTTTATATACTCAAGAAATTTGACATTGAGTTACTTAGAGTAAAGTAGAGTGTAGGCCACTCCAGATTTTTCTACATTAATTTCATTTATATATTAATGCTAAATTTCTTATTTATTTTAATTTTAATGCCATATAGTTACATTAATGATTTTTTATGGATTACTAAACAAATAAGTGTAGTTAGCTGTCATTCATTACGTGAAACGACCTCAATTTCTATGATATAGGTTGAAAGAAGACAGCATTTGTGACTTTGTCCTTTTATGTCGATAATTCCGTGTTCCTCTACAATTAAAAATAGAACTGTTTTTTATCATTTTTAATCCTAACCACAGGTATTACTGAAAATAAGTAAACCTATTCTCTTGTGATAAAATATGACCTCATTATAACATTTTATTATAAATTGAGCCATTTATTCTGTTTAAATGACGCAAACACTGATAAGTGTCAAAAGCATTGCACAAAATTTGTTTAAAATTATATCGTTTTTTTCAGAGAAAAGTAATCACAAAATCCAGTAAATCTGATTTTCTTTTTCTTTTGATCAGATTGATGCTTTGCTATGTTTGTAGAATCCAATTTAATTTAAATGAATCTTTTTTAATTAAAAATCAAGAAGTTAGAATTCTCAGATTCATTAATTTTAAGTTTTATAAACTTTTTTTGAACAAGTAATATCAAAACTGTTGTCAATGAAAATCCTCTTACCTCCTGAATTGGTGTTGTAGTTGGAGAAACAGTTTCACATGTGCATCTTCAAGTGGGACTGCTAATAGGCGAAGATTCTTGAGTGTAAATTCCTGTTGCGCAGCTGTTGCCAAGGTATGCCTAAATTTCTTATTTAGTATTAAAGTATTAGTATTATAACTAAATATTAGTATTATTGGTATCATTTTATTTATTTCTGGTTTTATTCTTTTATAATTGAAATTGTTATTGAAGTCCGTCCATTCTTTTTAATGTTATTATTACAGTACTATTTAAACCAGTCGTCGGCAACGTGGGTGATTCGGCAACTCAGGTGGGCTGTGAGAAGCTAGCGGGTGATGGGTGGGCGTTGGACGATAGATGGGTGAAAAGCAAAACTACAGTTGCACAATCTGTCTAATCTTATCTACTTGTACTTTCATTTCAGTGAGGCTGACTTTTGGGGAAGATAGCACGGCCTTTCATCACTAGCGACAGTTGACTCACTCGTTGACTCATGACCGTTCCTATACGTCATAAGGGGCTGTTTCACTAATAGTTTCAATCATTCATCGAGGCTTATCTGCGTTGTATGCGTTCCATGCTATTCAAATATTTTACTTTTTGTAATGGCGCCCAAAGGGAAGATCTATAGACCAGGGCTTCTTAAACTTTTTTATATAGCGACCCCCTTCAAGCTTAGGAAATTTTAAACGACCCCCTCCTCCATATAATGAAATATATATTAACCGTAGATGTAGATGTAATATCGCACTATTTTACAATGTAAATAAAATAAGGATTAAAGAATACGTACCCATTCATTTTACATATATATAATTGGAAACTACAATAGTATTTTGTATGATTTTTATTTGTATTTATACTTGTACGTGGTGTGTATACTAATTTGAAAATTTTATTTATAATGATTGAAAAGTATCAGATCTTTGCGACCCGCTCTCAGTAGTCTCGCGACCCCCCTGGGGGTCGCGACCCACAGTTTAAGAAGCCCTGCTATAGACAATATTCAATCTACTACCTACAATATAGATTCGTCGCTTCACCCACCAACACACAACTAACTGAATGTATCATATGTAATCAAACATTTTCTAATGAGGCAATGAAACCGTTGCGAGTCCGTGATCATCTTCAACGCATGCATGCAGACAAAAAGGACAAGTCTATCATTAACTGTTCATAGTTGACCTGTAGTTAGAATTTTTTCAGTTTTTCATATTTGTAACTCTATAGATATTTGATCTGGTTACAAATGTTCTTGTTTTGTCTTGGTGGACGATAAGCCAACAACGTTGTAAAAAGTGGGCTATAGATCAAAAAAGTTTGGCGACTGCTGATTTAAAGCAATATTAAATTAAAATCTGAAGTAATATGATAAACGGTTTCAGGTAAGCGACCTTCAAGAAAAGAGGGTGTTTTAGTTGATATTCTGGTTTAACTGCGAGCCCAGCACTAAGTCCATTCCCCCCCAATTACCAATATTAATAAGACAACTGTACAATGCCTGATTTGACAGTGGCGCAAACACCACGAAACCATAAGGCGTTTTTAAATTTCTTAAAAGATTGTAGTTTGCTCAAGCAAATATAAGCTATAAACGATATTAAGCTCCATTGTAATTTCCAATGATTATGTTTACTATTGTTTAGTTAATAATTGATCAAGATGTTACACTACCATAATTTAGCTATTAGCAAGTAGCTACAATACGTTGAAACTTTGTAAGATTTGCGTACAGCACCAATGTCTATGGTGATATGCATAAAAAAAAATTACTCGTAGCATATAAAAATAATAAAACAATGCTTACATGTATTTCTCGCTTACTTTTAAAATAACCTACAATCTACTAAATAACGTGTTTTTATATTTTGTATGAATTTATTAAAAAATATTGTGTTAATATTGTTCTGAGTATAATGTCTATTTAAAGATTAGTTTAAAGGTAGTCACTATGCAACAACAACCGTATTTTTATGAAAGTAGGAACAAATATCATAGAGTTTGAAAGTCTACCTCCAGAGTTACAATTTTTTTTGCTCTTCCACTCATAATAGACGTATGTATATATTCTATTAATTTTGGTAACATAAATGGAATAGTACTTCAATTTATAATTATCATTCAGAAATTCGTATTTAATTAATTTTCTGAATAAACCCTAAAGTGAAATTGAATTATCGGCCCTAGGAAATGGATTCAGTTTTACCAAAAATGATTAAGTCATCCATTATATCTAATTTGCTAAGACTTTCTTTCGTTTGAAATAATTAATTCTGGTGACTCAAAACTGGCCTTGTCCAAAGGTTACATTTATGGTTCTGCTAAAGTGACTGCATAATATTGTCCTAGACGTTTTCCAGTAGTATATAAAGAACATAAAAATAACAAAAATATAATTTCAAAATGGAAACATGGTTATCTTACACGAATGAGTATGAGATAGCGGAAGTCCAACCCAACTATGAAATGCGTCAATGATTTCAATTTGATGTTCTTAAGTCTTAAAAATAACAAAGAATTAATATCGAATTTTCCTACTGGATTCTCTCTTCTGTGTCTTATATATGTATGATTTAATCAAGAATTGTAAAAGTGGCGATCCAATTCACCCAATAGTTAGTTCAAGGGAACCTGTGGATGACAAATTATTCAAAAGGTTGTTTAAAACCCTTTCTTCCTTTGTTGGGACCATTTCTCAAGTCTAAATCAAGAATAACTTGGATCTTGTTTCTAACCTGAATTTCTTATCTTATCAAAAGGGTATTTTAGTCAGTATCGATGTTAAATTGCTTTTCACAAAAGTTCCGATTGATGACGTTTTGACATTTTCTAAAACTGAATTTTATAAAAGAAATTTGTAACTTGTTTGTTTCAGTACCTAAGTTTATTGAATTAATTCCCTCTGTTTATGCTGTTTATTATTCCCTTATTATATATATATATATATATATATATTATTATTCCCTTCTGATAATTGCTGTTTATAGATTGGAGACCAAATTTTATAGATAAAAGTTTGACTTGACTATGGGAAACTGTCTTCCTCTGTACTGAGAAACATTTTTAAGGAATTTGAAGCAAAATTTCTCCCTGGAATAATGCCAAATAAAGCTAAATGGTTCACCAAATGATGTTTTGTGCGTTTGGCCGGATAATGAAGATGTTACTAATTTTTGGGATAGTTAAGCCATTGCGTTTCATCTGTTTAATTTGCTTTAGAGGCTGAAATTCATAACTAGTTTCCTTTTTTGGGTTTATATTTGTATTGGAATAGTGGGGGGTGAGACATGGTTTCTTCTACGTACTTGTCTTTTCTCTCCTACTAATGTAAAAAAAAGGTTATTTTCAGAAATAGGTTTCTAACGGAATATAATCTGTGTAGCAAAAATTCTTTCAAAAAGAAATTTATTGACTCAAGTTGATTAGCATGATTACACAGAGCAAGTCAATCATGCTAGGCTAACCAGGGAAGTGCTTGCAGAAGGCATAAAAAAAAAGGACGAGACCAACATAGACTTAAATTAACAGAGGCAATACTTAAGAGAAATAGAAGCCATCTATTAATATAGAATTATAGAATAGTGTAAAAGTTTTAAAAGTGTTTAAATCAACAACTCAATTAGGACCTCTCCAGGTAGCGGCAACGACACCCTAGGTCACTCAACCCTCACAGGTCAGAAAAACAACTTTAATCCCTCTCAACACCATTCACTTTTCTTATATAAGGAATTATCTGCTTTCAAAATTCATTTACATCTTGATATCTGAAGACACCAGAAACATGTACTCATTTAATATGTCGATTGAAAATTTATTATATTTAGTCGATGTAGTAACTAGATCGATATTTAGAAAAGTGGAGAAACTTATAAAATATAAATATAAATAGCTTTTCAGTTCTTGCTTTGTTTACTCTTTGGTGACATAAATTGAAAATGTATAATGAAAATGAAATGGAAAATATGTGGTATATATTTTTTTTTGTACAAGGACTCTTTAGGACATATAACATACTTTAAGGGTAACCAAGAATAGAAATGTTAAGAAACGGTGCTCCTTAAATATATAATTATAATGTATTTATAATTTATATGTATTATTTTGTGGCGTATTAGTAAAAAAAATATCAATTTTTGTAACACCTACACCATTTAATATTTACTTCAACTTCAAAAACAATAATGGCTTTCTCTATTTAAACAACTTTTAGATAAATCCCAACAGTTGGTATAAATTCAAAAATTTATTTGAAATAAAGTTTATGTGGAAAAGGCAAACAATTTTGTTGGAATGTGGGCGATGTTTGGCTCTCGTAAAACATTCTGGCTCTAATTACACGTGGGTAGACAAAATTTACGAGCACGGGGTAAATCAATCCAGTATCGTACCAACGCATTAATAGATAGATAGCAACTACAAATGGAGCACTTGACTTGCTGCTATAAATTTTTTTAGAGATGCTTAGCAGATTTTACGAGACTGATCGTTAAGCAGTTAATCAGTAAAAAACTAACTTAATATATTTTTACTGTTGAACCAGAATAGTTCAGTCGTTTGCATGCTAGACTATTGAATAGTAGATCTTTAGTTCGATTTTCATTCTGGGTAAGATTTCTTTACATGGGAGCTGATCACTTCATTCCTTGGAGAGGATGTTATGCCGTCGGTCCCGAGTCACCTGACGATACATCAGGTATTCGTTAATGAATACACTTAAGTAAGGGAAAATTTAGGAGTTCTAATGTAGAATTTTTACTGTTTCTTAACACAAAAGGTCAATATCTAGCCTATGCGGTTTTCTCTTGTTCTCTGCAACCTAAACTAAAGGAAACTAACTGAGAGCCAGGGCAAAAACAGATAGATCATGATCTCCGAATCAGGTTAGTGGAGACACCAGAACAAGGTTTTGGACCACAGGAAAAATATACTTAACTAGAAAAGAGTAACGGTTGCAAGTTTTAAAAGTTATTCACACCTGAGCTTGAATCTGAGTACATCATCTTCAGTAGAGGACATTGAGCCGTCGGTCCCAAGTCTGTACTATGCCAGGTATTCAGTTACTGTCCGTATTCCAAATACACTTGAGTTAGGCATAATTTAGGACTCACAGTGTGGATTGTACATTATAAGGTTTCAAAAAGGATAAATTTTTGGCCTACGATTGTTCTCTCGTGAGACAACCAGTCTGACCTAACCTAATTATTTTAAAACCCCTCAATAGAAAGATGTATGCATACTGCAACTTCTGGGAAAGCTATTTAGTAATGTAGCTCACCCATCACTAAAATGGACACCAAATAATAAATGGGCAAGCCACACTCTCCACTTCTAGAAGAGCACTAAAATAATGAAGGTTTGTAGTGAGGGCATTGGAAAACAAACATTTATTTACTGGTGATAGTTAAGATTTATTTAATTTTCTTAGAATTATTATAGGTAATTATAATAGAAGTAGAACACTGGTTTCAATTTTATTATATATATTTATATGTATGACAGTATTACAACAAATTGTTACGCTAAATTTGTAACCATTCTGTAATTTCAGCCCTAACGTCCTTTTTACTTTTGTAAAGTATAGTGATCGTGAAAAAATTTGATCTGAGATTTTGACAAAATTATATGTCTTAAGGTCCTAAAAGTCGTTTGATGAAGTTTTTTCGATGATGCCTGTGCGTGGGTGGGTGAGTGTGTATCCATTTTGTTACCACTATACGGTCCAGAATTTTTGATGGATGAAATTGATATTTTACATAAAAATGGGTCATGTTGCAGATGTAGCTGTACAGTTTGGGAATAATTTTGCATATTGGAAAAGTAATTTTTTTTTCTAAAAACCGGTTCTCAGACATTTTTTTACATAACAGATTTTTAATACAACAGGAGATATTTTGTTTTCAGTTAAATGCAAACATTTTGACTAATAATTTAATCTGAAAGCTTGTGAGAGCGATACAAGCCATACCGTTTAACAGATGAAAATGAAACTGTACTTAAAAAATAGAACTTTATGAGCAGAATGAGTTGAGATAACTTTTTTAAAATCGAGATTTACTAAAAGGGCGATAAAGTACATTTTATGTTTAGAGAAAATATTTGTTTGCCATACTTGTCGTATTTGTTTATATTTTATATTTATTTACATTGTTTACATTGACTTAGAAATTTTTTGAGTATATCCAATGAAATAACATTGATGATTAGAGGTGTAATAAAAATATTTGAAATGATTTCTGATCGATATATATGTTGCACTATTCTACAAAACTTAATATCAGCTGCAGATTTTCTTATGTTTATGAATGACATTATCTTTGGGTAATATAAAAGATTATAGAATGAACTTTTTTCCTATAGAAGAGCAACTATGTTTTTGATAAACATTCCGTTTTTCACTACTCTAGTCTAATAGTTCATACTTATTATACTTACAAATTTCTAGCTCCCAGCTAAAAGAGTTATAAATTATACTGAAAAGCCGGCTTTGAATTTTATTTGAGTTTACAAAACTGCCAATTACTAATATATTTTTTTCTCAATATACATATACAGCAACCTTATAGCAGAGTAAAGTATACTGGAAAAAGATAAGACCCGCTCACAGTGAATTGGTATATATGATTTTTGACAAAGGGAAAGAAAAGTAATTATTATTAAATACTAAGAAGCTATACATTTCCCAGTATAATAATTCAATAAAAGTCCAAAAATATAAAACATAATTCAAAATTGAAAACATTCTTTGAAAAAAAAATAAATGAAATTATCCTACATCTTAATTTAATTTAAATTGTTTTATTTAAGGCCTTTCAATTTATGTCATTAGAGAGCAATCAAAGTAAGAACTTCAGTTTATTAATTTAACTAATTAATATTTAAGGCCTTTCAATTTATGTCTTCAGAGATCAATCAAAGTAAGAACTTCAGTTCTTACTTTGTTTGCCCTCTGATGACATATATTGAAAGGCCTCAGAGCACTTTTTCTATGAATTCTTTTTTTTCCCTTGTGGTTTAATTTCATATATATTGTATACGAGGTGTATAAATAAAGTAGTGAGACTGGCAACGTCGCTTTCGATCTGGCAACGCTGGAGACGCGTGGCCTTGAGTAGCGTCAGGTGCACGTGTGATGCGCCTCCAGTATGAACTGAACTCGCCACAGTCATTTGTTTGTCCGTAGCGTTGGTTTTCGTGAAATGGTTTTTTCTTGAGCGTTTTAAAAATGAGTGACCTCAAAGTTGAGCAGCGGTGTGCAATCAAATTTTGCTTCAGACTTGGACATAATGCAACCGAAACTTTTGAAAAACTTCAGGTGGCCTATGGAGAACGTGTTTTATCAAAAGCACAGGTTTTTCGGTGGTTTAAGGAATTTTCAGAAGGAAGAGAGTCGATTGAAGATGAACCACGAAGCGGAAGGCCTTCAAGTGCAAACACCGATGAAAATGTCAACAGAGTACGGAACCTTGTGCGTTCAGATCGACGCTTAATCAGCACTTCTACCGTGAGGTCCTTGAAAGACTTCGAAAAAGAGTCCTTCGTGTGCGGCCAAACATCAAAGACAAGTGGGTGTTGCATCACGACAACGCGCCCTGTCACACTGCCATCTCAATAAACGAGTTTTTGGACAGTAAAAATATTCCTGTTGCTCCTCAGCCTCCTTATTCACCAGACTTGAGTCCTTGTGACTTTCCTCTTCCCGAGATTGAAAAATCACCTCAAGGGAACTCATTTCGGGACACTACAAAACATACAAACTGCTGTAACCGACCAGCTGAAGGCCATTCCAGAATCCGAGTTCCAGCAATGCTACTCGTATAATGATTGGAAGGACCGTCTCCAGCGCTGTGTGGCTTCCGAAGGGAACTATTTTGAAGGTGACAATATCACATTGTAATTATATTTGAATAGAAAATTTAAAAAAAAATCAGTCTCACTACTTTATTTACACACCTCGTATATAAGTGGATCACAATCACTATCTCTACTACCTCCAGGAATGAAAGACCAATAAGCATCTCCCGTTTAGATATTTATATTATGCCTTAATGAAACATTATATATTTTATACCCATGACGTTTGATATTATGTTCAATTATTAAAGTCGAGTGTAGGCCCCTCGAGATTTTTTAAGTATTGTTGAGGTGTTTTCGAACGATAGAATGTCATATTGTTTCTTCGTAATGCACTCATTATTTTAGGAAGTTATTCTACGTAAGAACTCATTAATTTCAATTATCTTTCAAAAATTAAAAGGTCACTAGTTGTTGTTAGTGACCAAAGAGGGCTAGAATTAACTCTCAGCAAAATAACAAGTAAATTGCTCTAACTCGTTATAGACTAATATGCCTCATGCTTTCTTCTTAATTACATATCTCTTCCATCTACCTTTAAAAAGAGAAATTTGTTTTTTATCTACTTTTACTAGACATTTCATACGCACTTCTTCCTTAATTACCACACTCTATCGCAGTCTAGACTCTTTTGTCTGAATTATACATTTTCTTTTATCCAATAACTTATTGTTCACAAACCGACTATTTTGTCTTAGAAACAGTTTTAAATTTAAAGCTATTGGAAATAAAACATAAATTAATGTTTTCAGGGTTATAACTGTCGCTATGTGCATATATACATCAACTGGTTGTTGGTTGGTTTTTGACTCTGACAAAAACCGCTTGTTACGTTTGAAAGATTGGTCTTGTTTTCCCATTTCTTATTGTGGTTTGATCATTGATTGTTATTTAACGTGTTTATGTGAAATCTTTTTATATATATATATATATTTCTGCAGACCGGTTTGTCTGCAGAATCTGAACACTTAACAAAGCACTAACCAACTGTTGAGCTGTTTGGCTACGTACTTCAGTATATGACGTAGACCTATCTGCAAATGTCAATGTTGCTCTTCAATAAGTACCTTTAATTGGCTAATTTAAATGGAAAATAATAATGACTATTAATACTGCATTATCGTATTCATGGCTGTTATTTTCTCTTGTTAAATGTACTGAATAACTGGTTTATAACAATAATTACTTGACGTTAACAATTAATTCATATTTACCTATTTTATTTTTATATTTTTTGGCACTATTCATAAAATAATTTGTGTTTATTTATCGTTAGTGTTTTATCATCACTTTTAAATTAGTTTAGTTTTTTGTTCAACCGAAGGAATAATTTTTACAGTAAATTAAATTTTTATCATTAATGTTAAGCGCCAGTGTAGCCCAATGGCTTGCGTGGTCTTCTCTGGACTGATAGATCAGGGGTTTAGATCCGCGATTTATTCACTTGGAATATGAACAAATCTCTGCATGTTGTGCTTTGTAGAGAACGTTAACGATGTTTTGAAATTATGTGTGCCTTGGCATCTCAGCTATACTACAAAATTAAACCAAGTCCCTTCACGTTGCCACATCCTGCTCACTAGAACCCGGAGCACCCGAGGTGACCATACGGTGATGGTGTATGCGTGAAAGTACATCTCGCATAAAGTCATACTTGCGCATCAATATCAAGGTAACGTTAATAAATCGACATTCTTAACAGGTATGCGTGATAATTCATCTTACAACTATACCTAAAGGAACTTAATATTTCCTTTAGGACACAAGACTATAACTAGATATTAAAATGGCACTAGACTAACTAACAAGTACTACCTCGGGGTACTAAAATTCCTCCAAGAAAGAATTTAAAACGTTAAACCTCTAGACTCAGGAGTACTAGACTCTTCCTCTTGGATAAATTAATCCACTAAGAAAAACTAATATCTAACTTAAACTAAGTAACTTAAGTCTCTGAGGTACTCAATATCCCCTCAGAGAATTCGTACAAACTGACAAGGGGTACTGGATTACAAACCCAAAGAGTACTGGATTTTCCACCTAGCGGATACTTAAAATCAACACATAACAAGGGACATATAAATATACAAAAAAAGACATAAACGAATCTAAATTGGATCTAGGTCAGTTAGGAATCCTTTAAGGCTTGTTTATCATCATTAAATAACAGTTTTTTAAACTTTTGACACTGAAGGATAATTTCTGAGCACATCGTATTCTATGTATTAAAAAAAAAATTAGATTTATTTTAATCAAAAATTATAAACCGATATTTAAAAAAAGATGTATGTTATAGCAAAAAGTTGATAAAATATTTGTTGATAATTGTTTTTTTTTCGTTTTTGAGATAGGTATCTTTCTCAAACATACGCACACACATACACACACACACACACACACACACATGGCAATCAATTTAGACTAGGTGAAGAGAAACGAACTATTAATAAACAATGTTGGGAAAGGAAACCAATCATTGTTGACTCAATAATTGAATATTGTACTCTTCTTTATATTTGAAATAGAAAGAAAGTAAACAAAACTAAAAACTAGCATTTCATGCTAACATGTTAATAGACAGAAACTATCGATATTACTGTTTTTGGTATCACGTGTGCAGTCACGTTTGCGTTGAGATCAGGGGCAAGTTGTTAGTCACAGAGAAAATTGTTAGACAACCCCAAGAATAATTTCTAAATTTCTTATTTAATTTTTTTATATTCTAAGTTATTTGTATTCTTTGATTTGTTGAATATTTTGAAACAAAAAACCATTTTATTTCAACATAATTCATTTTATTCACTGAATTGATACTAGCTTGGGCAAATAGTTATATGGGCTAAATAAATTATTTTGTTCTCTATAATGAAGCTAAAATCGATAAGTAATTTTTGGGTACCATAATTTACTTTATTGATATGTGTTCAGCCTGTCTACGAGTATATACAGTGCAACAGTAGTTAAGCTTCATTAATTAAATAAAATGGGTGAACGGTATGTCGTGCACCCACGCCTCTTTGGAACAGCTTCCTAAGTTCCAATTCCTAAGGTGACGCGAGTTGTGCACTTTTACTTCAAACAAGACTAATTATTGTGTTTGTAAGTGGCAGGGTTGTTCTTATAGTGATAAAAGGTTTTCAGTCATATAAAAAGATCTAAAATAGATATAAACTCTCGCCATAGATGATCCAAAATGAAATTTTACTATAATTAGAATTATATTATATAATAATTATATAATTATAATAATTATAGTTATAATATAAACAAGTGATTTTTTAAGGATACTGATAAAAAAACACACATGAAACTTTTACAACTGTACAAATGTTTCACAAAAGTTGTTTCAAAAGGAAATGGAGGAGCAGAGATAATGTCACACTCTGGTTAGTGTAACTAGTTACAAACTAAAATATCCCTCTCTGGAGAACAAAAAATGGTTATCAGGTGATCAGTTTAGTTTTAATATCAACTAAAAGAGTTATAGGTTTATGCCATTAGTTCATCGCTTTTAGTTTTTTCACTTTTCACTCATCTTTAAACTAAAAGAATACCTGATGAGTAGAACTAACGAAAATACAAATATTTCAGTAAGCCTTCATTAGATCAAGTAAAAATAATCCTTCTCTACCAAAAGAGGCTAGTTTGTTTAAATAATTAAAGTTGTTGATATTTATCTTCAAGACTCATGAAATTTTTGTGGAAATGCAAAATATTTGGTGAAACCAATACGAATGTTCCTTCAAAATTCCTATTAATTTGTTTTCTTTAATTAGTGATATCCTTAGAAAAGTGGATAGGAATAATTTTTAATTGATGTCAAAAAGTATGTGAGTTAGCAGTGTGTTTATGAATAAGTGTGACTTTAGTCACACAAATGAAGTTTAAAATAATGGTGACACTTCTTCATCTCACATTTTCTCTTAGGAGAGCAGTTTCAGATTTCAACTATTTCCATTGTTTTACTTATAAAAAAATTTAAATAATTTATCTATGGGAAGTAAAATTCATCTACAGGAAGGAATTTGGGTCTTCAGGAGTTGAATTGTACCACAGTAATTTACAGAATAAGGAAAGCTATAACAGATTCCGGCCTTTTAATCATAATTTAGAAAAAAATATTTTACTTTTATTAAACTTTTATATATGAATTACTATTTTTAATAGAATTGAATTTGTAAAACTCTATCATAAACATAATCTATGTAAAGTTTTAAATGTATATTAACAAATTAGGAAAAAATACATCGATTTGTACTAATATTACTATATTATTTATAATGCACTTTTTGAAGAAGACCAAGTTTGAACGACATTCTAAACAATAGTAAAAGGGTTACATATACAAACAAAGGCTGAGAAGGACTACTTTAACAGTTACGGCAATTTTGTTAGTGAAATATGCACAAGGACTATCAAATTAGACAGGTAGTCAACAAAAAATAGTGCACATCAACAAATTTTACATTTACTACAAGTTAATACGCCATAGAATTTGTACATCGAAATCTCCTTGAGTTTTTAGATTGTAGTGACATCCTTTTTTACCTTGTTTTGATTTATTCATGCCTTTCATCTTTCGGCTATAACACGATAAAGCAGAATAGATTGATGTTTTTTATTGTGGAGCACTTTCACCACGTCACAAGAAACCAACTGTCATCTCACGAATGAGACAAAAGGAAGCAGTTCTTGTGGAATGGCCAAGGTGTACCTCGTGGAGGTGGGATTCAATGACGATGCTCTTCAACAAAAGCTATAAAACTTATGACAGGTAGTCTTTTGGAGACTGATGGTTACTTAGTGAATGAGATTATCTAAAATTACGGGGGAAAACATGAAAAAAGAAAAACAAGTGTAATAGTTAATAGGGTGTTAAAATATAGTAAAGGATGTATAAGTAAGGGAACAAGTCTCAGATTACATGAAAAGTATAGGGTGAAGGAAGGAGAAGCATCAAGATCCAAGCCAGAAGAAGAAAAGAAGACTTGAGATCTAGCTCCCGAAAGAATGTGCGACAGATCAAACCTACTACCCACGGACACCAGCCCAAGACTAAGAACCTCTAGATAGCAACTAAAGCGTTTGAGTGTGTGAGACCAACAAGGGCGGACTGCTTCCCAAACTAGCGCGCGAACGAGCGGATCTTCCACTCGTGGACGCCGGCCCAGGCTAGCACCCCACCCAGGTTGTTGCTTTCTTAGTTCACTCCATCATCTAGGCGTGTTAAGCCCCCTCACCAAGACAAGGTGACGGTACATTGGGGGCATCCTTTTCTACTCATCGGCTAAAGAAATCAGTCACCCATAAACAAAACGCGGATACATTACTGGCTATATGTTCCTTTTAGTTACTCGTAGTAACCAATGGAACACTTGATCCTAAATAAGAAAAACATGAGCTACACGATTATAGTGTAACCATGTTCTACATTTTCTTACTGAAAGAAGCAGAAATTGAGTTTAAAATAATAAGTTTAACAAGAAAACCTTATTTTCTTGATTGCACGAGTTTATGCTATATTCAAAGAATTAAGTCAATTCATCTTCAAAATATCTGAATTTGATTCAACTTTGTACAGTTTCAATGTCTGTTTTTGTTTGCTTTCCAATGACCACATCTGTATGCCTCCACTTTCTAGTGGTGTTCTAGGGCTCTAAAGGATGAGTCATTTATTATTTGCCACCCGTTTTACGCATAAGTGAACCATATTACCTGGTTGATTTTACAATGTATTCTAAATTTTGCCCTGTTAGTTAAATAGTTAGAGAGGGAGAGTGAGGGAGTGAAACAGATCGCTGTGGCACAAGTTACAACCTCTAGGGAGCTAATCACTTTTTTTCAACACTACTAAATCCGTGAAACTAAATGCTCATGCGCCGTTGTCCTCAGTGATTATTCAGAGTTCGAAAAGAATTTTTTTTATTTTTTTTTTTGAAAAAATAAAATACGCATCTTAATATTGATTTATTTGAATAATTAAATATTGCAATAAATAAATCCACATAAATTTAAAACTTTAACACAGAAAGGTTTTGCCTGTACATTACTTAAAACTGACTCATTTTGCGTTATCTTTACTTCATGTTTAATAAAGTGGAGAAAGAGAAAAATTTCTGTCTGTTTGTTTGTCCATTAAATATTTCACAAGCAGACTCAGCCAACATAAGGCATAGCAAACTGAAACTTTGACAATAGATTTGTGTAATTCTAACTTAAAGCCATGATTTGAATGGATTGGAAATTCAACATAGAAGGGAAGATATGGAATTTTAAGCTGTGTTTAGCTAGCTACACAGATGTACTAACTGACAGTATCTACTTGCTACAGTATCAGACACCTAAAAATACCGTTTTCTTTTTAAAAAATAAATAAAAATATCTGTATCATCTTTGAGTTTTTGTAAAAAATCCATCAAAGATGGGAATGTATGATAGCTTATGAGCTATTACAATGTAAAGAACGTTGATTTTGTTATTTTTAAATTGTATTATGCTTGTAAAAAAAAACGAATAAAATTTACACAGAATATACGTTTTCTGGACCAGCTTCTCTAATGGTTTATATATAATAGCTGAGAAGAGATTCTGCAACGTTGAAGCTTGTGAAGATCAAACTGTTAATTTTAAAAAAATCAGAGTTAAAAAGAATAAAAGAGTTTGTTAGTTAATGAATTAGCCTGCAAATCTTATATTTTCAACTCAAATAAAACAAATATTCAACAATTCATTAGTTCTTTTATTATAATTGACTTATTATGAAGGTAAATTAAGTGAATAAGAGAAGTGAAGTAAGTGAATTCCCGGAAAATCGTCCTGATTATCCGCAGATTCAAATACTCAGAACCCCAAGTAATGATAGCCTATTTTACAACCTGAATGAAGACCAGAGCCTCAAGTAAAAATGATCCTAATACATGCATATTGTTAGTGCCACAGAGGTTAGTAAATAAGATATCATTATCAACCGTCATACTTCGTCTATCGCAGTTGAAGTCGCCCGTCCGGTTTCGCAAAGGCTGCATCTTTAATGAGACTAATGTAACCTTTCAAAATCACGGATATAAATACCTATTTTAACTCAATGGTGCCACTATATATATATGCCTAAATTTCCTACCTTACAGTTTTATTGGCACCATTGAGTTAAAATAGGTATTTATATCCGTGATTTTGAAAGGTTACATTAGTCCCATTGATGATCCAGCCATTGCGAAACCGGTCGGGCAACTTCAACAGCGATAGACGAGGTATGACGGTTGGCAATAATATCTTAAAAATGATCTACTTGAGAACCTTGAATAATATTTATACAGAACATCAGGTAAAGTTAATATATATTAAACAACATCAAGATAATAAATTCCTTGTGAAGATAAGACAAAAAGGGAAAAAGTAAATGGAAAAACGAAAATACATAAGATGTTTGTTGTGAATTGCTATTTATTTGTTATTGCTTGAAACTTGTAGTCTTCTTAAGCCAGTGGACAGGAGAAAATACAGTATTTTCTAACGCCAATTAGGTATGAGGTTTTTTTATTTTAATAAAGGATATCTACAGTTTTAACCCATTAAAAATACAAAAATATAATAAATATGTTAGCAACAGAATAATTTGGACATTAATTTACAAGGGTTTACAGATTAAATTTTAATACAAAGTCCATAGAGACTATAATGAAGATGAGGCGAGTGGGGCATATAATAAGCAAGTTCTTGAAAGGATGTGACGAAGTCAAGCCAAGTTAGTTTGTCTCGTTAGGGGTTGAAGACATGACAAAAAGCAACCCTTCTCCTTTCAAGATGCCTGTGGTAGACAACTTTGAATTCTACTCCTAACAAAACATAGTAAGTATTATTTGTTGGATCTCACCCCAGTGCTTTTCCTAAATAGAAAATGTCTATAATCGGAAAATGTCTAAAAATAAGATAAATTTTTTGATATTTTTATACAAGTTAACTATTTAATAGGTCTCTGATTGAAAGGTAGATTAATTAATTATTGTGGTATCAATAATATTACAGATAAAATTTAATATATTATATATGATAATATACATTCAGCGACACTGTGTTATAGACTATGAAGTAGGTTATTATATAATTATAGCTCTAGCGGAACCCGCAGAAATGCCTCAACCTGCCTTAAGAAAAATATAATTTAAGATATTAATTCTTGAGTGTTAGCATGTGTTTTAAGACATGCTATTCTTGGCATTTTCCCACCAAAATAGTGGTGCATTGAATTGTCATATTTATGCGTTTTGATGTATATGTATAGGTGTGCTAATGCTTTCAATTATTGGGTGTAGGCCAAGTGGCTACCCAAATCGATTTCTTTTCTACAATCGAAACCTACATTTTGTCTAACTCCAATGTATTTAGAGTAGGAGTGTTTAACGAATACCTGACATTGTACTGGTATTTCTTTGAATGAACGACCATTTCTTGAAACAAAATAATATATAGTTCAATTTTCTAAGTTTTTACAATATAAGGAGCAAGAATATTTTTTTGTGAAACGAAGTATGACCTTAAATGATCCATTTTATCACTCCATATCATAATCATATCGATTCAGAGTATCATTAAACGTTTATACCTGTTTGGTTCAGGTAAAAACATGACATACGGTAAACACATATTGCTGTTGGCAATTGCATTTATCTTGTGAGTAAATTATTATTTTAGACAAATGAACTTGTGACATTTTGTTGGTACTTTTTTTAATTTTAGGTGCTACAATTTGATATGATGGTACATTTTCAGTTTGATTTATTTATGTTATTTATAAAAATTGTTTACTCTATTTGAATTTCTACATTTGTAAGTGAGATAAATTGTAATATTTTTAATATTGAAAAAATATTTAATATCAAATAATCTAGGAGGAAAACTAGCACAAACATAGAACAATGACAAAATTGAAATTATGTTTACTTACGCCTGCAAAGATATTCGTAGCAAGTAACAATAATCAAACAGCAATATCTGAAGACTGATTTCAGAACAGAGTTGAGTCAACCCGTGTATGGCTTGCAATATTAATAAACATCAAACGTCTCCTAACTTTGGTTTATTGGTAGTCAGCAAGTTGCATGGAACATTAACATGTAAGGTATTAGTTCACGCTTACTAGATCAATATTATTACAATGCCATAATTAGAAAAGAAATAATTTACCATCAATATAAAATTATTTTCATTCCGAAGTGAAATTTTTAAAATTGTGAATGATACACTGGCCAGCTAATATATTTGAAATAAATTTATAACATTTGATTCATTTAAATTATTTTTATATAGCGTTATAACTATTGTAAAAAGAAGCAATTTAGTGTGTTATAATTCCCATAATAATCTCACATTGCTTAAACACACTGTCGGTTCCTTTGAATCAAGCACTTGCGTTGTGCCTTCGTTCTCCTGAAGTCAGTCAAACCAAAAATTAGGAAATGTGTTTATCTGTTATGATTTCTATCCGTTTACTTACTTTGAACATTTACTGTTTAATTTAAATGGTTTTCATTGGATAGTATGTGGTGTATAATAATAATAATAACAATATTAATAATGGACTTGAGAAACGATAATGCATATTTAACAAGGGATTGGATAGTATATGGTGGATTAATAACATTAATAACGGTATTAAAACACCTCTTAGAAGTGATACAGAAAATCTGATGAGGTATTCAAAAATAACTAGATTAATTTAGTTATGATAATGTGCATTATGATTTTGTAAGAAAATTTATTTTTTTGGTCATCTAAAATGCAAAATATTCTTAATTGTACAGACAGTTAAAGAGGAAAACTTAAGGATTCAGTTTAATTATCTTTAGATGAGGGTTTCATTATCAGGATTGGGATACCAATAGCTAACAGGCTAGAGCAGTGTTTCTCTAACATTTTTACTTCAAGGAGCACCTATGAAATAACCAAAGCTGTATGGCGCATCACTGATTTTAATATAGAAAATATAGTCCTGTTATTTCTGAATAGTAAAATGATAGTGTTTTTAAAAGGAAAAGTTTTTTTTTAAGAGAGAGTGAGAGATAAGTTACTAATGAAACAAATCCTCAAGGAAAGGAAAAGAGAAAGTATTAGCCATTGCTATATAAAAATTAAAGACATTTGCATTCCTGTCAAAAATCAAGTGGCAGCTACTTCAATACTATTGTTGTTTATAAAATAAATTAAAATGATGCCAATTTTTAAAATATAAATCTGTTATATAAATTTATTCTTCCATCTTGGGGTGCACCTGGATACCTTCCAGGGTACACCAATGCACCTGGACTTACCGTTTGAGAAGCATTGGGTTAGAGTTTTGCGTTACCATTTGTAAATAATCTCTACTAGTATAAAAGAAGTCATGTCATCTGTCCGTCCCACACAAATTTTAACAAATGAAAAAAATATGTAAATAAATCCGACAAGTAAAGCAAATGATCCATTCTTCAAAGATGAGTTTTCAGTTTTGCAGGTATATTTCCCTGTTTCATAATGGGAATTTTATGTATTTTTTTTTCCTTTATTGCTAATTTTAGGTCTTCAAAAATTAAAAAAAGTAGTTTAACGTTAAAACGAATTTCTAAAAATATAGAATTTCTCATAAAGCACTATTTTGATAATTTAATTTAAAAAAAATACCTCACCACATCCCTAAGTAATGCTTTATTTTTAGGTATGCTTCATTCTGATCAGTCAGCTTGAGTGGACTTGTATCCTACCCAAATCCTTTCAGATTGAATCATAAGTAAGATATTTTACATTTTTTTGAAAAAAAATATTTCCAGTTGTTTTAAAAATTTGAGAAATTTTTCAGTTATTCGTTTTATCGTTTCCACAATAATAACAAAATTTCAAGATTACCCACCTTCTGTGAGAACCTCCTCGTTAAAAATTGCTAATATATTAAGAAAATTTAATTTTAGAGTCAGTTACAAAACGAATGGTAATTTAAAATCCTTGTTAACCCCTAAATCGAGTTTTTATCCCAGTTCATTGAGAGGGATAAAATCAATGTCAATGTTTTTACATTGGTATGACTGTGCGCTCCTTTGAAAAAAGAACCCGTGAACATTTTAATGAATATTTGCACAGGAAAAATGACTAAAAAAGTGACTAATTACTAAAAAAAAGAATAATAAAGAATTTTTTTCACATTTTGCGAAACACCTTGTGACACAAAATCACAGCTTTGGCCCAAACTTGAACCTTACCATCCTACATGCAAATAGAAAGTTTAAAAAAATTTGTAATTTGGAAGCTTTCGAAATAAACAAAGCCTTCATTAATAATCCTTCTTCCTCTCTATGTCATAATGATCAAATTCCAGGCTGTCCAAAATTTCTTAAACTATTCCTAGAATCACAAAGAATAAATTAAAAAAAAAAGTTTCCTCTAAATTAGTGGTTCTGGCCTTCTGTATTTCAGTTATCGGTTTTCAAGCATACCCTACACCTTTGTCACCTTATCTCCTAAAAGCCTATCCCCACTCTTTCGCAGTGGAGCTATTTCCTACCTGTTGTTTTCACTGAACCAACCCGTCAGTACCACATCCTTGGATATGTGATAATTCTCTTAATTGAATGTTATTATTTCACTCTAATTTTGAAACTGATTAGATATAATTTGTATTATGGTGTCTTCCTGATGATGAACACAAAGTGTTCGAAACGCGTTGAATAAAACTTAATTTGTGTGGAGACTTTTGTTTGTTTTTCCATTTTACCTCAGAATGAGTTCATCCACACAATTACGGATTGCACAACTAATTATTTAAAATTTCAAGCTTTAGAGCAGGAGTTAGGTATATTTTTTGGTTGCTATCCTAATAGAATTTGTAGTATTATGAATTTACCCCTCACACTTGGAAGTATTCTGAGAATTATAGTTTTTTAGAATTTGAATTAGTTTGATGTGGACGAGTAAAACGATAAATTTAACCTTGTATACTTCTAAGTCCAGATAACAGTTAAATCGATAGTCTATTATTAGCAATGTTATAGGATATTAAAGCACATCAAACCTCAGAGCATTATTACATCATAAATTCAATTAATTTATATAATAATTAGTACCACAGAATTTGTTAGTAATATTATCATAAAAATCTACAGTTTACTACGCTCATTGTTAAGACGTAATATAAAATCTATAATTAAATTATCAGCTTAAAACTGTATGTTTAGTAATTAAAAATTAACATATAATATAATGGATTCAATTTTATCCCAAGGAATGCTAGCAAATATAAATATAGAGGGCTGCAAATGAATTTTGAACAATTCTTCTTAATGATAATTCGAGCCATTTTGAAAAATGATATGACGTGAAATGTTATTAATTAAATGGGACTTTGAAATTGTTGTGACATAAATAACATAGTTCATTCTCTAATAGATTCAGAACAAGGTCTATAGTTAAAATATATTACATCATCATTAATGACTTTCCCATAATTACTAATTAGAACCGGTCTAATTGGATTAAACCGTTTAATTCCATTGATGATGAGATTCCAGCAATTTGCCAATATTTACTCATTAGCACTCCATAAAAATTTGCATTTTTATTTAATCACTGTTTAATTCATTATATGCAATATTATTGCTAAAATGTATAATTAAATGATAAAAATATAGTAATGACTTGAATCTCATAATATACCATTATACATTTTTTGTTCATAGAACACAGTGTTCTATTCTTTGTAAAAAGTATTTTAGCATGCATGTCATTTAAATACTGAAATTAATTTATAGAAATAGAAAATTCTGAAATAATAAAAATGGAAAAATTTTATTCAATTAATTTAACATTGTTGCATCTTCAAATGATTTGAACTAATATGGAAATAAAGTTTACAGTTACAAACCAGTTTTCGTCACACATAATATACATCTCAAACAAATCCTGATTTCTATCTCCATCGCTAATATTTTTCTATTTATTTTAAAAAAAAATATATAATTTTTTTATAATAGTGTACTATATCAAATTTGAATATTTATTCTTATATAAAGTAGTTTTGTTTTGGTGGTTTTGTTATTTTTTACCTGGGTTACTAATTTTTGTTGAAGAGATTGAACATATGCAGATCGTTAATACACACATTACGTTAGCTTATCATGGTCAATAATACATTAGTTTTTGTTAAATATGAATATGTTAATACTGATTTTTAAAGTGTTAATAGAATAATCAAGAACCAAAGTTCAAACAACAATTTATGCATTCTGTTGATGTTTATTATTAACAATGTCAATAATAACTGACCTTTCAATTGCTATAAGTTTATTTGTTTTTTTATATGATTTAATTGATGAAGTGTGGTTTAATGTTATTTTATATTATTATAATTAAATAACTTAACAGAAGGGTCTTTAGATTATAATTTAATCAAATATATTTACATAGGTAGTCATATATAGTATCGAAATATTTAATATTTAACACAAACTAATAGTTATGGATCATTTTAAGTCCATGAAAAATATATATTAACTATATGCACATGTTCAATGTTTTGAAAAACTTGGTCTCACTCACTTAAATTCCGACATGGCAAAACCAACGCTGAAGGGACATTGCAGTTGTTTGAATGGAAAAGGATAGTGGCTCGGAATCAATAGTATGCGTGGTGCACACACAGACTCCCCAGTAACACACCCAGTCATTATGTCCTCTGAGGCGTTTCTGTGCAGAGTACGAACTCAGAATCGTGTTCCGTTGCACAATTTTGGAGCGCTCAAGTTTCATAACATGAAATTTGTTACTGTTACTAAATCGCAGCATGATTGGTGCTCCTAATTTAAGTTTTTATTCATAAGTAGGTAGTCGATGAGTAGTCACGGAGTCAAGAAATTCAGTGGAATAATATTAACTGCTTCCTCATCAGTAATCACTCTGTTTACTGACTTGTAAGTTCTTTCTTTGGCTTGGTAAAGCGTAAAATCTTGTTGATTGATTGTTTCTGCCTGTTACTTATTAGGGGTTGAGAAGTGCTTCTTCACAAAGCCATTTTTTGAGTAGATAGTAGATATTGAGCTCTGGGAAACTCCTTGTCAATAAGTTCTTGTTGGGAGCTTAATCGCAAATAAAATGAAAATCAACAAACAATACCTGCTTGCTACAGTATCGGGCACTGAAAAACAACTGGATATTTTCAAAATAAACTTGTCTGTGCGGCAAGCCAAACACGGCTATATTGAATTTTCAATCCATTCAAAGCTTTTTATTTTAAGTTCGATTCACACAAACCTACGTTCAAAGTTTCAGCTTGCTATGATTTATGGTGATTGAGTTTACTTGTGACAAAATTTTGCGTACAAACGGATAAACAAAGGGACAGAAATGTTCCTGGTGGATTCCGGGTGGATTCAGTTTCACTAATGTATGAAACGTCAAGTTAACTTGACATGAGTCAGTTCTAAGCAATGTACAGACAAAACCTTTCTATTATTGATATAGATAAAGTAATAAAGTTATTCTAGATGGATATATAAAGGGTAATGTAAGTTTGTTAGCGTTTAATGATATATAATATGACATATAGCAGCAACAGTAAGAAATATGAAGAAACTCCGGACAATAAGGATATGTTTGCCAGGGATTAAAAGAAAACAACATAAGGAGTAAAATAATAAATGGAAAATAAGGAATACAAAATATTTTGACTGCAGTATGTGTATTGAAATGGAAGTGGGCAGGACATAACATGAGAATGAAGAACGATAGATGAGCAATGATAGTTACAGAGTGGTGTCCTAGAGAATCTAGAAGAAAAATGGAATGACAAATGAAGAGATGGGGTGATGAATTCTAAGTAACAACGGGACCAATGTTTCAGTCTCTGGAGAAAGATGAAATTGAATGGAGTTGGGAGAGGTCCGTGCCCAGAAGTAGGCCTAACTTCACAATAAAAAAAAAAGAAACCTTACTGTAACATATATGTAAACAACTTTATGGAAAGAAATGTGTTCTTTTATTAACAAGTTGTAATTGTTTTTGTAAAATAAATGGATATTATTATTAATATGACATACTTTCCACTGCATGAATATCTCAATGGCATATTTCCTCTCGCATATTTGAACTTGAAAACAATTTCAATTGCCCTATATTGGATAGTAATATTAGAGATTTTTAGGATATTGGTGGGAAGAAGGTTGGAGGTAGGTGAGTGGGCAGATTGCTATCATTATGCTAAAAATAGAGAGAGTAGCGTGACTGGAGCTGTTGCTTCCAGAGAGGCGTGCGACGGGGCCAATCAGACGGTGCAACACCATCCCCTAGACCAGTCCCACGACCTAATACACTCCAAACAACCCCTACTCTATCCCTTCTTTCAATCTTTTGGCCGTCTATAATTCATATATTCTTTATGGTACCATCATATATAACTTTTTAAGTTATAATTTTTTTTTCAAAACATTGTACACCTTTAATTTATTAAGTAACGTATAGCAAAAATAAATTATCCGATTTCAAAAATTTGACTGATTTTACGTTTCAAAGTCTAATATGTGTCCAGTTTTGAAGTTTCATTGATGATCTTATATGTGTGTGTGTGGTTGGATGATTATTTTTATTATTATTTGAGGGTGATTATAGCAATGCGTTTAAAAAAAACAAACAATTTACTTCCCTCTTCTGTACTAAAGTATCCCAGCAGTTAGCTTCAACGCCACCAAGAAGCTCAGAACTTTTGCTGGTTCCAGCGTAAAAGTTTTTCTGTGGTTTTGTTAAGTGTGCCGAAGCACCTACCTTTGTGCAGCAAAGTTGCCTTACAGTCAGTCAGCACGTGCAACGGTGTTTTTCCTCTTCTTTGCAGAATCTGCATAAACCATCATTGATAATGTCCATTCAGGCTCCCTATGTTTCGGGAGAAAGTAATTTCCTTCCTCCTTCTTCAGGACAGTCTTCTCCGGGTCTTTAGATTCACTTGTGGGAGGTTGGCTCCAATTAGTTAGTGCTTTTGGACCTTCTGCGCTTTCGGAGGATGGTCTCCGGACTTCCTCCTTCTTAGTTTCATACAGGGGAAAATCCCTGTATCCCTATCGGTGGTATTTTGTCCGCTCCGGCAGACCACCGCATACAGGAGTAAGGCCATTTACTCAAGGGAGTCGCCTGGTATATTTGAGGCTCCGTTCATAATACAGTAACCTCTGTATCATCCATCTTTCGGCACGAATTGCATAACACCTTAGATTGGGGGTGGATGGTTGGATGGGTGTGTATCCAAATTTTGCACATATAAAAATGGGCGTTGTTCCGTAAAGTTCCGTTGGTATAAAAACCCTTTTCAACACATTGACGAAACTTTATACCAACAAGTTGACGGTATAGCAATGAAATCATCCCTAGGCGTCAATTTCGCCAATTTTTATATGTGCAAAATTGAAAATATTTTAAATATTTTGCGAATGCAAAAAATACATTGCGAATGTCCAACAAGATATAAACAAGGAACAATAAAGAACTTAATTCACAGAGCGTACAAAATATCATCGGATTGGAGTATATTGGGAGTTCCAAAATTCATCGTATATAGGTTCAACGGTCACCACATTATCCAAAAGACTCACGATGCATCTCAACTCAGGAGCTCAAAAAGAACACTTACATAAAAAGCATAACATTCGCTATAAAATAAATAGAGAAACCCTAGTTAATAATACTAAGATAACTGGCCGTGCCAAGAATATAAAAAGGCTTAGAATACTTGAGACACTTCATATTTTAGAAAAATCTCCGAACATTAACGAACAGAAAGATAATTTTTATAATCAATTACGACTTTTTGGGAACTTGATGGAACCGAAGAGAAGAACTGATATGCATGAAAGTCAAGATAACAACAAAGGAGCTACCAGTCACCGGCGAAGTGATAACCCCCTTTTTAGGGAAAAGAAAAAATATACACAACCTGCAACTAACAGTCAGTGTAACCCACAAGTTTAATGTTTGCATTTCAATACCTTAGCCAGTGAAGTTTTATAGTCTTAATGTTAATACTATTCTGATGATGGTGAACGAACACCGAAACATGTCTATAGCTAAGAATAAAGCAATTGAAAAAACCTATGGTGGACTCTTTTATGAATTTTAGAACCTTGAGCTTAGTAAGTGTTTTCGAAGACTAGTGAAGAATAATGTGGACATATCTTTCTTAAATAAATAATATATATATATATATATATATATATATATATAATAAATTGATAAAAAAAGATACTGAAAAAGTTATTGATAAGAAAGTGGTACAAATACTGACTAAGCAGTTCAAGAAAAAAATTTGTTTAAATTTTCATATGTTGAAAGATTATCGAAACCAATTAAAAAAGTCTTCAAAAGACACTTACTTCAAGTCAATTTAGCATTGTATGGGAAAAGAAAAGTGAAATCATTATTTTTAAATATAATAGAGAAGATTCCAAAGGAATTACAGAGTAATGTTATATATGCAATAAAATGCAAAGACTGTAACAAAGTTTGTTATGGAGAAACCAGTCGTTTTTTGAAGGAAAGGTTTTTTACTTTGACGAAGATCCCTTGTTACGGTTGAAAGATTTTGTGTCTTTAGTCTTGTTTCCCATTTCAGATTGTGGTTTGATTATTGATATATATCAATGATCAAACCACAATAAGAAATGGGAAAACAAGACTAAGATCTTTCAACCGTAACAAGCGGTCTTCGCAGAGTCAAAAACCCAACTGAACACTAGATGCAGAAAACATCTGGTGAGGAGTTGAGAAGAGTGGGAGAGAAGAGTGGTATTTTAAAGGGTGAAAGCACAGGAAAGGACTAATGTCCAGAAAGGGATGTTTGGGGAAACAAAGGAGTACAGTAAGTACTCCTTACTGTACTCCTTTGTTTCCCCAAACATCCCTTTCTGGACATTAGTCCTTTCCTTACAGTAAGTACTCCTTACTGTACTCCTTTGTTTCCCCAAACATCCCTTTCTGGACATTAGTCCTTTCCTGTGCTTTCACCCTTTAAAATACCACTCTTCCCTCCCACTCTTCTCAACTCCTCACCAGATGTTTTCTGCATCTAGTGTTCAGTTGGGTTTTTTACTCTGACGAAGACCGCTTGTTACGGTTGAAAAATCTTAGTCTGGTTTTCCCAGTTCTTATTGTGGTTTGATCATTGATTGTTGTTTCACGTGTTTATGTGAAATCTTTTTATTGATACATACATACATATATATATATATATATATATATACAAAATGAGATTTCAATTAGGAATATTAGTCGATATTTTAAACAAATAAAATGATCATATTATTATAAAGTTGAAATACATTTCATTTAAGTTAATTGTGAAAATGTAATTTGAACTAGGAAATAATTTTTTACTGATACAAAGAAGTTTCATTTTCTCAAATTAGTTTTTTTTTATACAATGTTTTCATCTAAAAAAGAATAATTTTCACTTCAAAGGCAGGAGCCTTTTTGATGAACTATGTATATTTTTATTTGATAGCTGAGAGGAAAAAAAACTTTTGAATAATAAAGATAAATAATTTTTGTGAATGCAAAGGGAGCTACATTTGATGCTTTCTAATTTATTTGAATATAATTATTTTTATTTAATGATGTCCCTTTTATAACTATACTAAATAGGACCATTTGCTATTTTAGTTTATAATTTATAAAACTGCAGTATTTTGTACTGAACTTAACTGTACAAAAACATAATGTCAATCAAATAAATATTCAATTTATACACTTTAATCTTGCCTGCACTATTCTAACGAAAATGGAATGAATAATTCCGTTAAAAATAACGTCTAAAATTGTAGTCTAGATGTCTGTTTATTCCGTTCAAGTATCAAAACAATCTCCAAAAATTTAAAATGTGTATGAGACTATGTAGCGGAATCAACAGGAACATTTCTACAAATGTTTCTTACAATTGGAAGTATAAGTGACTTTTAAGAGGTTTGAATTAAGTATTTTTATATCATTTCTGTTTTCACCCTGTTGCTAGTAACTCCTTAGCGATAACTTTATTATGCAGTTAGATTAGGTTACAGTGGTTCTCTGAAGGGAAAGCCTAAATTGCCCGGTAGGCAATAGAAAACATAAAGATGGATTGGATAGTTTTCATAACTCAGAGGGTTAGCCAATGAACACCCTTCTTCCGACATATGATATCTTTTGTCATCCTGGGTGCAGACTCCACGTGTGCCATAGCTTTAGTCTCTGTGTTAACGATATATTGTTCTGAGAGACGTCTCATTAGGAAGTAAATTTGATCTTTATGGAATTTTAGAAAAACTGATGTGCTTTTATCTAAGAGCAGAGTAACCGCAGCCAATGCCATTGCCTTAGTACTAGGCACTAGCTTAGAAGGAGTCCTGTACTAAGAAGGGTTTTCAGGCTAGGGATACGTATCAAAGCGAGGAAGAGGAAGAACTGTCTCTATTTCTCTGTCAATACTCTTCATTGGCTCAAAGAAGGATAGTGACATTAGCAGAGTCACTTTTTGACAATCTTAAGAATCTAGCATCCACTGATATCAGAGACTTAGTCAAGTTAATTATTTTTACTAGATGGTTCAAGTGGACTACTGAAATGGGAGAATAGCTCTCTTTTCTTTTGTGGCCAATTTATAGCCCATGTGCGTACTCTTCTGAGATAGCCGCTACCTAACCTATCATATCCCAATGTATCAGAGCTGAGTCAGAAATCCTAATTCTGACTTTTCCTCACCGAAATAATTCATCTATTTCTTCAATTCTAAGGAATTCACATAGAACTAATAATTGCGTTTGCTGAAAAAATAATTTGATTTATTCCAATAAATGCTCCATTTTAGTAAAAGAAACTGTTCATTGATGTAACTAATTCTAGGGATGTATACTTAAATTATTCACTATTACCTTTTATTAAAGAACATTTTATTCATCAATAGAACTATTGTAATGATCCATTTTTATAATCATAAAGTTTCTAAGCAGCAATAATAACGCAATATGAACGGTTCTCAATTATAACTATCTTAAATAGTATAATAAATTAATTGAAAATCACTTGTTCTGAAAAGTTGATCATTCCAGGGCATAGTTTTAACTTATGATAAAGTTGAGTGTAGATCATTTCAAATGTTAACTTTTTTCATTAATTAGTTTGTTTTGACTGATTTTATAAGTTTTCATTAAAATCTATAAAAGAAAAAATAATTAACTTAATTAATCCAAACTTTTATTAAAAGGTTTGGTAGAAGTACAGTTGGATTAAAGTAATGTGACTTTAATCGCAATTGTTTTTATTCTTAATAACCCACTCTATAGAAGTGATATTTTTAATAGATTATGAAGCAGATACAAGAAATGATAAAAAGAAGGAATAACTAATCAGAGGAAAGGTGTTTTTTTATTAAAATGTTAACTTAAGTTTGAACCTTGAAAAATCGTGAACGGAATACTGGTCACACCATTTCATTATATCTAATAAAATTGAGCAATGAAAGATGCTCTTTGAAGTAGAAATTAACAGTACACATATTTTCTTGAGAAAATTGCATTATACCATGGCAAAACATTCATTATAATCCATTTAGTGATTACAAAAATTATTGATTTTGTTGCTAATTTATAGTTACTATAACATTAATAATTTTTTTATGACATCTACTTAAAATTATATACACCGAGAAACAACTTTAAGTATTATGAACTGTTATAAAAGTAGAAAGAACTCTAAAAAACTAACTCTACTTGGAATGTAAAGAATCTACTGTATTTGTTGGAATTGTTTTCTAGTTATTAATTTTTTTCATTATTCATAACAAACAGGTTTATTAAACTTTAAACAATTTGTGAAACAAAGTTTGAAGGGCTATTAATGGGTTAATTTCATATAAGAAAAAGTTAAATAATATTCCGTGCTCATATATATATGGAATTTGTTGAAAATAAAATTTAAGTTAAGTTCTACCTGAACAAGTTAATTTGTTTCAATATATTGACGATGTACTATTTACTATGTCGTTGTCTTAAATATGTGAATAATGTGCATTTTAAACAAAACTAAAGTTTTAAGTGCCAAAAGACAATTCACAATGGAGGAAGAAATAAATTTTTTTTACCATTCTTAGATGGTCTTATCTAGAGGTTTATAAACAGTTAAGTTTTAGAGTATGTGTGAAACTGATCAATATATTTGTTTATCCCCAGTTTTATTCTGCCTTTTAAAAGTGTTGAAATATTTGTTTTTGAAGTCATTATGAGTTTGATTTTCAATCACAGTATTATAGAGATGAATTATAATGGAAATTTTTTTAATATATAAATTATTAATGTTACAAATATTGTTCATTCATTAAAATGACACTCCTCTAATATTGACAAATCTTTAATAAGTGACACAAAATTCTTTCTTTAACTTACTAACAAAAACCTGTTTAAAGCCAAATATTATAATTTAATATATCTGGTCATGGTGATAATTTCCAAGGCTTTCTTGTAACCCTCTCCTTAATATATTTCTTTTTCAAATACTTATAAAGTGTTTTAATATTTTAATAAAAAAAATTGTTTATTTTTAATCTATAGTATAGACTAAATTATAATCTAATTATTCTAATCTATATTATGGACTAGACTCATTTATTATATAATCTGGAGAAGAAAAAATAATGAGTAAGTTAGAATAACCCTCATAAAAATAATAACTATTCTACATAATATTAATTTCGTGATTAATTGTACCTTTTCATTAATATTCAAGGTTTTGTGTAATTTTATTTAAACATTTTTCTACTAGATACAAAAAAGTTAGGTTTTGATTAAATTAAATATTTTTGATGACACAAAAAAGCTACTGACTAATTTTTTTAGTACTATTTGTGAATCAACTAAATAAAAATCATTACTGATTAATAGTGAATGCCATGTAATGTAAACATTTGACTAAGTAATGCAACTAATAACCATCAAATATGTTTAAATAATTTTACTTCCTCTGTAGTTAACAATAATTATTCCATCCATGTATTACCCAGAAATTACCTGACTCAGTTAAAAAAAGTATGAAAAATGTATATTTTTAAAAAAGACAGGATTAGAAAGAACTTTGTGGTATCCCTGATTTGACTTCTTATTCAAAATTATATCCTGTCATAAATAAATTATAATAAAAAAAAAACATCAGTATTTTTCCTGTATCTGCCATCATTCTATTTCGTTTTGGTGAATAATAAATTCCTCCTATACTAAATAACCTTTCACTCTCAACCGATGATTGGTTGGGGGGTGGAGTAAGACATCTTTCACACAGTTGACACATTTGGAAAATGGTTCTGGTTGCTGCACTAGAAACGAAGAGGATATTCCCCCTGTCCAATCATTTAAACTTTTTCATACTTCGGCATTTCAAACTTGATTTCATTCTCCAATGCTCTTTCATTTTTATCATGCAGTTATTAAAGTAGAAGACCTTTATAACTTTCAATGCTTTTCCTGTGTCTTTTTCTTAAATTCTTGCATACATTATTTGAAACTAAAGTTAAAGTCCGTATTTTCATCTTCAGTGTCAACTTTTTCATCAGCAAAAAAAATTGAATGTGGCTAATCTGAAGTAGTCAATAAGATAGTTTTATTTTTTTTATTAAATTTATATCTTTAAATAACCAATGGTGTAACTTTTCATGCTGATTGTCTTGATCATCGTTCAGAAAAGTTCATTTGTTTCTCGGGTCTAAATATTTTACCACAATCAAATTTTTGTTAAAATATATGGGAAATCTAGAGCTGATACAGTTTAATCTAGTCAACTGAACAATTCGTTTGGTCCACCTTTCTCATATAATTTACGAATAACTTTTATGTCTGAAATAATTGACGACAGGAAGATAGATCAAAGACTCACTTACTTACTAATTGGTGGAATCCACAAAATAAACTTCTCGTGCATCATATAAAATATGTCATAAGTTCTAGGACGTTTTTATTCTAATTTTTGACAGTTTTATTATTACTTCAAACAAATAGAAGTTTTGTTACAATGGGTCAACATTTTAAAAATTTATGATAATCATAATAAAAGATTTGGAAATCTGGGGTATTTATTTAACAATGCAATTCCAATTCCTCCAAAAATAAACGATTAATGATTCCGATTCCGATTAATCGTCCCAATTCTAATTTATATATTATATGCTTTGCCTGAAACTTGACCTGTCCTATTTTTTGAAACTTCCATCACATCCTGTACTGAATCCACCAGTTATATTACATTTATTATGATGTCTTTTATGTCATTCATAAAAGCTGTATGAATTATGTCAGTTCCACAAAGCTGAATTTTCGTATGAATTATTGCAGGTGTTCCGTCGGTGACCGAAGACCATTCATAACCATTCACGCTGGTCCTAATAGTATTTGTTTTTGAGTACTTTTTACTTTTCAAATCTCAAACATATAGCACATGATTCTATTCAAATTAACTTTAAAGTTTTTGAAGGTTTCTGACCTTTATCTTTGAGAACATTATCAGCACAATCTCTACTACTAATTGTGTTATTTTGTTGTTCCTCTTTTTTTCGGGTTTTTAGTACTGCTTTTTTAGTTTGTTTGTTGTTTTAAACAGTTTACTTTATTTTACTACCTTAATGTCCTTTCCGTTTTGTTTTATTTGTTTTTTTGTTAGTTTTTTTTTTGCAAGTGCTTAATTTGTGCATCCATCATCATAAGACTTTATAAAATACAACCAACTATCAATATCAATAAAAAAGAGGTTTTGTCTGTAAATTCTTTCAACTTATTCATTTCAAGTTTTCAAGTTACATTTCATACAGTGAAACTATATTTCATATACTTTCACTATATTTCTCTTTGTTTTTTCAAAACAAAAAAAAATTACAAAGTCAGCTATCCTAAGTCATAGCAAGCTGATACTTTGACATTAAGTTTGTGTATGTCTAATTTTGAAGCTGAGATTTGATTGGACTGGAAATTCAACTTAGAAGCAAAGTTATGAAGTTTTAAGCTGTGTTTGTCTAGGTATACAGCTGTGCAAATATATAGCTATAATAAAAATATACAGGTATTTTTAGATGCCTGATATTAGTAAGTAGTTATTATTAGTTGATTCTAATTTCGTTTTGTTTTTTCCATAATTTGCTTGCTTAAGGAAAGTGAGACCTACGTACTTACCCGCGTTCTAAATTAGAAGTATGCCTAGAATAAAACGAAATTGACTCAGTATCTAAAACTTCAAATCATAAAAGAGACTATATAAGTCATATGGAATGACAGTTATAGGCTGTCATTATGGAATAATGATATTTCTTACTATTCTATAATTTCTAATATTATTTTGGAATACTGCATATTATCTTTGAATTTTGGTAAAATATCTGTCAAAGGCGGGTACGTCTACAAGTAGGTCATAATATTTGAATGCAGGCCCCCATGATGATGGATAGGCACAAATAAAGCATTGAAAATTTGAAAAGAAATCACCATAATGATAAAAACACATCATGTTCGAGATGCCAAATCATGTAGATCTGTTGGGATATTGAAACCTGATTAAATGTTTCATTTACGTAAAGAAATCATAATATATTTCTTAACAATTTATGATTATGGGTTATTTCAGTAATTAAACTAATTCGTCAATATCTCAAGAGAAGTGTAAACGAAAATTTAACTGTAGTTTAAATGTGATTCTCTAGTTTTACAGTCAGTTTTCAATGATATATAATCATACGTGAAAATTATAGACAAAGTATGGGAATAAACAAACAGTTATTAACAAAACAAACCTGTTTTGAATAATTGGCGGTATTTTTTAGATTTTTTTGCATATAAAGAATGCGTAATAACGTTTTCTCTTATTTCAACCTTCGTACTATAAAAAAATAAACCAAAAGAAGAATATAACGTATTCAAGTAAGTATTCTTGTTAATAAAGCATTGATAATGCAGATAATTTGCATTAATTTTAAATATATTGACTTTGCCTTGCTGGAACGGAGTAGAAAAAAAAAATATTTTTCGCTTGATATTAAAATTAATAAATAATGCAATATGAAAATATATAATCTGAAGTGTGTGTGTGTGTGTGTGTGTGTGTGTGTGTGTGTGTGTGTGTGTGTGTGTGTGTTGTGTGTGTGTGTGTGTGTGGGTGGGTGTGTGTGTGAGAGAGAGAGAGAGAGAATGAGGGATACAGAGAGATGAGAGAGCGATACGATAGGGGGAGAGAGAGAGAAACACATAGCTGGAACAACGATAAAGACAGAGTGAGAGACAGTGAGTGAGTATGTGTGTGAAAGAGTGAAGGAAAGAATCGATTGAAAAAGATGAATGAGAGTGAAATGTATATATAGAAAATTGATGGAACCAGAGAAAAACACCTTTCTGGCATATGTATACTGTAAATATTACTTGTTTGTTATCTTAAACTGAATAGCATATTTTAAAGAAAGTATTATTAAGTTCCTTCAACTCAATAATCCTTTGTTGATGGATTAGATTATTTTATATTTATCTCCTTCTATTTCTTGTTGCATATTACATCTTTAAAGAAATGATGGAACACTATTAACATTTTGAAAAGAGATTCTGGTTCTGGATTCCCTTTTCATTATAAAATCATACTTATTTCACATTTCTTCTCTTGCAAAGCTATTTTCAAAGAGTTCAGGATCAAATAAATCCTAATACTAAAATATTTACATTTCTAATCTGCGAATGTTGACTCCTGACGTTTCTCAAGTACTTGTAGAATCCTTTATAACATCAGATATGCTCCATTACAAACATCCCTCTTATCCTCCCTCATTACTTTTGAACAATGATTTCACATGTTTGAGTTTGTTTGTATGAAGACACATGTAGCTGTAATTAAAAAAAAAATTACTCACACCACATCACTTATATTTCCCTTGTTATAAATATACACCATTAGTAGATTAAATTACATTCCTTAAATAAATAAATTATTTTATAAGGGATAAAATCAAATAAAATCTGGAGTGGCTTACACTCTACTTTACTATAAGTAACTCAATGTCAAATTTCTTGAGTATATAAAACATAACGTATCATTTTAGCGTAACATAAATATCTAAATGGGATATAATTATTAGCATTGCATTCGTGAGATAGTACAGATAGTGATTGAAGGACATATCAATTTATAAGCTTATTTTTGTACATCACAAATAATTTATTATTTGCAAATAATTTCATTAGTATAACTACAGCAGTAATAACATTTTTGAAAAACCAATGTGAACATTTCTTGAAACGAAATATTATCCTACAAGAGAACATGGCTATTGTTCAAATAGCCAGTAGATTTCTTACATCGTTTACTTGACATCCTTCTACATTGAATATTAATGTAAAATTTTCAAATTTGAAACAGTAAAATACCCTTTTTTTCTCTGAAAAACATCTTAAACAGCGAAGAAAATGTTGTTTTAAGCTGATTTGTTAATTAAAGATGTAGGATAATTACAGTTATTAATCTCTAAACGAAAGATTTATATTTTGAATTATCTTTTACATTTTTGGTTTTTAACAGAATTATTATACTGGTTTTTTTTATGGCTTCTTAGTATTTAATATTATCACATTCCTTCCCCTTTGTCAAATAACATATATACGAATTTTTTTTTTAATGAGTGTTATAATTTACCTGCACAATATTATTCCTCTTACATCTCTTATAAGTCAATAATACATTTTCATTTTTCCATTAGAAACATCAATTTTATCTCAGTGGATTCGCTCAAAAAATTTCTAAGTCAATATAAACAATGTAAAAAAATACAAAAAATTCGACAAGTATAGCAGGTAATCTCTTAATCTAGGATAAACAAAGTGTTTTTATATCGTTATTGCTCTCTCCCGTAATTGAAACTTCATGATTTTTTTTTTATGAATTGTTAATTTTTTTTTCCATTTTTGGTCAAATTTTCATTATTTTTTAATGAGCCGTTTAGCGTCAAAAAAACATTTTCTGAAAACACAAATCGTACTGTAACGCCACTTTAGCGAATGTAATTTTAGAAAAAAATATTTCAACTCATTCTCCATATAATGTTCTATTTATAGGCATAGTTTCATTCTTGTCCGTCAAACGGTATGGCTTGTATCGCTCTCACAAGGTTTGAGATTGAATTATAAGTCAAAATTTTTACATTTTATTAAAAAAAAAATATTTCCCGTTGTTTTAAAATTCTGAATATATTTTTCGTTTGTTGCATTTAAAACCTCAAAGATAATGTCAAAATTTCAAAACTCTAGGGTTATCAGTTTAGGAGAAATAAATGTTTAAAGAAAACTGCTTTTGACAAAAAAAGTGACTTTCCCATCATGCATAATTCTTCCCAAACAATAGGGATCTTCGTCCCTATGAGGCCCATTTTTCTGTAAAATATCAACTTGATCCATCAAAGATTCTGGACCGTAGCGTGGTAACAAGCAATGCTAACACACGCACCCACCCACCCACCCACCCACACACACACACACACAGACATCATCGTAAAAACGTCATAAAACGACTTCTGGGACCTCAAAACATGTAATTCCGTCAAAATCTCGAGATCGAATTTTTTCACGATCACTATACTTTACTTATAGTAAAGTAATGAAAACTAAGTATTAAAATAAAGCACTTTCATGGCAATATTTGAATGATAGGAAAGCTTTTTTTGTAGTCAAAAAGTGTTTTTAGACAACATTTCATCCTCTTAAACTACTAACTTTAGAACCATGGAATTTTAGATTTATCATGAAGGTGACAAAAGCAATAATTGAAAAAATATTCAGATTTTTAAAATAATTGGACTTATTCAATGAAATGTTGACTTATGATGTTTTCAGATTAATTTGAAATAATCCAAGACTAATTTGACATAGTCAACGGTCCTAAGGATTATAAAAAAATATAATAATTTCATTTACAATAAAGTTATGTGTAGGAAGTTAATTTTTAGTTCAAAATTACGATTTATATCATTTAGTTTTTTCAAATCTTTACAACTGTAATATCGGTTTCAGTACTTGTGCATGGAAAAGGAAGTTTTTAAACAAATTGTTTAAATTGGGGTCCCATAAGGGTAAATTATTTTTGACAATTTTTTTTCTTTCTTTTCTTTTAAATTATATGAACTTGTATTTTGTCTTACATCGTAGCTATTTAAAGCAGAAAATTAAAAAAGAATGAAGAACAAAATGTTTCATAAAAAAATATACTAAAACTACTTGAAAAATAATATGGTTATATGAACAATAAAGTACTTTATAAAATTATTATGGGAAAATGAAAATATTGAAGTCAAAATAAGTATAAGACTGTTATCACAACAGTGAAGGAAGTAATTTTTACAAAATTTTTAATTAAATTATGTTATTCTATATTATTTGGTCTATGTATTAATAAACTTGAGTAATCTGTACTAACAGTACTTATTTTAAATTTACTTGGATTATTTTAAATTAAAATTGGATTCTTTTAAATTAATCCCCAAAGTTGTAGTATGCTATACTGAGGAATCATAAATTAATAATGAAAAGAGCGTAAATAATTTGATTTTCCTGTTACTGCTTGGAAGCAATGGAATATCTGGGAGTGAGTAAGTAAATAGTTTGAAAATGCTTGGAACTATACTAATATTTTGCAATTTGAGCATTTATGCACTACACATCTCAGCTTTTACAAAAGTAGACTGTCAAAAATAAATCAAGAAAAAACAGTTAGAAAGTGTCCAATTTAGTTTACAAAAATCATTCCAACTGAACTTACGCTTGCTAAGAATATTTTATCTTCAAAGGGAGAATTTAAATATACGTTCAATATCTGTTAGAAATTTGTATACTTAACTACTATTAATGGAAGCTGTATTTGATATTATACGAACAATGTAGGCCCTCTTTATACGATAACTAGGATCTGAATCAGAGTTCACATTATATCTGAATCCAAGCTTGTCACCTGGAAGGGTAAAGATTTCCGTCAAATCATACCTAAAACTATAAAAGTGAGAGATACTTCTCTATGCACATTTATAAAGGTTATTAATGAGCCTAAAATTAGAAGTTGAATTTAGTTACAACATTGGAGTGCTCCAGTTACAGCAACATCTATTATTATTCATATTTGGCTTCACTGCTGGCGAATAAAAATTAATGAGAAGAAGAGCTCTCAAATAACTTTTATTCTTCGTCAAAACTATTGCCTTCTAGTATCCCTAAACAATAAGATCATTCTGTAACACTATACGCTACCTTAGACTGCACTATGATACACGCATGACATGGAACCCACACACAAGACTGAAACGAACGGAAACTAATAGACGATACAAACGCCTTACAAGACTCTTAGACAGGAAATTAAAAACTCATACTAACAGACAGACTCCACATATACAACACAATCTTGAAGCCTTCTTGGGCTTATGCCATAGAACTTTGGGGTTCTGCCAAAACCTTCAAATATTCTTCCAATTGAAGCCATTCAATGAAAAACACTTAGGAAACTCTCACATCACCCATTTTATATTCCAAACATAATCATTCAGCGATATCTTAAAGTCCCCTTCGTTCGCGACTATGCAAAAGACTGCTACAAACTATTCCAGAGTAAACTCTCAACTTACCTAAACCCACTTGCTCAAAATCGACCCTTACTAGTACTCCCTACAAACGCCCAAAGACGGTTAAAACGGCAATGGTCACGTGACCTTCTGCTGTCATAAAGATTAAATATAGTTTCAGAGTGCCACCAATGGGTGTCCACCCGATTTCAGCTACACAATCAAACAGCTAAAAGACAAACCTTGAAAAAAAATTACTTTTAAATACATGAAATTGTAGTCGAAGTAACCAAAAATACAAAAAAAACATTGAGTGTAAATTATGGTAGATGTCAAAGCGGTGAACAAGTCTTAAAAGATTTAGGCTCTCTTTTTAATAGTTGTAATAACATGTCAGACTGATCATTGATTTCAAGATTGCTTTACTGATGAAATGATTAAAAATGCAGGAAAACAAATGATTCATATTTGATTAATGTTTCTACAGCAAAATTAAAAAAAAAATCAATTACTTTTCAACGAGTTTAATATTATCTTTACTGTAGTAAAGTTGAGTGTAGACCAATCCAGATTATCAAAGTATTGTCAGAATATCATAATTAACAAAATAAAGCATCCTGTATTCAAATAAATGATTAAATCAAATGTTTTTAATGAACTGAAAATAGGTGAAAAGAGTGGAAGTTAAACCAATACACACTTCTTCTTAGAATTTAGCTCAAAGCATTTGTAAAGATGCTTAATGATAATTTAATGTTTTTTGTTTTTTTTTTTTTTCAAAATATAAGGCAAAAAGGCGAAAGATATATCTTCAGAAACTCTATCAAAAGTATTGTTCACAATTATAAATTTAACTTGTAAAAATTTATGGTCAAGAAGTTTCGAGGATTCCATTAAAAGTTAGTAAAAGTCAAGTGTAATAACATAGAAAGATTAAAGCTTCTTTTTCTAAAGTTTCTCAGGTATCTAAAGAGGAAAGAAAGTTCAATTAATTTTTAATGTAGTAATAATGCATCTATATAAATTTTTTGAAAGAAATGCCATGGTTTAATTCTTAATTTATTTTTCAAAACATGTTTTCCTTTAGCCAGTTTGAAATCAACACTTTATTACATTAATAATTATTTCAAAAACAATTTACATGCAATTTAAAATAAATAAATTATTTACAACACGCCAAGCAGTTATAACTACAGTTTATCTCACAGTGGATCAGATATTGCAGTAAAACGCATATTTTTATGTATTGTGGCTTTGTTTGTTCTAACATACTTTCGTTTCTTCTTTATAAAAGATGCGTATGTATTGAAAATATTACATTTAAATCAACATTCTAGTACAAAGTTTTCTTCTGAATCAAATATTTTTTGGGAAGCCTGTAAGAAGTCTTTAAAAAATATATATAAAAAAGTCTTATCTATAATAGGCAAAAGACATATATAAATTTGTTTTGCAAGATATCTTATGAGTGTTCGAGTGTGTGTGTGAATAAATTTGTGTTTTTGTTTGTCTGTTAGCAGAAGATACTAATAAATAATAATAATATAATAATTATATTTCATATTTAAGTTTTTATTAAGAATCCTGATGAGAAATAGTAAGCTCAATATAAAAAATTACAGTTTCTTAGTGTGTACTTTAACCAAAAGAAAGAAATCAGTTTAGTTGAATTTGGTTTTAATCTATTACCGAATCTATGAAAATATCTGTTGTAGATATTATAGTTGAAATTTTATATGGATAGTTTACAAGTTGTTTATATATTGACCTTTAGGGTTATGCATATAGAAAAGTTCTATAGTAGCGATAAAAACGATTAAAAAGATGCATATGTTAAACATTAAGTAGTGAAATATAGATATTGAGTATGAATTTAATTTTTGATACGATAAATGCAATCTATATACATTTAATACTAGCAAATGTGCCTGTCTTGGAGGGTACTTCTTCAAACATTTGGAGATTATACATGGTATTCCAAAGCTTTGTTTTATGGTGGCTGAGTTTACTTGTCATAAAATTTTGCGTACAAACCGAGAAGCCGACAAACCGATAAACCGACTGATAAAAATTTTTCTAAGGGTGGATTCAGTCCCTCTAATGTATGAAAAGTAAAGATAACTTGAATTGATTTAGTTCTAAGCAATGTACAGACAAAACCTTTCTTTTATTTGTATAGATTACTACCAAATGGTTAAAGATATTCTTCATAAAAAAGTTCATTTGTTCTTCAAGTATTTATTTTTAACATTTTTTCTAAAACAATTTAATACTAAAGTATAAGCACAGATACTTGCTATTTTTCTATTTCATCTACAAAACAATTGTTAGCATAATAGCACAATTATAATAGAACTTATAACCAACAATTTATATTGAAACAAATTAAAGTCGTGAAATGTCTCACTGTACATTTCGTTTTTTTATATTAATATTTATCTCCTGGGGTTCGAAATAGATTTAGTAAATTAGTTTCTTGTATATTCTTCTTTTTTAACATAATTGACAAGTACTATCTACTGAAATTTATTTCTTAATTACACTCTGGTCATAAAATCTAATACCACCAAGAATGATAACAGTGAAACATTTATTTTAAGTGTAATAGAGTTTTGAACCAAAATATAAAAACTAATTAATGTTGCAAAATATAAATTAAAAGTTATTTGCAAAAGAAGTTACTAGAATTAATGACATAAAAAACAAACTATGTGAATAATTTGAAAATATTATACAAAATTGACATTATGTATGAGCAAACATATTGGGCACATAAAGTATTTCAAAAATTACATCTCCACACAAAATATCATTCTGTCAAAACTAACAATGTGTTTTGAATAATTAGTGTTCTTTTTCAGGTTTAGATTTGCACTGTTGGGGGTGACATAAAGCTCTGTTGTGTGGAGACGTAATTTGTGAAATTGCCCAACATGAATGAACACCATACAATAGCAGATTGCAGAAATAATGAATATTAGAAATACTGGAAATTTCCAATTTTTTAAAGTTGAGATAGAAAATTAAATACATTAATAAAATATATAGAAAATACATTGACTCTCTTAATTCTCATTACTTAAGCCTTTTATTATTCTCTTATCAATGACTACTGAATTAAACATAATTTTATTTTATAATTTTTTTTTACCTAACATTGTATCACCGTTATGAAAAATTAATCTATAATTTTTTCGTAACGCTAGTTACAATGATTGGTATGTGTATATAATATATTATAATCTAAAAATATTGTTGCAAGTTATGCTATATTCAGAACAAAAGAACATTTTAAATAAATGGTCAAAATATCATGAACTTTTCAGTAATCTTTTCTAACCTGATAAAACTGAAATGCATTCTATTTATGAATTTATTTAGTAAACATCCTATAACTATGAAAATGTGTCATATTTTGTGAATCCTAGGAGGATGATCTACGTGCAAATCCAATCAGACATCTACTACAACAATCCATGAAGTATGACGAATCTGTCTGATAATACGACGTAAAAATTAACTCCTAATATTTTATGCAACTTTGTGTTAAAAATATTGATTGAGTAAATAATTTTTAAAATAAACGATTAAATAGAGTCAATTTATTGATTTGAAATGGCAATTTAAAAGAACAAGACGATAATTGAAACTTGCCAATTGAAAGGGAATTTGACGTTCGAGACTGTTGAAAACTAATCAAGTTATGGCAGTCAGCCGAAGTTACAGACAAAACAGTCCGCATTTTACTGAGATTCGTCTGTCACCTTCAGTGTTATTGAAATCATTACTGAATGAAATAAAGTTTATTCTGGTATTCATGCTAACAAAGTTCATATTCTTTCATTGAAGAGAACTGAAATAATTTAAACATTTCTCTTAAGAAATTTATAAAAAGAATGTTTAGTGTTTGGGATATATTTTTTTTTTATTATAAGCATTTGATCTACTCTGGCAGGAGTGCAGACTTTCCTTTAGTTGTATTCTGAAGAGAGATTATAAGTTTGAAGCAAACTGAATATCAATTTTTGTAGATATTTATTTCCTTAATGAGTATGTTGTCTACTGTCACGATGTCACAGAGTGATCGTTGCTGTGTTGAATGGAATTCTTATCGTGGTCCTCTTTTTAGATTAACCGTGAATGATTCTAGAGTTAGTATGCGGTGGCAGTTCCAGAAGAATGCCAAACATTGACACTTAGTGATACCACACAATGAATATTAATTTTCGGTTGGCAATACTAATTTTTCTGCAACTCAACTGTATTTAGAATAGGGATCTTTAAAGATTAGCTGGCATGTTTAGACTTGAGACCAACTGATTAGCGCTCTCTCCGAGGGACGTCGTGGTCAGATGTATTGAAATCTTGTGAGTGTTATTGAACTGCAAACCTATCAATCCAGAGGCACGGACGTTGCCATTGGGTTATACTGGCCCCCATACATTACAGCTGCATTATTCGTAGTTTATTTTTATGGTCGTACACTCTCTGATTTAACTTTTTTGCTTACTGCACCCAAAAACTGTTAACGTTATTCTTCTTAGTTTAGCTTTGTCTGTATCCAAACTAGAATTCTATATATTCTGTAATTCTTCTAACGTCATCATACCTTAAATCATGTTTCATTATTGAGCAAAACGTATCATGCTTCTTAGTGCAGCAGTGTTTATCTGCCCTGCTTCTCATCCAGGACTTAACTCTCAGAAGATTAAAACACTGTTTACTTTACATAAGTATGCTAATTATTGAACATTCCATGTTATACTAATCTAGATAAAGCTGGGATTCCATCTGGTAAATTCATTTTTTACACATAGACAGCCTTGGTTTACAATGTAGTTCTTGCTCTTTGTAAAAATTCAAACAAACTATTTTCAGTTTAACTTTTAACATCTTTTGGAGTAGATATAGCTGCTTTCATATGTTTCAGGTAAAGCCTATTCACCATATATTATAGGTCTATATATGTATAACGCCCTTTTCTTGTAAAAGGCTTTCGTGAGAAGTCATAAATGATTTGATCTCTTTTTTGTGATGCATCTTTTGCTTTATGAAAAGAAAAGTGTATTTCAAGCATTTGAGAAAAAAACACAATCAAGCAAAAAACAGCAAACTAAACAAAAAAACAAAAATAAACAGTTATTTATTTTTTTTTCTAGAATAAATGTGTTATTTAAGCATAATTACTTTTATTAATTTATAAGGTTAATAAAATATTTAAACAATAACAATATCTATTTTTTTACTTTATTTATTGTATAGTTACTTAATTTTCATTTTTTTCTGTTCGATATATTTGTTTTCACTAACTATGTTTTCAATAAGTTGTTTTGAGCCTTCAAAATGCTTTAAAACTGTTTGGCAAAACGTCGGTTTTTAATCAGTATTTAATTCTTTGTACTAAATCCTCAAAAACCCAGTTTTGAATTGTAAGAATAAGTGATCGAGAAGCTCTAACAATATGAATACATTATACTTAACTTTTAATGGAGTCATAACTTTTTTTTACCATACCTACATACCCACATTTCCTTTAAATCTACATTTTGGTTTATCGTTTTCTAATATTTCTTAGCATATCATTTTTTTCTTCCTTAACTTTATTATCACTCAACAGTGATATTGGATTAATTGGAGACCCAACCACTTTGTTTCCCTCTCTTATCTCCCCTGAAGGAAAACCCAACAGGAAAACACTGGTTGTCTAATTGGGGGTTTAATGAAGCGCTAACAACATATATTCAGTAAAAGATAGCTTGTTACGAAGACAAACACAGCTGCAGATAGCATGAAGATTTTAGTAAGATGACCTGAGGATGATGGGTGTTCGTTCATGGAGGAGGAGAGCCCAGGGTAGAGAATAATGGCGCAGTGTTATTTTGGAAACCATACCCACGGGCTACAAAGACTCTAGTGTCATGAATCACTGAATAAATGAAACATTACTGCAAATACAGTATCAAAAATATTGTTTATGTTCATTAAATCTTTTTATACTACAAAAATATTTCAGTATTATTGCTCATATTAAGGACTTTAAAGTTTATAGTAATAAAGTATTCATAAAAAAACATAATGATGATAGTTATTAATAGTGTTAACAAGTTATATGAAATATTGATTTCAATAACTGTATGGCAACATATCCATTCAGATCAGTCTATTCTACTTATCAATGTTAGAAGGATGTTAATATTTAATCAATTTAATTAATTAAAAACTTAATTAATTAATTAATTAAAACCATTAAAAACTGCTACAAAGTAGGCTTAACATTGGTATAATGAAATATCGTTAACTTCATTCAAAATGAAGTTGAAAATTCACTAACATTTGGCTTTAATTTTGGAAAGATGAACCAAGATTATAATATTATTAACAATGGGTTTCAATGTAGTTTTTGTTACAAATATTTTATTAACATGACTACATTTTCTTTTTTTTCGTTCGTAGATAAAATATTCTTTATTTGATATAGTTATTTACAAAAATACAGTCTATAATATAAATGCTTTTACAAATTGTAATAGCAAAGTGGTTGATCTTTGGTTAAGATATCTCTAACTAATATATTTTTAAATATATTTACGTTTAATGTTTATATTATTACTTTACTTTAAGAAAAATATACTGATCGTAAAAAAAATTGATCGCGAGATTTTGATAGAATTACATGTTTTGACGTCCCAGAAGTTGTTTTAATGATGTTTCTATGTGTGTAGGTGGGTGAGTATGCCTCCATAATTTGTGGCCAAGCTACGGTCCAGAATCTTTGATGGATAAAATTGATATTTTACACAGAAATGGGTCTCATAACTTAGAAAGCCCTATTGTTGGGAGCAATCATGGATGATGGAAAAGTCACTTTGATACAAGAAGATTATTTATTACTATATTAAAAACATTTCCGCTAGAGTCATTTACAGAAGTTGTTCAGTTGGTTTGTCCGTTTCGTTTGAGGTTTACTTCCTCTAATGCGATTTTTCAGCATTCCGTTGAATCCTTAGCTCATGGCTGACTCCTCAACTCTTCAATTTGTGCTTCTTATTTCACTTTACCTGCCTTTACTATGTCATTAAAAGGTATTAGAATACCCTAAACGTCAAATTTATTAAATACTTGACCATTGTAAAATGTAAGCTAAATAACTTTTTTTTTATATAATTTTCATTGAAACATATCACAATTTTTTTGGAGTCAAAGTGTTACTGGATGCAAAACATTTTTAGTAATGCATTTTAAAGGATTGAGAATGCACTGATTTTCTGCAAAAGTTGATCTGTAATGTCCAACATACTGTTCTTTATGAGATATGCTCTCTTTTTCCAAGTCAAACTCACAATATTTATATATTTATTGATAAATTATATGTATGACGATTGTAAAAAAAATGCCAGTAAACTGGGGTCCTATAGTCCAAAGGTAAGTTGCTTGGTGTGTGGAATCTGAACAATATGGTCCGCTGCAGGGAATGTAAAATTTCTTAAAGATTAATCTTAGTTTGTCGCACTATCAATATTATTTTCAAAAGTCCCACATAACTATTAATTCAAGTTGATTGATTCATGTCATATTTGAAATTGGATTGTGCCCCTTCATATGAACTTATTTATTATATACTAAATTTAAGAAACGGTCCAAAAAAACTACAAAACTTTAAATTACACAAAGCACAACACAGAAAAAAGAATAAAATGCACACTTACAGATTTCAATATTTCGAACTGTTGTTCGTCATCAGGAGTAGACTAGAAGAGAAGACGAAGTGAGAGAGGTGGTCTCCCTACGTCGAGGGACGGAGGGCGGATATTAAGGAATTAATGATTATAATTAAAATGGCTACTTGATAAAACAATTATTTGTTTAATATATTTACATTTAATGTTTACATTATATTATTTTACTTTAATATAACATTATTGTGTAATTTTTTAAAATAAATTATTTAAAACCATAAGAACAATAAATCGTAATTTATGTCTGCATTATATCCAGACATGTTATAAATATGTACAATGGACTACTTTTTGACGTTTATAACAACACACTTTAGCTAATGTTTTTTAAATCATTGCAATAAATTTTAATGAGGAGATAATGAACTAATATAACAGAGATAGTATTTTCACATAAATTAAATTACACCTATGATATACGTTTATAAATTTAAACTTGTTTCCTATTTTATTAAATTTAGAACAAAAGTTCTTTATTTAAAATAAATTAAATTGACAACAGAGAATTCTCTAGGGATACAATCAAATTGTGAAGGTTCTGGAAGAGAGTAATAAAGAATTTTATAGAGCTAGGGTGGAGAAACACTAAAGGACCAAATAAACTTCTCTTCTACCCGGAGTTTCTAGACTTAGTAAATATACTACCTGGATAGACGGATTTAGCCAAATCAAATCGTATCACCGAGTTTTAAGTCCATTTAATAAAATATTTATAACACAAAAAAGTTTTTATTTTATATGTATTTTCGACAGTTTCCTTTACTGCAGTAAATTTTAATACACTCAAAAGAGCGCTGAAATTGACTGCAATAAGCATATTGTACATTACTAATTGCAGAAATTAAGTTATAGTAATTCTCCGATGTTTTTTTCAGGTTTTTGGAATTATTCGTTGCCTAATTTATTAGTGTAAAGTAAATCACTTCCTACTTCGGTCAACGTGTATTGTGAATACCAACATTTTTTAAATTAATTGTATATTAATGTAGCTCTGAAGATGTATATAAATATGGATAGAACGTTAGCTTAAGGTTGTTTTTTTGAGAATCGTTTGATGCTGTATGAAATCGCGATAATGAAAAGCAGTTTTTACTCTTTCAGAAAACACCATTTATTTATAAAACAAATAGAATTTTAAGCAATAAAAAATATTTTTATCTTTATCTAAAAAAAGAATCAATTTGTCAAAATTTATTCGCATTACGTCAGCATGTACTTAAGTTAACAATCGGCTATTTCAAATGTTTATTTGAAGTGTGGATTTGACTGGTTTAGCAGTATTCAAACTACAAAGGACTGACAAGGCTGCCTTTTGCACCACAGTCTAAATAAACCTATTTAGATGTAGTGTTAATTAACTCTTTGACTACACTAACTCTGAATAAAGAAATGGTAAATTAACCTGATTAGCTAAAGCTTTTATTAAATTCTTAACGTTTTCAAATTTAATGTTATCCTTAATATTATAGTACGCACATCAAAATTAATGTCATATTTCTATCATGTTGACTATTTTTACCACTAGCGATTCATTCATTAAAATATATAAATAAATTAATCTGTGAATTCAAATATAAGAAAACATGACATAATCTAAGGGATTTTGACTTGGGTCATTTGATTGTACTACGATAAAGGAGAATAGGCTTTCACGTGAATTTTTTTACATGGCATAATCTACCTTGTAATTATGATAACTAAAACCAACTTGGTCATAAACAATGCAATGAGCTTCCTTTTACCTTGATTGTGTTGATTAGTCGTTACTAATCTTTAAAAGGAAAACAGTGAGAAAAACAGACGGAATGCTGGCACTAGCTATTGATTTAGGAACAAACCAACAGTTAGTCAGACCAATGAAGAAGTAATGCACCTGGACCGATACTGCCAAAATTAATTTATGCTTAATAATAGTGCATATGTCCGTATTAACTGGCATCTGTAATCATCAATAAGATAGTGTCCATCTCCATCAAACAGGAGGGGTTACTTCTGTAGAATCCTAAATAATTGTTTATAAGTAAACAAGGTAATAACTTCGTTATCAAGTAAATAATTTGCTGTGCCAAAATCTAGTACACATAGAAGTGAAAGTGGAAAACTCATGAAAATATTTATCGGATTATCAAGAAATTAATTCTATTGACCTTCAAAAGAGTTATAACAATTATTATTACAACAATTATAACAATTAATTATATTGCTATTAATAAGGAGTTAATCGTAGTCTACTGAGATGGGAACAAAATAGAAATACCTCAATGAGAGGTAAAATAATCTAAAATTTAATGCAACGAATTATTCATAATTTGGTGCCTATGTAACCAGATATACTGTCCGTCATAAAATATTTTAGAGGGTCGAAGACGTAATAATAAATGCTTACCTGGATTGCAAGCGTTCTGGTTTCAATAAAAAGGCTCATCTTTTGTATGCTGACGGGCCAAAAATTAATAATACAACCAGTATAAATAAGCCAACTGTAATGTAGATACCTAGGCAAAAGGGAATATAGGAGAATGAAACACAACCAATTAAACATTAAAGCTAAAGAAAACTGCGTCTTGGAGCCTTTTTACACAAATTTTGTCAAAAATGGAATTGATGAATATATGAAAAAGGGAACAGATAAAAGACCTTTAGAACATCCAGCTTTAATTTAGTGTAAACATTCATTCAACTGAATTTAAATTTGTAATGGAAAAAATATCTTCAAATGAAATGTCCGGTGAGATTTAGGGTCTCAGTTTAATAATTACAATAATAATAACATTAGTTCTAGATTATAGATCAATAATCTTAAGTTTTTTTTATAACTGACTAAATAGAGAGCTACATTAAAAAATAGGTTCATGACATTGAAAACTATGAGTGTTATACTACTTCGTCAGAGGATTTGATATTATGATTTGTTCTTAATATAAAATAAATATTATTTATTCATAAATAAATAATACCCACCCAGATGTAATGGGTCTCAAAAAAACCTAATGATGAAATTTTCAGATGCTTTCAATCTATATAACAATGGATAAACTACTGCTCTGTGGTTTCCATCGATTCCTGTAAATGTTGAGCATAGGAAAAGAGCTGCCAATGTCAAACATATCACATCGACAACATATAGTTAAGTAAATCCAATTCTTGAATGTGGAGGAACTAGTAAGTGAGGCAGGATGACTTTTTGTGGGATTGGAGAATACAACTACTGAATTAATTAAAGTCCAGGAAACACAAAGGCGACAATTTTATTTTTCACGCCTCTACATCTCAGGTTTAGTTTCTAGCCTGTGACTATTATTGGTTCTATGGGAGGCAAATTTCAAAATTTGGATAGTCATTAGAACGGGATACGTAAGAATTGTTGAAGATAGTTCAAGGTGCATGATGTCGTTGGTAATTTCATTATCTTAAGGACCCTTGTCAAGAAAGTAGTTGTGAGCTATTATTTTTTGTGGTAGTTCAAGGTTTATCTATTAAGTAACCATATTGTCGCTGCTCCAATGGAAAAACAGCATCAAACACCAGCAACCAAGGGCTGTTTATTGTAAAATTTTCTCTTTTAAATGAAGTTTCTCTCGTATATCTAAAACAATCAGTTTAACCATGGCTTTCTTTTGCAATAATGTTGTTATATGTTTCGACAGGAAAATGTTAACTGCCAAAATAGGACAACTTAATTGTTGTGAAATTTCACAGGAAACTTAGAAGAACTGATAATAAGATTCATAATTAATTTGAAGCTGTTTATGACAATGTACCTCATGTAAGTGCTCCTGAGTGGTTTTGAGCGTTTCTGACTTTCAAAAAAACATCCAATCATTCAAAAATCAAACCTACATAAATAGCGCAAAAAGTTAAAAATAAGAAAATTGAAATTATAGTTTTCTTATTTATGGCTTTTTACACATTTTATGCGTGTTGGTTTTTTGAAAAATTGTATTATTTAATGCGAAAACAAGACTAAGATCTTTCAACGTTAACAAGCGGTCATCATCAGAGTCAAAAATCCAACTGTGGTTTGATCAGTGATATATATATATATATATATATATATATTGGTATACTTTGGGAGCAGACCTTCTTTTAAACATACCTCATTAAAGATCTTGCCAACATTAAGTTTAGTATGTTTCCTACATACCTTTTCAAGGTTTCGAATGCTACCTTTCCATCTCTGTGGTACCATATAAATTAACTCACCGATTTTTTTATCTTTCATTGTATTTTTTCATATTACATTTCCGACGTTTCGGTCTACGTTGACCATTTTCAAGGATTCTATATACAAGGTTTTTTTAAAACAATTCTAATAAATACTTATTTACAATGACAATTACCTCACTTCTATCAAACATAACTAATAATAAAATATTCTTTTAAAAAACACTACCTTAATACACATGAGTAACAGGTTTGCTACAAAATTCCCTACATGAACATTTACACAACATTATTTAAATCACTATATAGTTATTTTTCACGAATGTAACTTTAAAATTCTGGAAAAACAACAGGACTGATCATTAATGTTCGGCTTCTTTTCCTTTATGCATAATGATTCAATTATATGCAGCCTCGTGTGATTATTTTCTGCATATAATACTTCAATGTTGTCTTCCAGCATTTTTCTACTTAGCCTGCTTTTATGTATGTTCATTGTGTGTTCTTTCGGTCCTCCGGCTGCGAGATGCATCGTAAGTCTGCGTGAAAGTGTTGTCGTCGTAGAACCAATGTAGCTCGATTTTAGGAGCTCACAGTCTCCTATAGTGCAATTATATCTGTACACTACATTGGTTTTTTGTAGTTGTGTTTTTTGTTGTAGGTTGTTCCTAATTATCATATTTGCTGTGCAGGAACTCTTGTAGTAAATACTAATATTTAGCTTGTCTGCCGAGTTAACACATGTTGTATTTCTTTTAATTATGGCCTTCAAAATTCTTTCATCCTTTTTATATTCATTAGAGAATTGATTCTTATAATACACCGTTTGTATTCTTCCTTCTTCACCCAGCTGATGCTCTTGATTATTGTTTGAATTTATATTCTTCATATATTTCCTTAAAATATTGTCGAAGTGTTGGTTACTATAACCATTGTTGACCAATACTTGTTGTAATGTTTATTCTTGATGTAAGAATAAACCAGAATTACAGGAAATATGAAACATCAGTATATGTTAAACCAACGCATGCAGGAGTTTATTTAAATGCACAAAGTGAGTGCCCAGAAAGATATAAAGATGGAACAATTAAGGCACTTATACATAGAGCATTCAAGACATCGTCTGACTGGCTTCTCTTCGACCAAGCAGTAGAAAGGATTAAACAAGTATTGGTCAACAATGGTTATAGTAACCAACACTTCGACAATATTTTAAGGAAATATATGAAGAATATAAATTCAAACAATAATCAAGAGCATCAGCTGGGTGAAGAAGGAAGAATACAAACGGTGTATTATAAGAATCAATTCTCTAATGAATATAAAAAGGATGAAAGAATTTTGAAGGCCATAATTAAAAGAAATACAACATGTGTTAACTCGGCAGACAAGCTAAATATTAGTATTTACTACAAGAGTTCCTGCACAGCAAATATGATAATTAGGAACAACCTACAACAAAAAACACAACTACAAAAAACCAATGTAGTGTACAGATATAATTGCACTATAGGAGACTGTGAGCTCCTAAAATCGAGCTACATTGGTTCTACGACGACAACACTTTCACGCAGACTTACGATGCATCTCGCAGCCGGAGGACCGAAAGAACACACAATGAACATACATAAAAGCAGGCTAAGTAGAAAAATGCTGGAAGACAACATTGAAGTATTATATGCAGAAAATAATCACACGAGGCTGCATATAATTGAATCATTATGCATAAAGGAAAAGAAGCCGAACATTAATGATCAGTCCTGTTGTTTTTCCAGAATTTTAAAGTTACATTCGTGAAAAATAACTATATAGTGATTTAAATAATGTTGTGTAAATGTTCATGTAGGGAATTTTGTAGCAAACCTGTTACTCATGTGTATTAAGGTAGTGTTTTTTAAAAGAATATTTTATTATTAGTTATGTTTGATAGAAGTGAGGTAATTGTCATTGTAAATAAGTATTTATTAGAATTGTTTTAAAAAACCTTGTATATAGAATCCTTGAAAATGGTCAACGTAGACCGAAACGTCGGAAATGTAATGTGAAAAAATACAATGAAAGATAAAAAAATCGGTGAGTTAATTTATATGGTACCACAGAGATGGAAAGGTAGCATTCGAAACCTTGAAAAGGTATGTAGGAAACATACTAAACTTAATGTTGGCAAGATCTTTAATGAGGTATATATATATATATATATATATATATACAAAACAGTAATGAATTGTCGACCGTGGGACAGATATGCAACATAAAAAGGACAAATCGGGATGCGGTCAGTTTCTTCCACTTCCAATCAAACTCTCATTGCCGACGTTTCGATTTTATTCAAAATCTTTTTCAAAGCCCTACAATACAAAGAAAATTAAGAACTTAAATACATTTAAGTATAACGTAAATGAATTTTTAAGAATAAAAATTGCATTTTATTTTTATTGCTACCCTAATACTCATGATTGTATTTAATTTTTCATAATGTAGTTCTTTTTGTTTGTGTTAAGAATATACGTATTTAAGTTCTTAATTTCCTTTGTATTGTAGGCCTTTGAAAAAAGATTTTGAATAAAATCGATACATTAGCAATGAGAGTTTGATTGGAAGTGGAAGAAACTGACCGCATCCCGATTTATCCTTTTTATGTTATATATATATAATTATTTCATGCACTATTAATAAACCACCTTCATTATTGTATTGCCAGTAAAACAAGTATAAGTGAATAATGAAGCAGAGATTTGATTTAAAAGCTTTTGTGTTTCCAGTAAATATCTTTGTGTTTCCACAGAGGGAATGAAATGAAGGAACCAAATCAGTGACTCTGATTTATGGCAGAGAATTTTTGAAAGGAGACTGATTTATTACTGATTTGTTTCCAACATTTTTTTTAAATGCAGCATTTTGTAATATATGGATGACAATTCTCCCTTTTGAATGACATCTGCCTTATCTGAGAAATTGGAGATTATCATCAGTTTTATTCTCAAAAAACATATTTGTTAGTTATCAATAAGCCTTTATTTTGCCTTATACATAGTAATGATAAAATACATTAGGAAGTATTTTACTTCCTAATGTCATATATGTATGAAGTAGGTAGGTTAGAGTGGTCGTCACATGATAAAACATAGATAGCTAAGAGTAGCTCTGATACGAAATTATGATTAATATGTGAATTATATTAGTTGATGTATCATACATATACTTGTATGATAATTGAAGAAAAGGAAAAAAATGTCGGAATGGCCTATACTCAACTTTACTATAAGTGGATATAATATCAAACTTCTTGATAATCATTTAATTTTTTGTTTTATTTTTATATAACTATCGTTAAATTAGGATATACATTCTGGTAAATATTTATCGCCTTATAGATAATCAATTTCCTGATTTTATTTGTTTTATCTTAGCTATAAGTTATAAAAATTTATCAGTTGTAACAAATTTTAAACAATTGATCTAGAACTACGAGTATCAGACAGGTCGTTATTCTTATGGTCTACTTAGACTCCTTACTTTATAATGGGACCCGAGACTCCTTGAACTCGTAAGCAGCGCTACCGTATATTACCATTCTAGTTCCATTTTTTCATTTTTAATATAAATTTTGGATATTAATTTACTTGTTCAACGTAAACCTTGTAAGTACGTGGCTTAGTCCTAAACAATTTTTTTTCAATCATAAAATGTACCATAATGCTTCTTTTTGTTAATGAAATTTTAAACAAAATTTCCTCATTTCATCTCTAAATAATGCTCAACTTTTAAGTATAATTCCATTCTGTTCCGTCAAACAGTATGACCTGTATCTTGCAGACAACCTTTCAGACTATAATATTTGACATTAAACAAATATTATAATAAAATTTGACATTGTAAGTAAAAATTTTAACATTCATTGTAAAAAAAATTTCAATTTAAACAACACAGAAATGTTGTGCTCTCAGAAATTATTCTGTAATTATGCTTATATATTTGCTGTATGTACGAGTATGTAAAATAGGCATGGATGTAAAGATACATATTACTTTACGGTTCGATACATTAGCATGAATCAAATGATAAATACATCTATTGAGATAAAACTTAAAAGTGCTATTTTCAAATAGTAAAAAATATGATACTATTATTCATATAATAGTATCATAAAGATATGATACTATGAATATAAAAAGATATTATAGTAAAATATTCATAGGAAATATACTTGTACTGTTTATTAAAGCACCATGGATGTGTATCCTAAAATAAATCATTTTCAAGGCGAGGCAAATTGTTTAGGTTGTTCATTTTTATTTTGTAAATAAGATTCATTAAATTCGTTCCAAAATGTGCAATTTTTTATGGAAACTACGTTTTTGTTTGTGATTTTGGGATATATAAACATATTCACAAAAATATCACATAGAACTCACTACTATATTTTGATCATAAGAAAATTTGTGTGAATTGCTCCAAAGACTGGCAACGACATTTTGATTTAATTATATATACATCAAAAGTTATAATATTTGTTGGCAAAGTGATGGATATTGAACTAATTCTAAATAAAATAATCAGAATTCTCATATCAAACAGTTTTTTTGCATGTTATTGCATTTGATTAGTAGCCTGAAATTTGGTTTTGCCTGTTTCTCATAAGCTAGAATATTTCAAAAGCAGCTATATTCTAACTTCAGTTGTTTTTCTGATTTAAATAAGCGATAGATTATTGATCTTTACCATAAAAGACGTCGTGTTTCATTCCTAAATATTAAACAACATACAAATTACATTATTTACGATTAACAAAGTAGTTAATTATTTTATTAATAAAAAACATGAAAAACATATTCAAATATTTGATTAAGTATAGGCCTTACTTAGTTTTGTAGTTCAATTTTAAACAAGCTTTAGTCTATTAATTAAGATAAGACAACAAATGGAGAGATAATTTCCCTTGAACTGTCTGTCATCATAACAATTCTGTCCTAACTTTATCACAAGTAGATAAAATGATAGGGTAGACAGAATTATTGAAATAAGTTTTGAGAGTAACTAGTTGGACTCTTGACTGCTTATACATTCCAAATGGAACTGTTCATGCCCATCTATGCATGCAAATTTTAGGAGTTATATTAAGAAGTACTTACAATGATCTTTGTTCTTCTATTTTTGAAGTTTAGTTTATGAAGTAATATGATTACATATTACATAAATGTCGATTTACGTAATATGATTACATATTACATAAATGTCCATTTACATAAATTATTTGAAATTGCACTATTAAAAGGGCAAATAACCGAAATATTTAAATAAAACTATCGACTATTTAATGAATAATATGTTTAACATAAGTAAATATTATACTGTAGCTATAGGATGGGGAATTATTTTGTCTGGTGGGCCGCATTGTTGGGACAGAGGATAATAAATTGCCCCATTGATAGCATCCGTTAATAAAGATAAATTTAATGTTTGAAAAAATGTAATAAAAGTATTAAACTTAATGAAAATAGCCCAAAGGATCAAATGCTATGGCTTTGTTTTGAAAAATATGAAACTAATTTTACTACTCAATGATACAAATGTACCCTATAACATTTATAAACTATTCTTTTGAAGTTTGTAGTGAGGTTGCGTGTTGAGATCCCCATTACTGTATGCAAATTTGATCTGTTATAGAACATATGTTTCTGTTCTTGTTTATTTTCAGATATGAAAAGCTTTGTTCACAGATATATGTGCAGTCAAACATGTAGAATACTTGTAATTTTTGCAGAAAAACTTTTTATAAATTTAAAATTCTTCCATATAAATTCTTTATAAAATTCAATCAGTATCCCAGAATTTTACTTTCGTTGCAGTGTATGATCAGCCAAAATATCGATTAACCCAAGATGCAGTTCATCAGGTGCTGCATCAATAAAACCCACAAATACTATATTCTACCATATAAGTAGATTGGTAGAATGACTTTAAATTATAAAAAATCGAAAGAATGCACTAAAACAATCCTCAGTTGTTTGTTATCGTCACGACCTAATTACTATAATATCAACCACCTAAAAATACCCGTATATCTGCATATCCGTATCGTTAGCCAAACACAGGTTATAAGTTCATAACTAGGTTTCTACATAGAATTTAAAATCCATTCAAATTTTAGCTTTTAAGTTGGATATACACAAATCTGTGTCAAATTTTTATCTTACCTTGACTTATGATGGCTGAGTTTGCTTGTGACAAAGTTTTTGGAAAAACAAATTGAAATATTTTTAAGGGTGATTTTGTTTTTTTAACGTATAAAACGTAAAGATAACTTGAAATGAGGTAATTATAAGCTTGTAAAGTATTTTTTATTTATGTAGATATGTTTATAAATTATAACCATGTAACCACTATTGTTATAATTCATTGGGGTTAACAGTAGATTGTTTAGTAAATTTCAATAAAACTATTGTAGATATATACCAGCAGACGTGCCCAAGTCTGTGACGGATATTTTATAAAAACTCAGAGATTATACGTGGTAATTCAAAATATGATTAGAAAAATTATGGAATAGGAAAAATATATTAAGTATCTCTTTATACACCACATTAGCTGTCTGTCCTTCAGGTGCATGAAAAAACAGAGAGTTGGAACATTTGATTCTTGACAAGCAATATACAGTTGACCATTTGAGAAACCCTTGGTCTCACTCACTTCAATTCCTGCCGTAGACAGAGTTTGGCCTTAATTACCTTCATTGCGAAATAGACGCTGACGGGAACTTGCAACCGTTTGAATTGACAGGGACAGTTGCTAGGTATCAATAATATGCGCGGTATTAACACGGACTCCCCAGTACTACAAACATTTATGATATCAGCCTCTATGATTTATCTGTGCAAAGCAAGAATTCGGAGTCGTGTCCCGTTGCACATTTTATGGGACACTCATGTTTCGTAACAGCATAATTGATGACCCTACATTAATTTTTAAGTCATAAGCAGGCAGTCCAGGATCAGTCACGGAGTCAAGAAATTTCATTAGATAAAGAACTGCTTCCTCAACACTAATTACCCTGTTTACTGACTTGTAAGTTTCTTCCTCAGATTGATAGAATGCAGAGCTTCTTTATTGATTTTTCCTGCCTGCTCATTTGTTGGAGTGAGAATTGCTCGCTCACAAAGCCAGTTATTCTGAAGAGATTAACTGAAAATTAAATGAAATAGACCTTAAATGCAAATGAAATTGAAACAACTAACAATGCGTACTTGTTGTACTAGTATAATTTCAAAATAAACATCTCTGTGGCAGCTTAAATGTCCATAACTAGGATTCTACGTTGAATTTTAAATCCATCAAAGCTTAGATTTTAAAGATATATACAAACCTACTTTCTAAGTTTCAGCTTGCTGTTTCTTATGGTGATTAAGTTTACTTTTGACAAAATGCTATACTTAAAAGTCCATCATTTTGCTTCTCCGTTGAAATTCTAATTCATTCAGAGATTAAGAAATTCATTAAATTTTAAGTTAGACATACATAAATCTACTGTCAAAGATTTAGTTTGCTATGTCTTGTAGAGGCTGTGTTTACTTGTGACAAAATTTTACGGACTAACCGACAAACGGATAGACAGAAATTTTTCCATGGGTGGATTTGGTTTCTCTATAGTATGAGACCTAAAGATAACTTGAAATGAGTCAGTTTTAAGCAATATACAGGCAAAACCTTTATTTAATTATATAGATTTGATTTGTAATGAACGTATTTTTTCTAAATACTGAAAAAATTTGCTTGTTTTTGTTTATAAAGTTTTATAGTAACTTTTGTAAACTGTCTTGCAATTAATTCTTTCATTTAGTGTTGAATACTTAATTAAGAGCAGATTAATTATACTCTATTCGTTAAATTGTGTTATATAAAGAGAAGTTTGCGAAGAAAATTGAATTTTAGAGTTTGGAAGGAAAATCTGTTCTAAAGAGAAGAATAGATTGGTATAAGGGTTTATAACAAGGGTGATGTAGGAGGGAAGGTAAGGTAAAGTAAATGAAAAAATTCAGTCCCTTTTATAAGAAAATATCTTTATTTACAATGAAAACAGGATTATTTCCCATATAAAACATGGTTCCTAATTCTTCAAAACACATTTTATTGTAACAGAAAAAAGTTCAATTATTTGTAGGATTTCTATGGCTTCTGAGTACTGTTCTCTTGATTTCATAGTTAAATTATTATTCTTATTTTATAAAATTATATTTAATACAAGATTGTTTGTTAATCTATATTGTTTGTAGGTTGCTAACAGTATTAGGAGAAATGTGTTTTATTTTAGCTAGGATAAAACAGAGTACTTTATTAAATTGTGAAACTAAAGTCACCAAGACTAGTAAACCTGAAAGATGCTAGGAAACCTTATTTTGCTCTCAAAAGAGAGTATGCGCTCAAAAAAAATTTATCGCATTAAATGAGACTCAAATATCCCGATGTAATATAGTTTTTTGTTCATGTTCATGAATATAAATAATGCTATTTGTTTTTTTTATAAGAATTGCATACATGCTTATATATAATTTCTCACTTTTAGTAATAAAGAAATATAAAATATACATTTTGGAGTTGATTTGACAAATTTACTATAGCAAAAAACATTATAATTTATAATCAATTCAGTATAAGTTTATATTTATCAAAATGTAGTTAAATATTTGTTATTTTTTGAGTGGTCTGCAATATAATTTTTGCACAACAGGTTAAGGTGAAACATTACTGCTCCATTTTGGTTTAAAAAAGTGTCTATCGTTTATGATGGAGAATTATAACATACTGCAAGCTGAACTCACAAGTGATTGTTATAAATTTGTGTGTTGTTAAGTTCTAATTGTTACAATTGGTCAAAAGCTGCAAACTTTGTAGAGGCGGTTCTCCATCATAAGAAGAACGAAAGTGATGTGAGGCAAGGGCAATGATTGAACGAATGGGGACGAGAAGGTGAATCCTATTTAGGAGGAATGAGGCACCGGCACGAAGTAATGTGCAAACGGTTTCCGTGTCGGGTATTGCCAGGAAATAGGATGTGGTTTTTTAGTGGGTCGGGACCCCCAACCCCACATACCCTAAGCAAGACGTCTTCTTAAGGGATCTGATGAACAGATTTTTCCACAGCCTACGACAAAAAAAAAAAAGTTCTAATTGTTCGAGTACTTCTTACTTGTAATATGTGACAATAAACTCCAATAATTTTAAATAATCCTGAATAATTGTGAACAAAGGTATTCTAGGGCTCACTTCTTTAGTCAAAAGCATTGTTTGGCTGATACTATCCTTGAATTAGACAGTGTCTGTAACAAGAAAAATTACCTTATAGGGTATCGTATTACATGATTATGTTTCCTTTTTTTTTTCTTTTCATGTCCAATTTATTGAAAAATCATTTATGATGGAGAATTTAAAACAATTACGTCTTCACAGAAAAGAGCTTTATGTTAAAACTAACAAAGCGTTTCGAACACTTGGTGTTCTTCTTCAGGTTTACATAAAAAAACATACATGTCTATGATCTTTGATAATATTAGAATGAATTACTTGAAAATTTTATATAATTAATTAAATGGGGAATTGTACTATGATGTTATTAACAAGGGAAAGTAATGTGAAAAGTCATCAATATAAAACGCACACGTTTGATGTATAAATCAAACACGCATGTGTAATACGTCAATGAATCACACATTGCTAAGTAGGCGAGTTCATTTAGTTTTAGAATAATGAAGGAGATAGCAGTCTAACCCTAAAATCTTAGTAGGATTTTAATTACAAACCAACAGCAAGTTCCTCTAACTTTATTAATTATAGATGGTAATATTGCTATTTGACAAATCTCTGCTAAATCCTGTAAAAGATTATGCTATCGAGGTTTAAAATGAAACATAATCTAGGAATATAAATGCGTCTAATTTGTTTAATCTTATTCAGAGAAGAATAAATGATGTACTATTTAATAGCTCTAATCTTACTCTACACTCAGAACTTTGTAACCCTTTAATTCAACTTTACTCAACACTGTTATTATTCCCAGACACTTCACGATAATTATTACATTAATTTATTCTAACTATTATTAAATATATCAAGATTTTACATAAACATGTGAAATAACAATCAATGATTAAACCACAATATGAAATGGGAAAAAAAGACTAAGATCTTTCAAAAGTTGGCAGTTGGTTTGCAGGGTTTTTGACTGTGACGAAGACCGCTTCTTACGGATGAAACATCTTAGTTTTTTTCCCATTTCATATTGTGGTTTGATCATTGATTATCATCTATATATATATATATATATATATATATATATAAAGTTCGTGAGTTTGTTTATTTGTTTGTTTGCTCACTATTTTTCGTAGAGATAGAGACCTGAAATTCTTATAATCTATACTTTTGTTGTCATTTGCTTTGTTGTGGTTATATTAAATAATAACAAATCGTGTTATGAGGTCAGTGTAGCCCAGTGGCTTGCGTATTTGTCCCGATGTTCTTTAAACATTAAATTCTTTATACAATAATATTTAATAATATTTCTCATTTGGGGCTCAGGGTAGCCTATAATATGTAATAAACTATTACATTAGAGGATAAAAATGAATAATTTTAGAAACAAACTTGAACAAAACTGTCAGATAAAATACGAATGTTCTAAGGTAAAATTGTAGACACATTCCCTTAATTAATGTTATTTCATGTCAGTTAAATAAAGTAAATATTTCAATTTACAAGTTTTGTTTGTTTTAAATATATTTGATTAATTTACAAATATATATTTAATTTTTTAAATGTATATGACTTTAATTGATGTTTTATTTATTGATATTTTATATTGATATTTTATGTCATAAAATAAATGATTTTTTTTTACTTTTATATGATCTTTATTTTGCTAAAAATACTTACTGTATCTGGTAATCATGTTAAGAATACTATGTCAAAAGCTTAGCCATATAAAAATCAGTTTTCGTGCCTTAATAACAAAAAGATAACAATTAATTCCTGTCAATCATGTTCAGTGATTTTATTTCAATAACTATTGCTAAAATTTTTGAGCGACACAAAAGGGAACGGGTAGTCTAGTATCAAATATTCTTGAATTTCTCTCAGATGTACTCTTTATCCCATTTTTTTTATCATATACTATCTATAACTGCTGTTTAAAATCATTTATAACAAAATTCGTTTAAATATTTATAGTCAATTCTAGTCAATTTTGTTATTACTTTGTTTTACAAATTATATGATAGATTGACATTAGGCTGAAAAAATTTATTTAATATATTTTGGCGATACAGTTGTTGATTACAATACTGTGATGATTATTGGCTGGGAAATAATATGCATGGTTCTACTATTTAGGGCAGATATACTAAGAACATACCCATCAGATTGCCCTATTCATCTACTAACTCCTAACCTTCCGATAAAAGGGATATCATTCCTTGTATTTCTGTATTCAATACAGGCAAAGTTTGAAATCCGGCATTTTATAGAATACCTGGGTATTATATAATGCTTAAAAGTAGCTAGCAATGTTTGAAATAAGTTATATTTAATAAGTTTCCTATCAATTCTATAGAATACTAAATAGGAGACCGATAAAGAATACTAAATTACATCTCCGATTTGTTTCGAATATCATGTGAAAGAATTTTAAAGCAAAGATACCCAAGATCACAATTCACTTTATACCCTAAGAATATGCTTGGGATTGAAGATATTCCTGAGCAAGAAATTCTGGTTAGTTGCAATTCTCAGTCCTGTAGCTAGTGGCCAAAAATTCTTGAAAGATGTGTGTAAAACAGAGTGCCAATATATAAGATGTCTGCGTAAACAATGTCATGTTATGTAATTCATAATGTCATTTAAGTCTGCTTATTTTATATTTTTTAGCCTAAAAATATGCTATTATTCAAAGTAATGTAAGAAAAACTTGAATGATGGAGATACATGATCTGATCGAGCTCGGATTTGAGTAGCCAGTGTATGTGGGCTGGGATATTCACGTTTGAATTTTGTCTTTCTTAGATACAGTGATAGAGATTGTAAGATTGGGTCAGAGAGACAGAGTCTAAAAAAGAGAGTGAGTAAGATTATGAGAGAGACGAGACAAGTAGAGAGAAAGGGGAAAAGAGATAGAGATTGGCAAAGTGAGTGGGATTTTTGAAGAAATTTAAGGAAGTTGACAGTGAAAGGCAGTGATTCTCAAACATTTTTTCCTCATGGCACACTTTTGAGATAACACACATGTTAATTAGATGTGTGTACCACACATGGCACACAGTTAATTACATAAATTAAAAAACAGTTAATTAACTGTTGTACCTATAATATGATATACTCGTACTTCGTAATAATACCATAATATTAATTTTCAATGGAATGTAAAATAAAGCAACATTTCAAAGAAAGTAAAATGTTAATTTAATGATAAATTAAAAATTACTTTTAATGCAAAATTTAATGTTGGTGTTTTATTTACTTCATTTATATTTTGGCATAAAAACGATGACTCTACTCTTATTTCATGGTTTAAATTTCAAAGTCTTGATCATGTTTTTTTTCTTTATTTTTGTCAAAGCAGAAAATCTGAACTCACACAAATAAGAGAATTGTAATATCATACTTACACATGTTTGTGATATTGTCGGATGATTGAAACTAAGATTAATCCAAAAAGAATTAATTGATTCTTTTGAATGTTTTTAAAATAAATCTCGGTTATTACACACCGAAATTAGTTCTTTCTCTTCTTTCAAAGTTAATTCATACAACGACGTGTCACTTATCCTTAGACAAGATTTATCTTAAGTTCTTATTTTTAAATTTTTCTCAATGCATACTCATGCTGCAAAATGCATTCTCCAAAAGTCTCCTTTGCTATTTTACTGTATGCATCCGTAAAATTTGGCGACACTTTAAGAATCACGAGGCACAGTGCTTGAGTACCACTAAGATACTAAAGAATATTTTATATTAAATAATTTTTAACCTACGATATAATATACAAATGTAATTTGATTTATTTAACAACCGTAAAATTCAAGGATGAAAGTGAAACTGATAAATTATTTTTTAGTAAAAATAAATTAAAATAAATTAACCAAATTAATAAAATATTTCCCTTACAAAATAGCAGTGACAATTTAAATTATAGTGCTTTTTAATTAATTAAAGTACTTTTGAACCTTACTTTTATATTTGAATAGATAAATTATATATGACTACATTCCAAATATACAATAATTATTATTTTTTTCCATATAAATGATGAAACTAAAGAGCCATTCCATTCTATTTGCAGGGAATTTTGCTGAAGGCTTTTTGGTAATTGTGATAATATAATTATTACGTTGGAACAAATTAATTTTTGATATAACGATGGTCCAGTATGACTTTTGACTAAATACTAGTATTTTTAATGGTTATATAGCTTTTCATCATATAATTATAATTAGATAACCATAGCTATTTTAACTATAACTATAACAATTTGCATAATGTAGCAACCGTTTGATAGAATAGGGCTGTTATATAATTGGGATTCAGATCCCGATTATATAACACTAACTTTAACTATAACTATAAATTTAGGCTAAAATGTGGATCAACTGATGTTTATGAGATGTTCAATTTTGTTACGAAAAACATTTGCCTAAGCTTTATAAATCAATGTTTTAAAGAACACTAAAAATGGGATTGTTTAGACAAATATTTTAAATTTATTATTCATTTTTCCTACCTGTTAAAATAGGCTGAAAGCTACCAATAAATTTTTTAACATTGGTAGAAAAATGAGGCGAGGTTAACATCAATCATAGGAGATTTGAGAAAAAAAATACGAGTAAATGTAATCATTTAAAAATGAATAAAGCTATCAAAATTGAAAATAGAAAATGGTAATAACTGTAACATATTCAATAAAGCAGGTAAATGGCAAAAAAAAAATGGAGGCATTTTCTATTGTATTGATGAAAGAATTTACTCTTTAAGAACATGATAAAGTAAAGCAATTTTCTAAGAATAGAATGTTTGGAAGAGGGTAGAAAAGAAAGTGTGAACTCAGTACTATTTTGCAAGAAGCTGAAGTAAATGACACTTTTTTGCTTCAGTGCCGACGCTTTCAAAGTTTAGTTTCCCGGGTTTTTTGTTATTCAGAAGATACCTTAATGGCATAGTTTTTTTTTTCTAAGATCCAAAAATATTCAACCTCTTGCTAACTGCTTTCTTGAATATCGTTAATGTTTTGTCACTAAACTCGCGTTAACATATTATGTATGAAATATGAATATCATTTAGCTTCTTCCACACCATTACTTAAATAAAAATTTCAAACTTTTAACATTCCCTTCTAAACAATTTAGGTTAAAGCTTACATTTTTTTTATATAAGGGGTAATTTTTCTGCTGCATACATATTTGAAAAGTATCAAATGGTAATCAATTTTTTTATCCTAGCTTTACTATAAGTAAATTATTGTAATAAAAAGAAAAAAATGATCCCATTAATTGTTATTATAAGATAGTATTGTTCCGTTTTCCCATCATCTCTTCTACCATTATTTGCTTTTCACTAAAAGTTATAATTAAGGTCTTACCTTAACCATAACTGTTTATTTCGCATATTGAACAATATGCTATCTAACATTGTGACCTGTAGAATAGTGCCAAATATTCTTAGTACATTCTCGCCTACATATATTCAGATATCAAGCAAATGTCAAAAATTACATTCTAAGGAATACAAAACGTGTAAATACGTCGATAGTTTCAAGTCACATTTATTCTAAGGACTACATTTTACTTATAGTAAAGTTAACATATAGTATTCAAAACCAATTATCAATCGATGAAATAAATAATTTCTGGTAGTAATATTAAACAATGTTTTTATATTTTAAAATTAAATTACAACTTTATTTGTAATAGTTATTATTGTATAAAAAAAATTAGATGATCAGCCCTAACAATTTAAATAGGATGAAAAGCTACTTATTAAAAGCTGAAAAAAGAAAAAAATTTAGTTTTGAATAAAACAGCAGAAGATTGTTTTATATAATTGCTACTTGAAAGAATATGAGGCATTTGTTGGCCCTCATTTTAAAGTAATACGTAATTATTAAGCTATAGCGGGGGTACTCTTTGCAGTAGAGTAAGCGGACTTTTGAACTCTCTGGTAACAGTTGCTCGCTTGCAGGTTTAAACCAGTCTCAGGCTCACTCTGCCACACCGACAAGTCCAAGAGTGCTCTCTCAACAGGCTAAGGTAATACTCATTTATCCAAAGAAATGCACTTTATGATTTTTATTGCTACTCTATATACTGTAAAATTGTTTTATGTAATATGTAATTCATAATATCTGCACTTAAAGTTAAATGTAAGTTGTTTTACTATTTTTTGATCCACTAATATCAGAGGAAGTGTTATTTGAAACAAATTTTTAGTTTAAAAGTCAGAATTTATAAAGCTAATATGGAATGACTTATTAATATAATACAAATTACTAACTTTATGATATATTAATAATAATGAATAATATTAATATAAATAACTTAATTTCTTCAAAATTGCTAATTAAAATTGATTAAGTTATGGATTTAAAAATTATATTTATACTTTCTTGTTCTTAAATTTATTAGTCCAATTGTTTTTTGTAGTTAAAATAAGCAATTAAATTGAGTCGGTTTGCTAAAAAATTGAAACATATATTTTGATATTCATAAACAAAACAAAATAATAAACTTCGAAATACTGCACAGGATAATATAGTTATAAAAATTGACAATTTTATTTTACTTTCACTTATGATTTTTAAATGAATTAGGTAAAAAAAGTTGTTAATTGGAAGTTTGATAACAAAAATTTTAATTGTTAATGTTAATGGGTGTGTTCTCTAATCGGGGTTCGGTCAATTTTCCAGGATAAAAAATCAAACTCTCGTTGCCATTGTTTCGGTTTTATTTAAAACCTTTTTCATAGGCAGAAGTAAAAATTTTTTAAACTATGAAAATGAAATTTACATTATTTATAGGAAGAACAATGTTAACCGGACAAAACCTTCCACTAGACTGTCTAGTCGAGAGTCTAGTGGAAGGTTTTGTCCGGTTAACATTGTTCTTCCTTTAAATAATGTAAATTTCATTTTCTTAGTTTAAAAAATTCTTACTTCTGCCTATGAAAAAGGTTTTAAATAAAACCGAAACGTTGGCAACGAGAGTTTGATTTTTTATCCTGGAAAATTGACTGAACCCCGATTAGAGAACACACCTATTCTATCTAACGGTCGCTATATTATTGAATCTGTAAATGTTAATGTTAATGTGAAATTATTAAATGTAAAAAACAACGGTAAACAACTATTTGTTTTCTGATGCTTTTCATGGTACGGCGGATGATTGTTTAACAAAGTGTTGTAATCAAGCTGCATATTGCACCCAAGAACAAAACTTAATGTGGAATATATAACTTCAGAAGCTCTTTATTACAAAAAAATACCAATTTTATTCTAGCTCATATGCGATTCAATGAACCTGAAATTACCCTATATTTTTCTATGATTTTCTGACTTAATAAAAATATTTTGAAGCTCAGGGGGATACTTTTGGAGGTCCTTTAGATCAATGATTACATTAGCAATGACACATAACTGATTACTGACTAAGGTAGTAGTAACAATGTTACTGTAAGAGATTATTTATACATGAAGGCTTAAAACAAAATCTTCACTTAGGTTTTACAAACGTATTATTATTGCTGTGGTAAGTAAAGTAATTCAAGCAATATTTCGCAAAAGATTATTTCGAAAAACATACGGATTTACGAAATGTTCACTTTGCCTTTGCAAAAGTGTAAATACTGTTGTGTTATAACCAATGTTATCATATGAATCGCTTGTGTGATATACAAAAACAATCATGTATAGAAATCAATGGATCATTCACTATCTGTTTTTCCTCCAGGATTGAAACACTAATAAAGATATCTCACTGTGACAATTACATCGAAAATGATTATTCTCATTGTATTATATAGAATAGAAAGGAGATGAAACATTCAAAATGTTGAAAGAATGAAATATTAATAGTTTGACATATGATTTTTAAGTCAATACACTGCCTATCGTAAGTAATGCAAATAATATAGTGCCCTTTGTAGATTATATTCTAGAGGCCTTGAGGTGAACACAACTTATCACCTGGACTGTATGCTTCCTAATTTAAATAAAAGGATACCAGGCTGACATACTGATGGGCCTTTAATTAATACCATAGTAGGAAATATGCACATAATTTGATATTCATGTGAGTTTTTGGAATAAAGGCAATACCTTGATATGTGGTAGTATATAACTTGGAAATGTTTGGAACCATACAAATATACTGGTGTTCCAATCATTTTTGCACTACCTCAGCTTTCACAGAAGTAGAACTAGAAAACAGATTAAGAATGAAACAGTTAAAAATGGTGAGAACATATGGGTCAAATTTAGTTGAAAAAGCTCATTCTGAGTTGTGGAATTCAATTTAGTAACAGCAATATCATGCACATATGACAATATGACAGGTATTGCCGTGGACCATAGGATTCCTGTGAGGTTCAAACCTTGAGCTCAATAATTTTAATAACATGTCAGATAAATCAATGTTTTCAAGTTTGATTTGACTGATCAATAGATTTTATTCACACATAAACCAATAATGCATTATTAATAAGTTTGCATGTAAATCCGCATTAAAATAAAACAAAAATGAGTTTATCGTCACATTGTTTTATACTATGTTAAATTGTAATAAAGTTGAGTGTAGACCACTCCAGATTTTTTCATAATGGAAATTTTAACAGTTCTATACGTAATGATTCCTTTTTATTAACTGGAATAATGATATGAAAGTACTAGATATGCAGCTGTATTGTAATATTTTTGATAAAAAGATAATTAATTGTTATTTTACTGTGAGAATATTTACAACTGAAAACAGAAGCAGTATAGTATGAACTTAAATTCATTTCTAAATACATAAAAACAGGTTTTGTTCTTAACTATAGTAAGATAAATATTTTACTCAGTGGCAAGTTAAATGCAGTGTAAGATAGAGGGCTTTACTGAAAGAGGCTGTGATTCCCAGGGGAGATCTTAAGAACCATTAATAAGTATACACTTTTTGTCGAAACAGAAGAGTTCAACCCACTCACCTCCTAAGAAAAAAGAAACAAACTTACTAAAACAATTGTGAAGTTAATTTATTTTGTTGAAAATAAGCTAAAAAAATTTAAAATTAATATTTTGTAACATTTCAATGTAGTCAACGGATATGTAAAGTTCAAATAATTCATTCCGTTTATACATACTATATAAATAACGATAAGTTTTACAATGAAACGCGATTTCCTTGATAATTATAATAGTAATGTACATTTTACTTTTGATAAATGCAAATAGTAATCATATTCACAGTTGAATAATTAATTTTAAATTTTATTAATTTGGAAAAATGAAAACATATTCATACTCGTCAAAATGATGTATCTCTTCAAAATAATACAATAATTTATAAAATTTATGACTGAAAGTTTAGGAAAACAAAGTTTGATTACAAAAACATATATTATAAAACTGTATTTTTATTAATGTAGGATTTGGAATAAACTATCTTACTTCGCTTAATGCTAGTGAACTTTTCCAACCGGCTTCAGGCGTTACCTTATCTTCAAATGGGACTTCCGAGTTCTTATAAAATAAACGGTTTATTCTGTCTTTAATTCTAATAAAGATATTAATATTAGAAGTAATATCTTTAATTCTAGTCATTAATTATTTGTAGTATTAATAATTTTTTTTTGGGGCCCTTACTTACTTACTTGGGACCAGACTCCCAAGTAAAACACCGCCTTTTCTTATAGGGCACTAGCCTAGAACCGTTTTCCATATTACCTTAGATTAGACCATTCTTTTTCTTAGGTAAGGCAGTCATACTTTTGAATGTATGGAAACTTAGAACTTAGAACTCTTCTAAGTGTCACGTTTTGATTGTGAGGATATTTTTGACTAGCCAGTTTACCATTTTCCACACCTCAACACTCTAAATCATCTCGACAATAATAGTTTCTAGGGAGAATATGTCGATTCTCATCACCAATTCTTTCCTCTAGCTATTCCATTTTTGGCACGAAAAGAATGTGTGCTCTACATCGGCTGCCGCTGAGCAATACAGGCACTCGGATGTCTGGTGTTTTCCTATCCTGTATAGTTAAGGGCCAAAGTATCCATGTCCGCTGGGAATTTTGTGTCAGGTAATACCCCACCTCTCCATGACCTCTCTCGGCCCACAATCGGTCATCTCTAATTGCATTAAACGTCTAGCGCTCTCTAGTCAAGTGTTCCCATACCTCTTGCCATCAGTCTAGGTTACGCCTTCTCCCATCTGGGCAAGGAGATTCTCTATCGACTTTCTAATTTTAATCATATTAACCTCCGTGGTGTTAACAATATGCGTGAACTGTATTTTTATTTACAAATATCATAATACTGCAAAACTTATTAAATGCAAAAATTGAAAGTTGCTATTTAAAGGTGATATACCTCTTGTAGTGAGAAGGTAGAAATGAAAATTGTTTAAAAGATGTAACGGCTTATGCTAAAAGCAGGTTGAAAGGAGGTGATGGAGGAAGAGTAATCAAGGTTGTCTTTCACAGAACAGGCTACGAAAACATTGTTGATTATAATTAATTCTCAGAAAAAAATTGATAAGACTTATTAATTAATTAATAAAGTTTACATAGATATTTAAAAAAATTTTGAACTATCAGAAAGTTTTCCATTGTAACAAAAAGCCAATATTTGTCTCAATGGATAGTTTGTTCCCTTAAAATTGTTTTGCCTTACTTAATAAGGAAGCTTAGTTATTGATTTGCATGATGCAGCTACGACAGAGTAAGCAATGTACTTCTTCAATCATTAACGCCTGTAACTGAGACTGATAAAGATAAATTAATGTTTTTATGCAATAGTAGAGTCACAAATACTAAAAAAGTCACAATGTAACAAAAATTAAACAAACAAAAACTGACTTGTTGCCTGTTTTAGTTTTTATTTTTAATTCCTTCATGTTTAACTGCAAAGTAGTTGTATTAAGAAGTGATTCTAATTACAGTTGTTAGGAATATATAACGGCAATGAGTGGTTACCCATTAGTGGCACTCCGTAACATGGTTACCCTCACAGCTGGTTGAATAGAGGTGGTCTCGAGGCTATTTTCTTTCTGAACGCCGACGCTTTTTTGAATGTCTTGCAGTTAAGTGAAGGGAATGAGCAAGTGAGTTGAGGTGGGTTAGTAATCTGCTGTGCAATAATTTGTATCGTTTTATCACGAAGTTCTGAACAGATGGGACTTTGAGGTCTTGGTGTGTTATTTTGTTCGGGACATATAAAGGTAAATGAGAAAGTTTTCTGACGATTTTTGACTGTAGGGATTGTAACCATTCGTCTTAGTTTTCTGAGATAAACAAATCACTTTTGGAATAATAATAATAATAATAATGATAATAGTAATAATAAGTTAAGTGAATTGAGTTTTGATTGTCTTTCAGAAAGGCTCTTAAGAAGGAATGAATGTAGAATAAATAACAACATAATACAATCCATTGTGCTAGGTAACGAATGTCAGGGAAATGTTTAACGAGTTGGAATGGGGTGGTTTTGTATTTATGACCTACTGACGTCATTGCACCAAATTAATGATTTTATCTGTAGATAAATATGACTGTCTATGGAGTGTTTAGTTTTCTTAGATATATCCTAGTAAACAAATTTATATGTATTTATTTGATTTCCACATTGAAAATTTCGAATGCATAAATTAAATAGATAAATGTGATTAAATATTTATATAAATAAAAGAATGATTTTTATTCCTTCTGTAAATTCCTTAGAACTGACTCATTTCAAGTTTATTTTTACGTTTATACAATGGAGAAGCCAAATCCACCCTTAGAAAAAATTCTAAGGTTTGTCGGTTCGTCCGCGAAATTTTGTCACAAGTAAACTCAGCCACCATAAGACATATCAAGCTGAACCTTTGAAAGTAGATTTGTGCATGTCTAACATAAAATATAGGTTCAGAATTGATTGGAAATTCAACGAAGAAGTCAAGTTATGGACGTTTGTCACAAGTAAACGCATCCACCATGAGATATAGCGAGCTGAAACTTTGACACTAGATTTTTGTATGCCTAACTTAAAATATAGGCTCTGAATAGATTGATAATTCAATGCAGAAGCGAAGTTATGGGGCTTTAAGCTGTTTTTTGCTAACTTCACAGACATGTTTATTTTGAAAATACACAGGTGTAGCAAGTAGGTATTGTTACTTGATTTTAATTTCATTTGAGCATATGAATATAATGCGTATTTGGCACCATTGAAAAGGTGTTTCCCTGAGTTAAGGATACACTATCTATTAAGAATAAATAGTTTTGTGAACGAGCAATTCACAACCCTTAATATAAACAGGCAGGAAAAATCAACAAACAAGTTCTTACGCTATATCAAGCAGAGGAAGGAACTTACAAGTCAGTAAAGAGAGTAATTAGTGATGAGGAAGCAGTTCATTACCCAACTGAATTTCTTGACTTTGAATTTCGTTCTCCTGGACTGGAAGTAAAAACTTCTAGTAGGATCACCAATCATGCTGTAATTTAGTAGCAGTAACAAATTTCATGTTACGAAACGTGAGTGCCCCAAAATTGTGCAACGGGACACGACTCTGAGTTTGTGCTCTGCACAGATATGTCATAGAGGAGGACATCATGACTGGGTGTGGTATTGGGGAGTCTGTGTGTATTCCACGCATACCTTTGATTCCAAGCCAATATCTGTTTCCGTTGAAACGATTGCAAAGTCCTGTCAGAGTCTATTTCGCAATGACGTTAACTAAGTCGCAAAGGGAAACTTTATCTAACGCATGAATTCAAGAAAGCGAGACCAAGTTTTTCTCACATGGTCAACTGTACTTTACTTGCTCAAGAGTCAGAGGTTCCAACTGTTTGTTCTTCCATGAACCTGAAGAACAGACAGCTAATGTAGTGTATATACAGAGGCATTTGCTTAACAACACTGTACTAATAGTATTTTCTACTATTCTATAATTTCTAATGACATTTTGGAATACCAAGTTTAATAGAGTTTCTGATTCCGTCAAAAACAGGTATGCTTCCTGGTAAAAAAACATATTTTTTGTAAATATGTTAATGTTATTTATTTTTATTTATCAAAAAAAACAAAAGAGCTTTATCTGATTCACAATCACAAAGGCTACAAGATTTCGCAATTTATTACAGGCCTACACATCATTGATTTTGCAAACTTCTTAAAATAATATTTATTATTTTACGATTTAAGCAATGCAATTTACTTTTACCAGAAAGTAATCAATCAATCTTCATTACTGTATATAACAATTGCTCACTTGGCTGTTAAGAAATACTTCCATCCCAAATGTCCACTAATTATTTTCAGAAAAGAGGCATACAGAGAAAATATAATGGCTAGTTATTTCATCATAATGTTTCTAATAGCTTCTCTAAAACTATATTTTATAATGTTTAGTATCTATCTATTAGAAAAGGTCACGGCGATTTATGTTTTACCAAAAGTCTTCCTAGAATTAATACCATAGATATACTTTGTTAATATTTTCTCTTTCAATTATTTTTATATTTATATTTCCTCTTAATATTTTAATATTTTTAGTATTATAATGAAATGTTCAATATTTTTGTTATTAAAATTAAATATTTAACGTTTTATTTTAATATTAAAATAATTTTTTTTTTACTTCATAGTTTTATTTTTAAGGCATCATTTATGTGCCTTAAAACCAACAAGTTTAAAATCTCATTGAATTCAGGATAAATTATTTGTTCTGGGGAGTGTTATTGCGATTATTTGAACGGGAAGAGGAAAGTTATTAATACTTATTGCAATACTATTTCGATGAAAATACCATCCAAAAATGAAAAATAATGATGATGATTAATAGCACACACTTACAGTTTGAGTTTTTGGTTTAAACCATCTTCAGGAGAGATAAGGGAGGAAACCCAAGCGCACTGGTACAAAAACGGTTGGAGATTAACAATATTGCAGGATACACTCAGAGAATAAGGTAGACAAGAATCAATTTCAAATTAACTATATAGTAGGGAATATGGACAAATAATATATAAATAATAGAGAAACATCCCTGTGTTGTTCCGTCCAAATGTTCATCCCTCTATTTTTCTTTGCTTTATTGTTTTCCTATATAATTGTTCAGTTGAAATTGATTCTTGTCTTCCTCATTCTGTGAGGTCTAGTGTCTATGCAGCAACATTGTTGCACTCCAATCTTCTCTGTACCAGTGCTTTTCGTTTCCCTTTCCTGTGTATCCTCAAGACGGTTCAAACCGAAAATTAGAAACTACAAGTGTGTGCTTTTAATTTGTCTATGTTTACTTATTGTAATAGTAATACTTTAATCACTATGTTTAGGCTTCATAAAAACAATGATTCTTTTTTAAACCCCACTGCGGATTTTTTACAAAGAATTATGAATATCTGTATACTACTATATAGTCAAGGTCTAAACCACAGTGAGGAAATTAGAAAGATGACTAAGATATTTCATGTAAAATAAGTAGTCTTGGTCAGAGTCTCACTTGATGTCAAGATGAATAAATAAATATCCCTTGTTGTCAATGAATCTTTGAATCATTGACGAAATTTGATTTCGGAGGAAGACCAGTCGTTTTGTAAAAAATACTTACTCATTTTTTTTATTTTGTTAATGTGCTTAGACATTAATTTTTATTTAACACGTTTATTGTGAAATATGGTTATAAACTGTAGCATTGAACGTATTTATGTATAATATATAATATTGTGGCCTTTGAAAAATGTTTTAAAGAAAGCCGAAATGTTCTCACTGAGAGTTTAATTTGAACAAGGAAAACTGATCGATTCCTGACAGTTCTTTTTTTTATGTATTCTATTTGACAACATAGAAAACAAAATAAAATTACATAAAAAAATGGGTAAAAGAAAACACAAAACCTACAATGGTATTTCGATATCAGTCGACATCAATATATTTGTGATAACAACGGCTGTCGAAATATAAAAGTGAGTTTCTCTGTTTTCTACCATGTATTCCCTCTCCACAATTTAATTTTGTTTTGATTGTTGAATTGTTTAGTAGAATCACAATTCATATGACAGAAATTTGTTTGTTTTGAAACAAAATCCCTTCCTCTTCAAGTAGTGAGAGATATGAAACAAATCATGTAAAACGTAGTCAGTGATTTTTTTTTGTTCCTTTTCCTGGTATTTGATATATCCTAAATTGCAAACTACAGATTTAAAGCTACTGGACTACATTAGAATTTAATTCTATATTGCATGTTTTTTCTGGAAAGTCATTTATTGTCCTTCATTATCGTTTATTATCCAATTCATATAAAATTATAATTATAATAATTGATAGATATAAAACTCAAGTAACACATTACAAAAGAAAAGAAAATAAAATAAATTACAAAATAATCTACTATGCATATAGGACAAACCCTTCCAGTTATAGACTAGAATTTGTTTTTATATTCTTTTTGTTATTATTATTAGAGGATGACAATAGCACTGTGTGTTAAAAAGAAACTATTGTACTTCCTCTCATCTGTGCTAAGGTAACCCAGCTGTTAGCTTCAACGCCTCCAAGAAGCTCAGTACTTTTGCTGGTTCCAGCGGTAAAAGTTCTTTTATGATTTTTTTGAATGTCCCGAAGCACCTATCTCAGTGCAGCAAAGTTGCCTTACAGTCAGTCAGCAGGTGCTTGGTGTTTGTTCCTCTTTTTTGCAGAGTCTGCACAAACCATCATTGATAATGTCCATTCTGGCTCCCTACGTTACAGGAGAAAGGTACTTCCGTTCTCCTTCTTCGGGAGGGTCTTCTTCGGGTTCTTAGGTGCACTTGTGGGATGTTGTCTCCCACTAGTTAGCGCTTTTGGACTCTCTGCGCTTCAGGAGTTTGGTCTCCGAATTACCTTCTCCTCAGTATCATATAGGGGAAATCCCTGTATCCCTATCGGTGGTATTTTGTCCGCTCGGGCAGAGCACTGCATTGTGGAGTAAGCCTATTTACTCAAAGGGGTCGCCTGGTACCCTTAAGACTCCGCTCATAATACATTAACCCCTGTATCATCCATTCTTCGGTACGGATCGCATAACATAACTTTGATTGGGGTTGAGATAAAAGGTGGGGATTTTAGGGATTAGGAAGGATGTGAAACGGAGGTGGTCAGACCCAGCCCCTGACCACCTTCTCCTCTTTCGTTTGTCCCTGGATATGTTAGAGGCTAATAATATATGTTAGAGGCACTGAATCACTCCATTACAACCCCGTTTTTAATTCAATTTATACTTAAAATTATACGTATGCAAACAATAAATGTAAAATTTAGGTAAATTATCTCAAAAGGGAATAAAAATCAAAGTGCTCTTAGTCCAGACATTTCCAGTGTTAGACTAGCAGTAGATACCTCACGTAGTTGAAATGTAGTTCATATATTTACTTTAATTTTTTCTTTAAGGTCACTTAACATTACTTTTATCTTTCCATAGGGAGTTTTAAGTAATGCATTTACATTTGTTATTTACCTTATGTTATCATAGTATGATTGAATTAAACATTATTTTGCTTTTATGGTTTAATAAAATTTTGATTTCCTTTTTTTGGCATAAATGAGAAATATATTTAATTATTATTATGCCAATAACTATAGTAAATTAGTAGTGACTAGAACACAAATTTAGCTTGAAGGTTATTTACGAATATATATTATAGTTATTTCAAATGAAAATGTTCCATTCTGGTCTAAAGTAATTTACATGTCATTATTACTAAAGTTCACGGTTGAAATCTTTACCAAGACACTGGAGTTATCATATGAGGAATGAAGAATCTTGGGAAGCCATTCCCTCAGAAAAGGTACAAAGTAGTAGATTTAGTCATATGATGTTAGACATGAAATTAAAATGAGCTACAGTAATAAGCTTAATCAAGTCAATAATAGGGTTAAATATAAATGAGCCACATTTTTTGCCCATTGCACAACATCAAACTAATGATTTGTAAACATATACTTAAAACTAATTAAAAAAACCCTGTTTATGTTCCTTCAATTTTTAAAATTATGAAGAAAGTTTAAAATACAAAAAAAATGTTAAATAAAAGAAAATAACAATTTTTTGCAGTATTTCATATAAATTTTACGGGTGAAACCCTTTGACTAATATTCCTTTTGATCGTGTGACATTTAAATTAGGATTAAATTTGTACATATTAGTAAGTTTGTTTTCATTTTAAGCAAAGAAGAAATGGATGAAAGTGTTGGATAGTGGTAAAGCTTGAATAAAAGATCACTTATTTCAAAACGGGATGAGAAGTTGGATGAAATCACTTGATATTAATCCAGTCTTTTGACAAGTGGGTGTGTAATGCTGTACCTTGAATTATTTATGTTGTCCGACAGAAAACCTTTTCCATAACTTTGCTTACTAATATCACCCTTTACAACCTTAATTCTCCACCCCTAATTACAAAATAATATATATATTAATTAAATGTTTTCAGCCCTAACTTTCATAATTACTTATAAACTTATCAATAAAATTTCTAAATATTTTTTAATGTTTAATAACAATGAATAATATTTAATTTAATAACACTTATTACACTATTTCTATATCAGTCATGATCCTTAGTATCTCTGATAACCGGTGTCAAAATATAAAATCAAATTTTCTATTTTCTATCAGGTATTTGTTTTAATTGTTAAATTTTTTTGTAGAATCACGGCTGATACAATAGAAATATCCTTCACTGTCATGTCAATCATTTCACTCTTGATTGTAAAAGATATAAAAAAAAAATCACAGTCATGTGAACATGGTTAGTAGTTTTCTTTGTTTTTTTTTTCTTGGTATTTGATATATGTATACTAAATTATAGACTATAGACTAAAATCACGGACAAAGCGATAAGGCTATATGTATATTTAATTCGATACTGCAGGTCTTTGTAAAATCAGTTATTGTCCTTATGTGTCGTTTATATCAATAATTTATAATCAATATTATTATATTATTATAACATTATTACAATATTATTATAATCAATTTTATAATCAATAATTTTTTTTTGAGTGATTTATTGCTTTGATTTATATTATTTTCAACTTCATATACTCAATTTCATTATTCACTTGGTCAAAAAGAAAATGTCTTGCAGGTATTATAGTTCTGCAAGAACTATACGTATACGTATTCTCACAAACACGTATACTGATTTTCAAGTCTTACGTATTTATCAGGATATATGCTGCAAATTAATTCATCCAGAGTTAATAAAGTTTTTCCTAATTTGTTACCTATTTCAATTACTCCATCTGGTTCGAATGTTTTTTTCATATCTAAGTAGAATATTTTGCTTTAATTGTTATTTCTTAACTTTACTAATTAAGTAAAGCTCCAAAGAATTCAAGTAGTCGTTGATAATGCCTGCTCTTCTTCTTTTAATGGAAATGTGGTTGAAACACTGTGGTGTAGCAACTATTTTTGCCGCTCTGGGTGGTCGTAAGATTTGCCCCCCCCCCCCCCCCCCCACAACACTCTTCCTACTTGCCGTTAATAATCCGTTAACATTCAAAACTCTAGAACATCCTGAAAATATTTATTTTCATGGAATTACAATCAAGGATCTAATTTTTTACTGCTATCATTGGTTCAAGACTTACAGTTTTTTACAGTGGTCGTGTACATATACAGTCGTCATCAAAGAAAACCAAAGACTTTTCAAAGCAATAACGTATTATTCATAAAAAAAAATTATAATTATATAACTCTGCTTACTAATATCACCCTTTAAAACCTTAATTCTCCACCCCTAATTACAAAATAATATATGATATTAGAAAAAAAATAAAAAATGGTAAAATTAAATTAACTGACTATGCAAATAGCTATAATAAATGTTCAACTATATTAAAAACTAGTTTTAAAAAAGTTAAAATAAATTTATTTTAAAATAAAATCTGTTAAAAAAACAGTATTAGACAAATAAAACATAAAAACAATTACGAAATAAAAAACACATTTTGGTATAAAATTTGAGATTTGTTGTTAGCTTTTTATAATTGTTTTCTATTTTCTATGTTTACTCTCTCAAAATGCCACCTCCTGGCACGTGCTGCCCGAGGCGTATCCCACCTTCACACCATCCACCCATACTATGCGACTGGCAGGGTGGAAGAAACACCAGCAAAGTCAAAGATATTGCTATCCATTGTTCTTTCAGGAATTCATACATCTTTACTACTTGAATAAGTGAAGCAAATTTACTGCTTCAATAAGTTATCGATGGCACATAGTGCACTCGTTCCGCATTATTAGAAATAATTTTTATAAAATAGTGCTCCTTAAATCATTCTTTTGGAACAAGTAAACACAATTCTTTTAAACTAAACATTTAATGGTAATTTAGTCTAAGAATGTGCAGTCTTTCTGCAAATATGTCAAGTGAAGTGAAGTTGCAATTCTGCAGAAATCTATGGCTATTATTATTACTTTTCCACTATACCTCATTTTTGTAAATAATACGTATATTAGAAAAGTTTCTCCTGTGCAACTAGTTCATAAATCAATACAGTTTTAAGTTTTATTGTTATTCATACAAGTATAACAAACATTAAATGTTAAACTGAATAAAACATCATATAAATAAATGACTATGAAATCCGGCTATGCTTGTAAACTCATTTCAGTTATATAATTTAATTTATTTTTATAATATATGATTAAGTGTTTTAAGTTTTTTGGTTCTTCGACTAGATTGATTATATTGAAGACTTTTAGATTATTTTCATTAAGTAATCAGCCGACGTTCACAACTAAATACAAATGCTCCTCACAGGAAAAGTTGCAAACTACGTCCATGCCTTGTGTCAACTGAATACTCTTGTAAAATGACCTACGGTGAATATATTTGAAAAATACTGTTGTGACATGTTCTTAGCCCAAAATTTTTTGAAAAATAACAAAAATTTGAAAGTATGTCTCTCACATGAGAATCATCTTGCAATCAAGTCGGCCTCATTCAAAACAATTATAATTGGAGCTTTATATTAGCTCATGAGTATGATTTTATATATCATAAAAAGTGGTATTAAGACATAATTAATATATATTAAAACGTAATGGTATATCTATTCTCTTTTCTGATGTTCTGAAAGAATTTTTTAAAAATTGACAACATATTAAAATTGAGACAGAATTTTATTAGCAATTTTCTCATGTTCATTCAGAGATAGTATATTAGTTAATTTTTTGCGAACACTAATTAAGCAGTTTATAAATTAGCAGTTGTATAATAGTTTCATTACTAATACCTCACCAGAGTTGTTTTCAGACTACCTCAAAGCCTGTCCTCTTCTAATTTGTTGAATCAAAAATAATAAATGGACAATATATTGCTTAAAGGCTAAGTAGAATGATATCATTCACATTATTCCAATACTTAAACTACATATGCTAAATTGGCGGAATGAAAAGGTAGGAAATAAGTAATTGTCATTATTACGACATCCTCACATTGCCAGCCGCAATGAAAATATCATACGTTTCTCGAGTTTAAATGGCACTAACAAACTCGATAAACTCGTGTATATATCCACGAGCAAACGACCAAACCACAATAAGAAATGAAAAAGAAAAAGACTAAGATCATTCAACCGTAACAAGCGGTCTTCGTCAGAGTCAAAAACCCAATCCAGATGGGTCGGGTTTTTGACTCTGACGAAGACCGCTTGTTACGGTTAATAATCTTAATATTTTTTTTAATTTCTTATAGTGGTTTGATCATTGACTGCTATTTCACATAAACACGTGAAATAACAATCAATGATCAAACCACAATAAGAAATAGGAAAACAAGACTAAGCGCAACAGTTGGGTTTTTTACTCTGACGAAGACCGCTTGATACGTTTGAAAGATCTTAGTCTTGTTTTCCCATTTCTTATTGTGGTTTGATCATTGATATATATATATATATATATATGCTTTTAAAAACTGGATGTCTGTTTCCACTTGATTTAATTTTGTCTTATATTTTTCCAAAATACGAAATTTTTTCTTCAACTCAGAACTCAACTTAAAAATTAATTCACCATAATTTCTTGTTTTAAGTGAATTAATTTTTAAGTTGAGTTCTGAGTTGAAGAAAAAATTTCGTATTTTGGAAAAATATAAGACAAAATTAAATCAAGTGGAAACAGACATCCAGTTTTTAAAAGCATGTATTGAAGAAGGACTGCTCCCAACTTTTACAAATATATATATATATATATGATAAAATATAATAAAATTAATAATATTTATGCAAAAATTCAGACAAAACGATATTAACGTTTTTATTTTGTTCTAAACACTTCCTGATGCTTAGCTTAAATTTTCGAAAGCATCCTATTCTGAAAAAAAATTATCAGTACAATAGACTTTTGGTTCAACACTTTCTTAATTTGACTGGTAATTACAGTCGTTGTTAAGGATTATTCAATATGCCAATATATAGAGGATTCATTACTAATAGTGGTGTAACTGTGAGGCAGGCAATGGTGATTCAGGTATATAGTAATTCGGAATAGATGAGCTAATGAGAAATCTTTTGATATTTGTACTAGAGAGTCAGCTTAAAGGAGTAAAAACTTTTCATCAGTGGTTGATGTATTCTGTTTCTGAATACTTTATGTGAATATGATATGAGAATCATGCGCCTATTTATTTTAATTTCGTGTTCTAAAAAGGGAATGGATGTTTTACCAAGATGAAACGCAGCAACGGAGACTACTGACAAAAATTTTAGAATTTTGTCTATACAGAAGCAAGTTCAGTTCTGTATATGACTGTTATTTGCTAAAAAGGAGGCAAATATTTCAATTTTGCTGATTAACAAGGCCGGAGAGTCTATTTTCCTAAACAACCCTTTCAACCTTTTTGAAGATGTTATTTTTCATTTAGATATTCTTTAGAATTTAAAGTTAAAATCACATTTCATGATCCGATTACTCGCTTTATTCTACTTTTGAAAATATTTAATGACCTTGAATTTTGTACACGTGCCTTATAAGTTTCTACCTTACTGAGTGTAAAGTGTTTGTCAAATTTGATTGATGATATTGTTAGTTCTAGCGCTATTAGAACTCCGTATTCCTGCATTTCTCTAATGCCTAAAGTCTCATCAATTTTCTTTATCAATTTGTTTGAAACTCCAAAGTTCATCATTTGTGAGATGATGCCAATAATAATGTTATTTTGCTCTAATTCTCTATTAAATTATGTTTAATTGACAATTACATCTTCTAGGCTGTCAATATCTGAAATATAACAGTTTGAATACCTTTTTTTATATTAATACTTTAGAATTTTTAAAAAAAGTTTTCGAATATAAATATGTAACAAATATTGTCTTAATTAGTTTTAGTTCTTCTCCGATAAAAAATTATAGAGTTACATGGTTAAACACAAGTTACATGCTTCAAATAATTGAAAATTAAAAGAAATTTTCCACATACAGTACTTCTTTATACAAAAAAATTCCTTCTAATGAAACTCAAAATTTTTAGTTTATAATTTTGATGTTTAGTAAGTTATTACTATGTTATGCTTTTTCGACAATAAACTTGAAGAACATCTACGCAAAGAACGTATTTTTTTAAATTAAATTATTTATGTGGAAAAGTTTTCATTACTTTTATTAATTACTAGACTACCCGTGACCCCTTGTGTCACTCAGAAATTATAACAATAGTTACTGAAGTAAATTCACTGAACATATTTGGAAGGGATAATTTTAATTGTTTCTTGTTATCAAAGCACGGGAACAGATTCTTGGCTTGGATACATGGCCCAAGCCTTTCGTATAGTATTCTTAACATGATTCAAGTAATATACACCTTAAGTATATATAAAAATAAAATAAATAAAGTAGTAAAATAAAAATCAGTTAAAAGTAAAAAAAAAGCATTTATTGTTTCATATAAAGAAATAAAACATCAATTGATGTTATGTACACAATGACATATATTTAAAACAAACAAAACTTGTAAATAGAAATATTGAATTTATTTACCTAACATAAAATAACATTAATGAAAGGAATGTGTCTTTATAATATTGCCTTAGAAAATTCGTATTTTAACTGACAGTTCTGTTCAAGTTTGTTTATAAAATTATTTGTTATATTGTTTAGTACTACGTCTTAGTACAAGTTTAGTTTATTGTACATTTGTTATATTTATTTATTATACATTTGCAGTACTGTCATCATTGGGCACGCTCACCTCTGGGCTACTCTGGCTCCATACCTTTACTTTATTACCAGTGTTTATATTTCGCAAATTTTAAATTTTTTTTTTTTTTTGTTACACTTATATGTACTATATTTTCACTACTATCATCGGCGAGCACGCAAGACACTCGCTACCCTGGCTCCAATTTTGGGATTGTAGTAATAATTTTCTTTTATTTATTATCATTCAGGTAATAGATAATATATGTTTAATTTCAGGTTTCCATCTTTAAGGAAAATTTATGAACAAACAAACTCACGAACTTTATATATATTAACTATAATGTTATTGATAATTTAGAAAAATATTTTTTTTTTTGGACCGCGGAGTGTTATGTTAATATGATTAATAATAATTAATACTACTACCAATAATAACATAAAAATAGTTAAAATAATGATAATTAATGTTGATAGCAATATTTTTTGCTATACCTTTTGATTTTTCATGAAAGATAAAAGTTAGTTTTCATATTTACGAAATTATTTTAATTTCTATAATTATTAAGTTTTAGTACAGTACTTTGTGTAGGATTTTAAATAATTTGTTATCAGTTATATTGCTAGTCTGTAGTTCAGTCGACCATCATGTTCAGCAAAGTCTTCGGTACAAAATATTTAATGTTTCAAAAATCACTTCTGCATAATTATTGAAAACAATCATGCATATGACAATGTAGGAAAAAAATGAAATTCAAAATGTGAATTGTAAATTTGCTATAATAGTTGTTAGAAAATCGATGTTTCATGTTATTGAATAAGTAATCGGATTTTAAAATAATAAAGTAACAAATTGGTTTAGAAAATGAAAGAATAATATTTGCCTTAGAAAAAAATTTGAAAAACTCAAATACAATCAGAAATAAAAAATCTTAAAAAAGTTATTATATCAATCATTTAGTAGGTAATGCATTTCTGATATACTTGGTTGATTTTCTGAAAGTCCTGATGTGCCACTTTGAACTGAAGTTGATAAAACATTTGACAAAATGTTTCACAATTTCGCATGGTATACGTTATTTTTAATAAATCATAAATTATATATAGTATTAGATGCTCGTTGACCAGGGATGATAAAAACCCATTTGGAGGTTTGCTTCCTCGGTTTCTAGTCTTCCCTTCTTGCAAATGACTAACAGGTCCCTATGTAGGTGCGGGTGCCCGGGGCAACTCGACCCCTGCGCGGCCTCCCTCAATCACAAATTATATATATATATATATATATTTTAATTGTTATTTGTCCTGCCGGACCGTTTTTTGTTTATCATGGTAATATATAATATATATATATATATATATATATATATATGTATTAATTTACCACAATGAAACAAATTTGGAAACAATGCTCTAAGGCCTTTCGTCAACACATCGCCAGAGAGCAAGTGAACTAAAAAATAATAAATATTTGTTAACTTGTGAAATGTCTTACATTGGACAGACGAGCAAAGCTCTTCTTACAGAGATAAAACAACACAAATATTCCATCAGAAGAGAAGACAAAAAGAGTGCCTTGTTCATACACATAAGAAACAGTAATCATGTGATTAACTGGAATGAAGCAAATGAATTAATATTTGTGTCTTCGGAAAGATGAAGAAATATTGTGGAAAGTGCACCCATAAAGAACTTTTATGAAAAATTAATGAACAATAGCCTAGGACTCTATAAATTGGATGAAGTTTTGATTAGCGGAATAATTAAACAGATGAAGACTTCTTCATCATTAAACACATTCAGGGTTACCAACAATTCTAGAAACTTCAATCAACCAGGTTAACAAGTATTTATTATTTTTTAGTTCACTTGCTCTCTGACGATGTGTTGACGAAAGGCCTTAAAGCATTGTTTCCAAATTTGTTTCATTGTGGTAAGTTAATCCATCTATTACATCAAGTGTTATTTTGATTATTATTCATATATATATATATATATATATATATATAATTATTACATGGTTATTTGTCCGAGGTTACTACCATCCTCCACCGTGGCCCACAAGCGCGGAACCCAGGGTGGTTTTCCCGGTTCGAGTAGCTAAGGGACGTGCCTGGATAACACACTAATACCATATGCGCATAGATAATATAATTATTTAGGTCCTTTTTTTATTTGCTTTTACTGAAATTCCTTAAGTTTTCACTGAAGGTAATTAATCAGACTTCTGTCAAAAGATACTATTTCTCCCTACCCTTCTAATTGCTCTAGTAAACTGGAATTTACCATTTGTCATTTTCCTTATGCGAGTATTGCAAGATAAAAATCTCATCAATTATAGTTGACAGTAGCATAACACAATAAAAAGAACAAAATTATAAATTCCACCTGTTCATTCACCTGGTAGGATTGCATTACCTCTTTTACTCATTCAAATATCAGAGTTAAATATTAGAACTATAATAAATAATGAATTATTAGTTAGTAATTCATATCTAAAGATATTAATTACAAAAATTGAATGACCAAAAAAAAATTCATATTACTCAGATTATTTTATTACCTATAGTTATGATTTTAGTAAATATGCTAATATTATAAAGCAGCCATTTTCTCCCCACATGTGATTGTGTGGATGTTTGCAAATGATTTTAAAGCGCTATTGTGCCAGTTGAAACACAAATCAGCAACATTTAAACACATTGTTTTGAGTCTAACTAGTAGAGGCGTCCGTCAATATCAAACAATCCCATTGAAATCCAATATTGTTGTACAATAGAAACTGATTTCAACGTTATCGTGTTTATCGTGTTTGTTTATTGATAAACTGAGATTGTCACAAACTGACTTATATTTCTGATTTATTTTATATGAACTGTTGCAATACAAACTGAAGGCACTGACTTACAAACATACAGTAGGCAAACAAGATGCCTTATTATTTTTTTTAAATTTTAATATTTGGATTTTTAATGACTTCTGAAGATAACAAGTAACAAATAAGATGTTACTTGAGGCAGAGGTACTGTCTGTCTCAAGCCATTCATTTTCCTTGTAGATTTATGTCATATCAATAAGATATTTGTAAATATTACTCACATACGTGTAATACACTACCTATCATGTATATTTTTATTGCATGATTGTGTTCTCAACCATTGTATTGGAAACATTCAAAGAAATTAGACGAAATACAAGATATTTGCACGAGTTCAATCCAGTTTTTGAATGATTGTGCAGTCTAGAAGGAGCCTGGGGCTGTCCATGCTTCACCTTTCGTCTCTCAAGGAGACTTCTTTTATTTAAGCAGGAAATACAGAATTGTCTGCTATGTTTGTTATAAAAATGACCAAAACACATTAAGAACCATACCATAATCTTACTCCAGCGGACGAATATTAATGCTTGTGTTATTTTATTATTTTGCTTCTTTTCCTCTCAGGATGTAAGGGGAGGCTCTAGCCTCCCCTGACTGCACGTCAGCAACCAAATCTTCTTTAGTAGTCTAATAGATAAATACAGTGATCCTTCAGTTATTTCGGTTACTGTGGACCAGAATAAACCACACAAAGTGAAAAACCGCCTTAGTTGTGTAACCCCCCTCCCTACTCACCATTTTTTCATACATATTTTTGTGTATAAAAATATCAATAAGTGTATATAAAACCTTATAATTGCAATGGTTATCATTAGAACATTAAAAAATAGCTTGAAACATTTAAATAAAATATTATTTCCATTCATATAAATAGAGAATATAAAAAGTATTATATTCGTTCCAAAAATCTCTAATATAATACGTATGCGTATGTGTATGTATACAAACATACGAACACATGTAAATCTTTAAAACATACCTTCTTCATTGCTACTATTCCTTTCTTAATACTTTGACACTTTCATTTCACATTAATTTATTTACTATGATTTCATTTTTTCCCAAATTATTTTTCCTCTTGTTTCTTAAAAAGAAATACTCTTTTAATTTTTTCATTTATGTTTTTGATTTAAAATGCCACTTGGCCAACTCCTTTACTAGTTGAACCCTGTTAGCAGGAAATTGGTTCATAGTATTAAATTAATCAATCTGAAAAGCGTGAATGCCGTAAAGTGCGGTAAACTTTAATGAAATATGTACCGCACTTTACGGCATTCACGCATTTACGTGAATACGGCATTTACCAATATGTAAATAAAGTGTACATAAATATGTTTTTAAAATTCATTTATTTTTTTAACAAGTTACGCACGGGAAACTTTCCCAGCATATTTTCTCAATCTTGAATTTTTTAAATATTTTTTACAATTTTTGATGAATTTTTTTTAAATATTCAAGAAGTTCATCCTTATCTGCAAATTAGCTAGGGACTATTGTATTACTAAAATTCCTTTTATATATATAAGATGTACAGAAGTTGTTTACTCTACAGATATTTCACTGAAGCATCCTAAATACACTGAGTCTATCGGCCATTTATTATTGTTTTCACTGTGTTCAAGTTTGATTAATATGATATACTTTTTTTTTAAGTTCTTTCACTCTCACTCCTCTGAATGACTTCCCCTAAGAGGAGGAGTGTAAAGTTGTATAATCTACACTGCAGTCACGAGAAACTTGTAATTCTATTACTTTTCTTTCAGTTATGGTGAAATAATTTTCTAATAGAAAATAATCTTATATATATATATATATATATATAATATCCACTCAAAATTGGAAAAACGATCCAAACTGGACGCAAATCAGTTCACAAATGAAGAAAAGCAACACACAGAGAAAGAGACACACTTACAAACTCAAATTTTCGGATGATCCGTCTTCAGGAGAAAAGAGAATGGGCGACCAAGCACGCCGGAAACACAACTGCCGTTCAATACCCTTCACTACCAATAAGTGAAGGGAAGGTTACAAATAAAAAATAATAGACTAATGAAAAAGGGTTGTTGTAATATTACAATAATTAAAAAAAACAATACAATCTGTTATTTAATTCGTGACTAAGACTTTGAGATTCTTAATTCGATTATAACTACAAAAATATTACGCATAATTCATTGGCTTTTGAAGAGGGACAATTTAAATATCATAAGTTAACATGAATTTTTAATATTTTAATTAATTTTACACTTATACATGTGAAATAAACAAATTTTCTTTGCTTAAGGTTTCATAGGTAGCAAACTATTTATTGCTATTTATAAAAGTCCAGAAAAACAGTATTAAGAAAATCATTTTACCTCGCTATAAGGAATGATGGAATTCTTTTTAGCAAAGCGCTAGAGAGGTTTTGTGAAAGGTTGTAAAAAGAATTACTTTATTCCTCCACAATCACATTACTGAGTTCTTTTATACCCAACAACTCAGTTGCTATATCATTTGTTACACTTAATATTTTAACCTTTTTTACTGGCTTTTCCTTTTCGTACCGACTCAACTAGTTAAGTTGTTAACTTAAACCAAAAGATTACCTAATCTGTGAAAAGTTCAAATTTCAGTTTTTTTTTGTTTTCTCTCGTGAATGATTTCAAAAATTAAATTACCTATTGAACCTTGAAGAGATTTACTTTTTTTTACCTTTCATTCTCGTAAAAAGATTTTTATTTATTCGTTATCTGACTCAATGATATTTTTCCATTTGGAAATGTCATAAACAGTTAGAACGAGTTCATATTTTAAGATGGCAATTCAAATAAGATGTATTGGTCTAAATATACATTTTTAAGTACAAATTTTGTGAGTCATAGATTTCGGTGCCCATAAGCTAATTACCATATTATATTCCCCTTAGGAGAATTTTTCAAACTTCTAGAATGGTTCCATATTTTGAAACGATGACTCAATGGAAAGTATTTAGTTATATATTTCTTAAACAAAAATTTTGTAAATGATAGATTTGGGTGCTATAAGAGTTGGCCACTAATGATGGGACCAGGTTAACCCTGTGCCAACGAGCCCTCCTCTGGCTCTGAAATGGTAGGTTAATGTTCTCCATAGTGATACAAGCTCTATGACACTTGAAAGAAAAAATTGTAATTAAATTAATATACATTAAACAAAAAAAAAAGGAAATATCAAAAAATATTTGGAAAACAATGTGCTATTCTATTAAAATTATTGAAAACTAAGAGAATTAAATTCATGGTGCAAAAATAAACATTAAACTGTCGTTTCATAAAAATATAAACTTCGTTAATATTGATTATATTATATTCTATACTAAACGCAGTTTTTAATAATCGAGAGTATTTCATTGAAAAACAAAACTATCATTTGAGAGAATGGAATTGAAATATATGTTTTTACGTTATTTATATTTGTAAATAACATAAATAATAAATAAATATAAATTAAACAAATAAATTAAATACATTTATTAAGAATAAATATATTTATATTTATATATCTGTTGTTTTGTGTGGGTTTTCTTCTTTTTTCTTACTTTGTTTGCTCTCTGATGACATGAAGTGAAAGGCCTCAAAGCATTTATTTCTTTTGTTTTTCTTTTTCCTTGTGGCTTTGGACTGCATTCATTACAACATGTGTTTAATTGTGATTTTTTTTCACTTTACGACATCTGTTATGTGGTCAATTGAAAACATTGATGAGAATAATATGAGACAGGGTGACTAACCTTTCTTGTGGGATGGTAATGGAGTGATTATGCTCACTCAACCCCTACTTTCAGTCTTCATGAAGCTACCCCGTCAGGCTTCTATATGCAGGGACAAACAAAAGAGGGAGCAGAAGGTGGTCAGGGGCAGGGCACAGTCGTTTCACAATCCTTCCAACTTTCCAAATCCTGTCCCCTTATCCCAGCCCCAATCGAAGGCGTTATGCGATCCTTCCAAAGGCTTGGAAATATATACACCAGAACTAATCAAAAGTATTCATTTCAGATTGCATCTCATGACTACAATTTGTCTGCAAATCTAATAATTTTTGTTTAACTTATCATCATTATCCAACGTTTTGATCAAGTTCTAAGAATATCAACTCATGATCTATTTATCTGAATTCTTCAGTCCTTTACCATTTTTAAAAGTAAAAAGAAAAAAGTTCTTGGAAGAACTTGTATTTTCGATTTGAGACAAAAAGTTATCTTGAAGCGAGGAACAAAACCATCTTAATTTTTTTTAAGGATGAATTGAGTGGTTTTTTTTTACATTAGGTGGGGTTAGGTTGCAGTCGCAATCCCACGAGAGAATACACTTAGTTGAAACATTGGCCCTTTGTGATACCAAAAATGACCATCTACTATCTTTTCCTACCTGAGCTAGTTTGTAGTCCATTCTTAAAGTTTCACCTTTCTCCTGGTACTTATTTCTTGAATTTTGTGGTTTTTGTTCTTTAATTACTGGTCTTCCATGTATCTTCCCATTTGTATTCAGTTATGTCTTACTACTTTTTCTTAAATAAAATAATAGAGCTACTGTATAGTTTATGTATAGATCATTCTTTGCCGTTACTCCTTTTTGCCATCTGTTTGCCAACTCAGTCAGTACCCTGCGATGAGGTTCAGGCAGGTGAGACACTGACTTCATCATAGTCAGATTTAAATCCTATAGTCAGAGACAGCCCCTACCATGAGGGAGTGGAACCTGCATGTCTGACTTAGTGACTCTTCGTAGCAATTTTATGATCGTTTGACAAATGAAAATACTAACTCACATATCATTACTAAATACGGTATCACTGCAGAGCTTGTCATCACCGTTAGCAGTCACTGATCAATCTCAGTGCTGCAGCAATCAGTAGTATCACCCGCACTTTTAAGTATGAAGAGAAAACGTGAAAATCCAGCAATTCTCAATAAAAGCAATCTAAAACTGGTGGAGTAAACTGAAAAATACCTTAACAGTAAAATTCATAGGATAAATATATCCATTTAACTCAGTTTAATTATTTATTTTAAACCATTTAACTATTTCACTCATTTTACATCTTTTCATTCCAAGATTGTGAGTTACGGTTTCACCTGCTTCCCCTAACTGCACGTCCCTGAACTCAGCACCAACTACCCCTATCGTGGTAAACTCTACTGCTATTTTCAAACATCAGAGTCAAAGCTGTCTTTTTCTCTGCTTGGATATAAACCAATGCATATTACTTGTCTAAATTCTTTGATGTATGACTGATTTATAGTTTTTGAAAGTGTTATAAATTGCTTTTTGACTAAGCCTTTTTGTTAGCTTTTTGGTTGAAGTCCTCCAAACAATTCTGCCAGAGTTCGAATGGAAATTTATTACATCCAACATAATGATAACACACCAAAACAACATTAACCAATATTTTGTTCAATTCACTATTAAACTTAAACTTTGACATCAATCGATTTATTTTTAGCAGGATGAAAATATTATCTGTATATAAAACCCCTTTATGCATTTCTATTCTATTTGATCTTTATTGTTTAATTTGTTTAAAACTAATAAGTTAATAAAAATTAAAATCTATCAATAATTGCTAGGTCGACTAAATGAGATAATTTTAAATCGTTTAATCATGTGCAATTTCATAATTTCTTAACATATCTTCAAATTGATTTGATATATTTTGGACTACGTTGGTGCAGTGTACATTAGTATTAGTTTTATTGCACAAATGTAAATTGATCTGAGAGCTTCACTGGCATAAACCCAATAAACTTTTGCCAACTTTATTGAACATTGAACTATTTGCAGACATTTAGTCCAATTCTATGAGCATGATTATTGAAGTAGTATCTAATGTTTAAAGTGATTCCCAAGATTTAAAATGTTATACCAGGTGTAGTTCTAGTTTTGCATCGATAATATATATATATATATATATATATATATATATATATATATATTGATGTTGATATAGCTTCTCGACCACTGATATTTCCAATTCTCTGAAGGGGTTCTTAAGGATTTTGGTCATAAACATACAACGTTGATTATAAGCCGACGTTTCGCCAAAAGTTGTTTGGTATTTTCAACGCTAAAAAACAATTGATTAACAACATAAGTAAAACAAGATAAATACATCCACGGATACCAACCAACATAAAACAAACAAAAAATTCAGTAACAAGAGAACCAATAGGATCATAAAATACCTAGTGTTATATTCATTATTTCAAAACAGACATTTGTTGTTTAAACCTAATTACTTATTAGTTAAATAAACATAAATAAGCACTTTGGGTGTTTTGGAATAATTAATAATAAGTAATTAGGATTAAACAACAAATGTCTGCTTTGAAATAATGAATAATAACTGTAGGTATTTTATGATCCTTTTGGTTCTCTAGTTACTGATTTTTTTTTTGTTTTCTGTTGGTTGGTACCCGTGGATGTATTTAACTTTCCTTACTTATGTCGTTAATAAATTTTTTTAGCGTTGAAAATGCCAAACAACTTTTAGCGAAACGTCGGCTTATAATCGAAGTTGTATGTTTATAACTAAAATCCTCCAGAGCGGCTTCGGAGAATTTATATATATATATATATATATATCCACTCAAAATCCGAAAAAACGATCCAAACTGGACGCAAATCAGTTCAAAAATGAAGAAAAGCAACACACAGAGAAAGAGACACACTTGCAAACTCAAATTTTCTCCTGAAGACGGATCATCCGAAAATTTGAGTTTGTAAGTGTGTCTCTTTCTCTTTGTGTTGCTTTTTTTCATTTTTGAACTTTATATATATATATATATATACCCTCAATATGTTTGTTCCGTCTATTCAATTTACAATAGAATTAGAAAATAATAATAAACTCCCTTTCCTGGATGTGCTTTTGCACCGAAGTGGTAATAAATTGAATTATAGTATTTACAGAAAATCTACAAATGTTTCCTCTTATGTTCATTTCTTCTCGGCACACCCCCTCAGTGTCAAAAAATCCGTTTTTAATAGCATGTTTTTGAGAGCTTTCAAAATTTGCAGTGAACCATTTTTAGAAGAAGAAATTAAATATATTTACAAAGTTTCAACCTCTCTAATGTATACAAAAAAATTAATTGATAACGTGATGAAAAAAGCCAAACAATCTTTGATGTCATCTGTAAGTGAGGAACGTTTTTCAAGAAGGAATTTGCTGGTGGTTCCCTACAGCCCATGTTTAAAAGACATTCCATATTTGTTGAAGAAGCTAGATATCTCAGTTACATTTAGTAGTGGTGGTAATTTGTCAAATAGACTTGTCCATAACTCTAAAAGAAGCCGAAAAAACTGTTGTGTATACAGAATTCCTTGCAAGGATTGCGAGTTGGCTTATATTGGACAGACGGGAAAAGGAATGGATACAAGGATTAAGCAACATCAGTATTCAGTTAGAAGACAAGATGATAAAAGTGCCTTGTTCCTACACATTAGAGACAAAAATCACATAATTAACTGGAAAGAAGCAAAGGATTGGTTTTTATGTCATGTGAAACAAGAAGAAACATTGTTGAAAGCGCCCTCATAAAAGACTTTTCTAAGAACTTGGTCAACACTAGTCCAGGCCTTTTTAAATTAGATGAATTTCTAATTGAAGGAATTATCAAACAAATCAAGACTATTTCAACAGTTATAGGGAAAAATACTGTCAATGATGCCAATCTTACTCCTTCTTTAAATCAAAATTCATAACCTGCTTACAACTTGTATTCACTTGCTCTCTGACGACGTGAAAACGAAAGGCCTTAGAGCGACTATCTTCTCTAATTTGTGGTGAGTTACCTGAATATATATATATATATATATATATATATATATATATATATATATATATAACATGATTTTACAATAAACACGTGAAATAAAAATCAACATCCAAACCACAGTAGTAAATCAGAAAAAAGACTAAAATATTTCAACCGTAACAAGAGATAACTTACTGATCCTGTTACCAGTTACTGTTACTGAATCCAGTGTCAGTTTTGACCCTGACAAAAACGGCTTGCTAGGGTTCAAAGATCATAGTCTGTTTTCTGATTTCTTACTGTGGTTTAGGCGTTTATATATATATATACATATATTTGAATAAGAAATTCAATAATATATCAATGTTTGATAGAATATATGTATTATGCAATAGGGACTAGATCACTTTATTATGTTCAAAATCAAATTTTCAATAGTAACATTTCGGATTTATTTCAAAACTAGAAGCAGTGAATAATAAGAAATCGTATATAAAAAATAAGCGGATGATATAAAAATTGAATATTACAGCTTATAAAATATTTTAAGTAGAAGTAATTTCGGAATAAATGAAATAACTTACAGAAGCAAGAGTTTTTTAAATTGGAATATGTAATTTACATTACATAAACAAACTAACTATGTTGAGATCGAAACCTTTGATTACACAAATTAGATGACATTACAAGAGGCTTGAACACTGTTCTCTCAAAGGACACAACAGGAACTTAGTACATCAAATTCACTAATAGTCGGCATATTGTTTTAAAATAAATATTGTTTGAATTAGTAATATCATTTCTAATGTTTACTTTACTATATATATAAAGTAGAGTGATCGTGAAAAAAATTTGATCTTGGGATTTTGACGGCATTATATATTTTGAGGTCCCAGAAGTCTTTTTATGAATTTTTTTCGTTGAAGTTTGTGTATGTGAGGATGGGTGGCTGGGTGAGTATGTTTCAAAAGGTTGTGGACACGCTATGGTCTAGAATCTAGAAATTGATATATTACACAGAAATGGGCCTCAAAGTGTAGATGAGCCCTATTCTTTGGGAGCAATTTTGAATGAAGGAAAAGTCACGCAAAAAAACACCTTTAAGACAACTTTTTTTTACTCCTAAACTACTAATTCTAGAGTTTTGAATTAGTAGTTCAGGTGTAAAATTAGTTTATGAATTATTACCATAAATAAACGTTATATCTTGACTGCTAGTGTCATTGAATAACCTAAGAAATAGCATATAATTTGTATATGTTTTGTAATATAGAACGAACGAGATATTGTGTAATTTTCATACTTCAGAATTACCCAAAGATGATATGATTCATAAGCAGAAAAAGATCTATGTTCGATGTAAAGTTTTCTTCAAAGGCGTAACATACAGATTGATTAGAGCATTTTGTGAGACAAATCCATCTTACGATGGAAAGCAACGGAAACTGCTGCCTTATTGGCGTTTATTTTTTACATGTAAGAATTTTATTTTTCTTATATCTCATATTAAGTCATTGAGATATTTCAAATCTCTTCATTAAACCTCTAAAAGACTACTTTACTTTAGTCAGTTTACTTTATGATCTAAGTCAATGTAAATAAATAAAAACAAAACTGCCGAATATAGACAGTGATCCATTAGTCAGGATGAATATCACATGTTTTTTTTTTTAATCTAATTATACCTCAAATATTGTTTTCTTTAGAAATTTTATTTCAAAGGTTATTTTTACTAAATCATTTTCAAAACGTTTTTGTAATAATAAGTTCAAAACGATGTTAAAATAGCATGCGACCTAATACGTTTGATGTTTTAAAAGTGATTATTTTCATTGAAAATTGAAAAGAATCCCATTAAAAATAAATTTCTATTAAATGAAATACCCATATCATAAAACATATCTCTTTTTACCAGTTATTCGACAGCAAAGTGAACTTGAGTGCGCATAAAAGTTCAAGGTGTTAGTCTAACAATATAACATGTCACAAAGTGGATGGTTTGTTCAATTACTATGCAATTAAAGAACCACATATATGACGCAGCTTATATATAGGAAATTTTACACTCAATTATGCTATAAATAAATATATTCTCAAACTGTTATATAAAGTCTCATTTAGATATAATATAAATGTCTATAAGCAGATGAGTAATAGTATTACATACATATGGGGATTGTACAGATAGTGATCAACAAGTTATCAATATATACACTTATTTTGGTACATCACACAAATAATTCATATAATATTCTTGGTCTCACTACAGAAATAATAACACTTTTGTAACGCCAAAGAAAAAAAAAACGTGTTGCCAAATAATCTCTTGCAGGAGAACATGACGTTAGCTGCCATCGCTAGTGGATATCATTTGATTTGAGTATGTAAAACTGATTAATTAATAATATATGTTTTCTAAATATATATTCACTCCAATCTTATAACAGAGTACAGCACGCAGGAAAAAGATAATACCCACTCAGAGTGACTTGGTATTTATGATGTTTGACAAATAGGAAGAAAATATAATTTAATTAAATACCAGGAAGTCATAAAACTCCCGGTATAATATTCGATAAAAACCAAAAATGTAAAACATAATTCAAATTTGGAAACATTTTTTGAGGAATAATAAATGTAATTATCCTACATCTTAGGTTAAGAATGATCTTAAAACGACATATTTTCTTAGATGTTTCTGATATTTTCCAGATAAAATAGAAATATTTTCAAGTTTTAAATGGGAACATTCGTCTTAAATATTCAATGGAGAAGGAGTTCAGGAAACGTAACTATGTAAGATCCTCTGGCTATTGGAATAAAAGCTTTTTTTCCTGTAAGGTATTATGAAATATACACTTTGGATTTTCAAAAATGTTGCTAACGCCGTAGTCATACTGATGACATTTTATGAATCAGTGGTGTAATTTACAAAAATAAGAATATATGTTCATAAGGTGATCAATCACTATCTGTACAACCTCTAGGATTGAAAGACTAATAAACATGTCCCATTTAGACATTCATATTATACCTAAATGTGACATTATATATCTTATACTGAAGAAGTATTATAATATGTTTACTTATAGTACAAGTGGGTGTAGGCCACTCTAGATTTTTAATATATGATTTACAGAAATAAGAATATTTTTTTGATTAGACAACGAAATTTACATTATATAAAGGAACAAACAATCTTGGCTGATTAATGGTTTCGCCTATTAGGTGATATTACAAGCCAAATTTCAAAACTTTTCACTCAACGGACACAACAGGACCCAAGAAAATCAGTTTTCCCGATAACTCAGCAGAATTCTCTATGATAAAAATTGATTAAATTTTGAACCATTTTTTAGGAGGTTTTGATTATTTAGCGTGTTTACAAACTCTATTTGATACATGGTCAACCACCTGCACCGAAATCAAGAAAAAAACTTCAAAAATGTTCTAAAAAAAATTTAAATTAGTTAAAATTATAAGACAAATACTTCATGATTACTATAGATTTATCTTACCTGCAGTAATAGAATTAAATTTCCATGTTAACCTTAATTTTAAAATCTTCAATTTTGTTCCATTATTAATTGTTTCTAAATTACTAAATTAAATGTTTTGCATTAGATATACGGTGATCTTGGTCCTCTGTTGGGAACTTTTCGTGTGAGGCATACCACTTCATGAAGGTATCAATATTCTGCATCACTCTATTAAGTTATTTTTATTTTGGCTATTATTCTAAACTAGTTATGTTTTATAAGGGTTAGAAAAAAATTAGTTATTATGTCCTTCTAGATTATAGTGTAACATTTTATTAATCACAAACAAAATAAAAGAGACTGAATATGAGATCATTTAGATATGATAAAAATATGTCAGGATTTAAGTTAAAACAAAAAGAATACTAATAAGTGATTGGGTGATATGACTAATAAATAAAACGAGAGCTGATTCATTTCTTTTTATTCTTTACAAACTTTTCTTGATTCTGTAATAAATAATCTATTTATAAAAAAAAATTGGATCTCAGTATGTGTTTGTTCTTTGAAAAAAATAAATTCTTAATATATAGATAATAGTGAATGTTCAATTTCTTCGTAAACTTGAAAAAGGAAGACAATAGAAGTCCATTGTATGATGTATAGGTAATAGTTAAGGGTGTTTTCTTTCGAAATTTTCAAAGAGGAAGACAGAACAAGGAGTTGATTTTCGATGTATAGGAAATAGTTAAGGGTGTTTTCTCCAAAGAGTAAGAGTATAGAAGGATCAATTTTACGATGTATAGGTAATAATTATAGTGCTTTTATAATTCGCAAACGTTTCAGAAGAAGATAATAGAAGTAGTCAGCTATACAATGAATAGATATTAGCTAAAAGTGGTGTCATTCGTAAACATTTTAGAGGAAGGCAATAAATGTAGTAATTTTACGATGTATGAATAGTAGTACAGGGAAATTTGATTTGTAAACTCTTCAAGGAAAGACAGTAAAAGTAATCAATTTTCCCATGTATAGATAATAGCTAAGGGATTTTTCTTTGTGAACTCTTCATAGGAACGTAATAGAAATAGTTATCTTTACGATGTATAGATAAGAGTTAAGGTTGCTTTCTTTCATACATTTTTCAGAGGAAGACAATAGATCTGGTCAATTTTAGAATGCATAGTTAATAGCTAAAGTGTTTTTATTCGTGAACGTTTCAGAAGTGTAGTCAACTAATACCTAATATCTGATAGAATCATCACAAATTGCAGCAACTCTTGAACAGCGTATTAAGCACTGAAATTGCCGTTGAAATCCAAATCACTGAATTTGGATATACATTTGGATATCACTGAGGAGTAGTATAGATTTTAGATAAGGGTGTTGTCATTCGTAACAATTTCAGAGGAGGGTCTCTGAAAATTGAAGTAGTCAATTTTACGATGTTTGAATAATACGGAGGGGATTTTATTTCTAAACTTTTCAGGCAAAGGCAGTAAAATTAATCCATTCTCCCATAGATAATAGCTAAAGGAATTGACTTTGTGAATTCTTTAGAGGAAGATAACAAAATTAGTCAACTTTACAACGTATAAATAATAGCTAAGGGTACAGTCATTTGTATACATTTCAGAGGAAGACAATGAAGTAGTCAATTTGAACAAAGGGTATAAAGCTTTTGATATTGTTACAGTGGCAACCCCAATGTAAAAAATTGGTCCTTTGTGGTATAACATAATGAAAATTCAACATTGGGAGTCCTAAATTTTGGCTAAATAAAATTTATTTAGAGTATGTATTTTCAAAGAGGCTTGGGAGCGTCAGCTTAACATCCTCTCTGATTGACGCGACGTTTTTTTATATTTTCACCTCTTCCATGATAAAATCAATGGTTAGAATGAATAACAAATCCAGGATCTCCTAGATGGATTGAATCAAGTATCAAAGCCATTGACGAGAAGAGTACGCAAGCCACTGGGCTACCCTGACCTTTGATATCAAACATAAGCGTCTTTGCATCTTTGCAACTAGAAAATGAAAGTACAATGCAACATTAAAAAAAATTAAGTTGAATAAATTTGATTGCTTTATTGCTACAGCTAATAAAAGTAATGTAACTGAGCAAGCAGTTCTTAAAAAAAAAAACAAAAAAAACCTTTCAACGAGATTATAAAATTTCATATAACCTTTTGACATTACTACTGCTTTATTACCTTAAAATATATTTCATTCTTAACTGCACTAATCTCATTAACTTTTTAACTACAAAAAATACTGAAGCTTGTATACATATTTAGCATTTAGTTTTGCAGTAATTAATATGAACTAGGAACAAAGAGGAAGTTTAGGTGTAATATTACCATTTATATCCAAGTCAAACATAGATTAAGATCATAATTCATTACAGGTTCTGAAATACTAAATATAAGGATTGGACGCCTGTTAAAATTATAATAAACGATTTTCTTGCATTATATTTGAAGCATTGTATTTAGTTATATTAAGGATCATTTGGGCATGATTGACGAGGTATACATGTTGTATTTCATTATATTTTAAACCCTCAATTATGGTAATTAACCATTTTTTTTGAAGCAGTTAAAAATACTCAACAATGTTTTATAAATTATTGACCTACACCTAAAAATGTTAATAGCAGCCTTGAATGAACTCTATGGCTTGTTTCACCTTTTAACGTACAGAATTTATATTTATACTTTTTGGATAATAATTTCCAAAAATAAGCAAAATAATAAGTTGTTAATAAATTTTTCATATGTTAGTTCACTACATTACACCAAAATAAATGGACTTGTGCTCCAGGAACTGTATTAAGTAATAAGTTACTGATAATTAATGAGTTTAAATTATTTCATAAATTTGGCACTTTAGTTTATTTCGAACTATTGCTATTCATTTTGATTTCTCAATTTAGTAACAGTAATGAAGTGAATACATATTGATAGAAACTACAATATTTTTGGCTTAATTAAAATAATCCAAGAAGTATTTATAATACTCCAAGCTTTGATTATTTTAAATTAACCCGAAAAGGTTGTAGTTACGTCTACTAGGGTGTTTGTCATAATTCGTCCTAGTAACTCAAGTAAATAATCTAAAATTAAAATTTTCCAAGTTTAATATTGTAATAGTACTGTTTAAATTTGTATTTAGAACATTATGTTAACTTGGAAATGCATAAATACTATAATGAAGTATAAATTAAAGTTGGATATATACATATATATATAAAGGTTTCACATAAACACGTGAAATAACAATCAATGATCAAACCACAATAAGAAATGGGAAAACAAGGCTATGATCTTTCAACCGTAACAAGCGGTCTTCGTCAGAGTCAAAAACCCAACAGTCAACAACCCAAAAAACCCAACAGTTGGGTTTTTGACTCTGACGAAGACCGCTTGTTACGGTTGAAAGATCTTAGTCTTGTTTTCCCATTTCTTATTGTGGTTTGATCATATATATATATTATATAAGAACTTAGACTTGTTTTCCCTTTTCATATTGTGGCTTGATCATTGATTGTTATTTCACGTGTTTATTTAATTATCCCGAAAATATTGTAGTTATGCTTACTAGATTGTTCATCATAATATTTTACAAACAAATCAAGTAAATAGTTTTTTTCAGAACGGCTTTTTTACATAAGAAAGTGATTCAGTAGATTAGTTGCAGTTGAGGAATATGAAAAGAAACGGCTAAAAACCATGATTACAGCAGTGGCAATGGTTCACCATTTCACCATGTCACCATTTTATCGCAAAGTGTAGGTTTTCATTCCTTTTTTTTTTTTTCTAGATAGTTTATATTTTTAACGCTTTCACTTTAAATCTTTAATATAATAACAAATTAATTTTACTATTATTATTATCGTTCAAAAATCATCATAATTTAACTCATTAGTTGTATAGTCAGTAATTGTGTGGTGTTTACTCATTCTGGGGTGAATAAATAATTCAAAGTCTCCAGACATAATAAAGAATCTTTTTTTTTTCTACGCGTTTCAAACACTTCGTGTTCAGTTAAAGACTGGACTCTGGTTGGTCGTCTACTCCTACATTTAGAAGGTTACCTGACAATGAAAATGAAGTGTTCAAAAAGCGCAGAATATAAAAAAAGATTATTTTTTGTGTGTGGAAATTTTGATTTATCTATTTATCCCAGTGTCATCATATTTTGTTATGTTACCAAATATAAAACTGTATTGAAACAAGAAGGTATAGTAGATAACTAGAGCTGCACAAGGTCTCTAGAAAGCCACACCTCTGATGCAGATTCCTCAAAAGAATATTGCACCTTAATAATGATTCTTGATTAGGAGTCATAAATATTGCATAACTATACATGTATCTAGAGCCAGGTATCTCTAATGAGTGCCTGGAATTATAGAAGCTCGGAACCAATAGCATAACGTCCTCTTCAAAGAGAAACATCCTTAATTTTTTTCACTTTCCTCAAAAAAAAAAAAAAATAATAATGCAGCTCCAATGTGGGAACTGAACAAGATATATATTAGAAGTAGGTAAAACCGTCATACCTCGTAAGATGATCAAGGAGTCGTTGGAGCGCTTTCGGACGTTTACCGCATGGTAAAATATAGCAATGTTATTTTCTTACAGAGATAACAATATTTTTACAAAGTATGACCAATGAAATGAACGAAATTATTAAATTATTATAAATTATTACCTAGTTAGGTTTAGTATGTGGCTGTATCTAAGACAACATATATGTAGCACTCCACAATCAACTTTGTAACTCTGCAACAAGTAAATGAATGATCAAACTCATTACAATAAAAAATTTAATTGTTTTATTTTAATGTGGCTATCGTGTTGACGTATTATGAAATTCATGCACAATGAATTTAATGATACAAGTTACATTAAGGTGGTTCTATTCATTTGACCAGTTGTACCTCAAAATAGATCCGGTATAAAGTAAAATGATACTCGTGTGTTTGAGAAAGCAGAACGTAATAGTTCTCATTATTAATTTAGTTTCATGACATTTTGTATGACCAAATTAAATTGCGGAAAATCACCAGAAGGGAAGACTTCAGTTTGAATCTATCATGGGATACAAAACAGTTATATACCTTTTGAAAGTTTCAAAATTATTGAAATACAGAGAGATCAGCAAGTTTCACCGTCACATTCAAACATTCGCACATACATATTATCACCACGTTTGACGTCATTGTCAAAAACAATATTTAGAATGGGGCTTCAAAATGATGTTTTATTTGCTTTCCAATGGTCGCATTTATAGCCATTCATCTTTTAATGCTATTCTAGGGACTAAAAGTATGGCTCATTTGTAGTTTCGCACACATTTTAGTAATGAGTGAGTCACATTGTCGGTTTGATTAAATATCGGGCTCCTAAATTAAAACAGCACTTTAAGAATGTAACTTATGCAGTTAAAACTAAATTTTTTAACTTAAATCTATTTAAAGCAGACCATTTTAGCAAGTACATACCTGACATAGTAAATGCTAGGGTTAGACAGCATAACGCCCTCTTCGAGGAACGACGTGATCCAATTTTTTAACTTCTCCGTTAAAAAAATCAAAGATCAGAGTAGAATTGAACAGGGTTCTACCTGGCGAAAGATGAGCACGCAAGCCACTGGTCTACTCTGGCAACATTTCAAACCTTATAAATCAGTTTTTATCAAATGAAATTCATTTTTCTCTTGATTAATAAATTTTACTCATTCAATTGGAGTATCTGTACAGATCTATTCTTGCATTCAGTAATAAGTTGAATGGAGTAGTACCAAAACCACCAATAAAAAATGAAAGATAATTGCCACATTTAATGTAATATTTTCTTTTCAAATATCTTATAACTAAGAACAAGTAATATTTATGTTCAGATGATATTTAATACTAAATTTAAGTTTTCTTATATAACCAGATATGAAGTTTAAAATTAGAACGATTCAGTACTTTTACTATGCTAGAGTGCTGCCTATAACCAAAAGAGTTCACAAGCACACCAGTAGTTATATGCCTGAGAAGTGTTATTATATTTTGTCGAACAGTTTGAACTTGAATTAGAGTGAACTCTTTATAAACTAGACGTTTCGTTGTAGAAGTAAATAAAAAAATGGTTGGGAAGACCCTGACACATGTAAATCTATCAAAATCACAAAATGTACCATTTTCAGTACCACCCTATTCAATACAGTCAAAAGAAGTGCATGTTTATGTTTAAAAGCAAAAACATCACCCTATATATATATATATAGTTTTCTATGAGTTGTCCGGGGAAAGGAGTATGATTCGTTGCGATGTTGACCAATGGAAGTGGAGTTTACAGGTCCGTGCGTAAGGTCCCAGTTGCCCGCTGCTCAGCAAAAAGCCTCTGCCAATAGGTGTAGAGGTTGCACAGTCCCTCTGTGTTAAATGATGTTTGGCAGAAAACATTAGCCTCACTTTACAGTGAACTCCTGTTCCCTTTCTACTTTTTATTTTATATATATATATATATTTTAATATTTTTTATATTTTAATATTTTTATATATTTATTATTATTATATTTTATATTATATTAATATATTTTTATATTTTAAATAAATATATATATAATATATATATATATATTTAAAACAATTTCTCATACGCATGATTACGACATACCGTAGTATTATGGACTTATGGTTCAAATTTATAACCATATGGTCTACTTAGTATGTAAAGGATAAGGTACTACATCAAATAACTTTATCTTAAATTGTTTGTTGTTTATAAAAATATTTTATAAAGTGAAAAATTGATAAACACCATAGATAAGATTGAAGCAGTTCTAAGTTTTTTAAAGATCTTTATACAATATTCTGGTGGCATATTCTCTTTGTTCCATTCATAACATTAAAAACGACATACATACAGTATTGGTGATACTGTTACATTACCGTCCAGAAAAATTTAATTTATTTTTACATTGTAGTCTGTTTTTTAACATATAATAATTCCATTTTTTTTTATTTTTGATTTATAACTATAGTTAAATAGAACTTTGTAGTTTATAGAGCGGGAAAAACATGTGTCAGTAAAGGTCATCATTGGGTGATGGTTACATTATCTACCCACGTGAGTAATGTGCCATTGGCTCTGTGCCAATGTTTCGTCTGCATATGCAACCTACAGGACGCAGCCTTGAGTCAGAGACATTTTTATCATCTCAATAAACTTCAAGATAAATCTGCCTGGGTCATATTGATCAATAGCATTTAAAACACAAAAGCAAAGATAAAATCAGAAGAGTAAAAAATATTTCACAAGTGGTCTTTGTCAGAGTCCAAAATCCAACTGATGAATTTTTTTCAACAAGGAGTTCAAAATCCCATGAAAACTTAAATGGATGAATAAACTGCATTATTTTAAGTTTTGGGAAATTTATTGAAAATACCAATGGAACGCAATTAGGGATAAAACTCCATCATTTTATTTGATAGTGTTATTTTTCAATTATTAATGTTTATTTTATATTTTATATAAATTTTATATTTTTTTAATATTTTAAATTTATGTTAGAGGTATTTTTTGATTTCAGTAATGCTTTCAGTTGAAGTTTTCGTTCACTCCAATTCCTTACCTACCCTACTTCCTGCTACAATCTCTGCTTAAATTAGCTTTAAATAAATCACTTTTTTTTATTTCTATTACAAAACCAATGAACAATTATTTTTCCATTAATCTTTAACTCACAAGATGGATTAGTTGATATAAAACACACAAGGAATATGTCAAACTCGCTGTGATATAGATTTTTTTCTTTGAATCATGTCCAAGCCATATATTTCCTAATGTAATGCAATTACATCTTCCATTACTGTTGGTTTCTACTTAAATACAATCATAGCTGATGCGATGCCACCATTAGTAGTAATAACACTCTGTGTTTGCTGTTAGACGTTTCGAACGTTTTAAATCAACATTGTAATATGCAACATGACTAGTGGCTCCATTATCAACAATACGATCTTAGCAATTTGTGCCAGCAACAATTTGTCTGGCTGAATGGTTAACACCACCATTTCTCTTTTATCAGTTTTTTTAGTATCACCTTTGCTAACATGATGTCTAGTTTCCATTAGCTTTCAATTTATGACAGTATTTCGTTTTGTTTTTGATTTCTTAAAAAAGTAAGAACTATTTGACCTTTTGTGTTTTTATTTTTTTTTATTTTGTGGGATTACTTGATTTTTCTAGAAGAGATTTCCAGGTTAGCTCAGTGGTTAACATACTTGCCTATATACTGGTAGGTCAGGGGTTCAATACCTACTCTGGCTCCTGATTTATTCACGTAGGAGGTGAATAAATCTGAGCACATCGTCCCTCAGAAAGGATATTAAGCGGTCGGACTCAAGTCTGTATGTTGTCAGGTACTCGTTATAGATCTCTACTCTAAAAACAGTTGAGTTAGGCAAAATTTTGGAGTCCCAATGTAGAATGAGTCTTCTTTGTGTTGTATTACGAAGGGCCAATGTTCAGCCTTTGTGTGTTTCCTTGTGAGGGACTTCCACTGAAACCTAAACTAACTTTTCTCTAGAAGAGCTTCATCTGTACTCCAATTGTCTCAATTAGCCAAAATTCTTTTGTATGAACAACCTTTTTCACAACCATCTAATAAAAAATGACTTAATAAAAATATCCTTTCAGAAGAGTATCCAAAATTTACATATAAACCATATATCTGGAAAAGTTTCATTACCGTCATTTGCAATTTTTATGCTCGTGTTGGTCCATATATTCTTCATTTTAAAAAATGACTGGTATTGTTTTTTTATATACCCAAAATCGTATGCCCTACCCTGCATTTAGGCAGGGATCTTTAACATTACCTGATCTTATATCTTTAAGTACTTCACATTATATAAAGGGTCGGAAACAAGAGATTAGCGTTTTCTTCAAGGAACGACAGGCTCAGATCTTTTTGCCTTTCCAATGAATAAATCGATAACCAAAGTGAATATCTAACCCTGGGTCTACCAGCTAAGAAGCTAGCAGTTGAACTACTGGGCTGCCCTAGCCCCTCGCTACACTGAATACTAACTAACTTAAGAAATGTATACTAACAAACAAAAAGCCTTTCAAATGTATATTTCCAAAAAAGTAAGGCGTCAAGTACAATTAAATATCATAGCAAACTTCCATTATATACGAATAAATATATATATTTATTTATATTGATAATTCAATCTGACATAAAACAAAGAAAGATGTAATTCTAAAATATAAGTCCAAAGAAAACATATGCTAAGAGGAGTAACCCAAGATCAATAACTAATGACTTTTATTCGTCCCCATCGTATTCTTTCTAATGGTTTAAAATAAGTTCTACGTTTTTTTTTTTGTATTTTATTTCAGCATGTTCCACTGTGTATTACATACATCATCGTCAAATTGTAGGCAATACTTCTTTCACTAACACTAGAAAATACTTATTTTAACTTATTTTACATTCATTCATCATTCAACAATTAATTATCTTTTTCTTAAATATCTATGCTATACAAAAATTTTACAACTTCCTTATTATAACCTTTTTTAATTCATTAGGAAGGCTTAACGGGCCACTCCTCTCCACACACCAAGAGAGTGTGTTCTACGTAGTTCTACGTATTAATAAACAGATTTCCTCGTTAGAAATATTTTTTTTATTTTTTTAAAAATATTTCAAAGTCTAGGAAATGGGTCTCTTTCCACTCTCATATAAAAGTATGTCTTAACTAATATAAGCAAGTCTGTCAAGTATGACAGGTCGGAATATTTTGAGCAATAATTTTGCATTTCTAGAGCTATATTTTCAATTTTAATCAGCAAAAAATCATGAAAATTTTCGTAATATTCAAATTGTATTTAGACGTCCCATATGTTATAAAATAATAGTGGACACCTCAAAATATATAAATTTCTCGAAATTTTGAATTTTTTTACTTTACTATAAGTAGTATAGTGATCATGAAAAAATTCGATCTCGAGATTTTTACAGAATTACATGTTTTGAGGTCCCAGAAGTCGTTTTATGAAGTTAGCATTGCTTGCTACCACACTACGGTCCAGAATCTTTCATGGATCAAGTTGATATTTTACACAAAAATGGACCCCATAAAGACGAAGATCCCTATTCTTTGTGAAGAATTATGCATGATGGGAAAGTCACTTTTTTTGCCAAAAACCGTTTTTTAGAAAACATTTATTTCTCCTAAAGTGATAACCCTAGAGTTTTGAAATGTTGACATTATCTTTGAAGTTACAAATGCAACAAATGAAATATATATTCAGAATTTTAAAACAACGGGAAATATTTTTTTTCAATAAAATGTAAAAATTTTGACTTATAATTCAATCTCAAACATTGTGAGAGCAATACAAGCCATACTGTTTGACGGATCAAAATGAAACTATGCCTAAAAATAGAACATTATGTGGAAAATGAGTTGAAATATTTTTTTTTAAAATTATATTCGCTAAAGGGTCGTTACAGTACGATTTCTGTTTTCAGAAAATGTTTTTTTGAGAACATTATATGGAGAATGAGATGAGATATTTTTTTTCAAAATTGCATTCGCTAAAGGGGCGTTACAGTATGATTTCTGTTTTCAGAAAATGATTTTTTGACGCTAAACGACTCATTAAAAAATAATAAAAATTTGACCAAAAATGGAATGGAAAATTAGCAATTCAGAAAAAAAAATCATGAAGTTTTAATTACGGGAAAGAGCAATAACGCTATAAAAACTGTTTATTTTTTATCCTAGACTAAGAGATCACCTGCTATACTTGTCGAATTTTTTATATTTTTTTACATTGTTTACATTGACTTAGAAATTTTTTGAGCGAATCTACTGAGATAAGATTGATATTTATAAAGGAACAATTTAAATTGTTTATTGACTTATATGAGATGTAAGAGGAATAATATTGTGCAGGAAAATGATAACACTCACTCAGAAAAAATTCGTATATGTTATTTGACTAAGGGGAAGGAATATTATCTTATTAAATACTAAGAAGCCAAAAAATTCCCAGTATAATAAAATTCTTTAAAAAACCAAAAATGTAAAAGATAATTCAGAATTGAAATCTTTCGTTTAGGGATTAATAAATGTAATTATCCTACATCTTTAATTATAAATCACCTTAAAACTACATTTTCTTAGCTGTTTATGATGTTTTTCAGAGAAAAGAAGGGTATTTTCCTGTTTTAAATATGAAAATTTTACTTTAATATCCAATGTAGAAGGATGTCAAGTAAACGATGTAAGAAATCCACTGGCTATTTGAACAAAGCCATGTTCTCTTGTAGGAGAATATTTCGTATCAAGAAATGTTCACTTTGGTTTTTCAAAAATGTTATTACTGATGTAGTTATACTAATGAAATTATTTTCATCAGCTGTGTGATGTACAAAAATAAGCTTATATACTGATATGTCCTTCAATTACTATCTGTACTACCTCAGGAATGAAAGACTAATAATCATATCCCATTTAGATGTTTACATTATGCTTAAATGAGACGTTATGTGTTCTATACTCAAGAAATTCGACAGTAAGTTACTTATAGTAAAGTTGAGTGTAGGCCACTCCAGATTTTTTGTCATTACATTTTAGTGATATCATAAAGTTTACTCCAAAATATCAATGTATCGGAGGTGAGATACAATTAGAAATTGTGGACGAATGTTCTAGGAATGGCTGTAAACATTTTTACATGTTATAATCATAAGATCTGCAAAATTGAATAGTGGAGATCTGTTGTATATAATTATTGATATTATTTAAAGAAAAGGACTTGTTCATTATAACTGTAAAGTAACTAGAACTATGATCTTAATACGAGTAAATTTGATTAAATAGGTTAATTGCATTGATTACCCATGTGTTATTTATCAAAACCAGTATTTACATAGCAGTCTTAATTGCAGACTAATCCAGATATCCTTAATATTTTTCACATTTAAAGTTTAAGTATTTAAAAAAAAATCATCAGGTTTTTTTAGGTCATAGAATGAAGGTTTTTATAAGAAACTGGCTTTGGGAAAACTAATATATAGTCCATTAGCTTCAATTTCTTCTATAATTGAGTTTCATTCAAAATAAATCGGAAAATATTTTGTTAGTTTCGCTTCTCTCATAATTACTAACCTTGATGATATTAAACTCAATATTATTTTTGAGAGTTATTCTAATGAATATTTATGTATATATAAATATATTTTATTATATTCAATACAACATATTTATGTTTGTGAGCATGTATCATTAAATTATACATTAAAATAATACTTTTGTGTTCAAAAGATAAGGAAAGATTTTTTATTTTTTTTTTTCTTTACTGTATGTAAAGTAAAGTGATTATAAATATGTGATCATAGGTAAAGTATCCGATCTCAAGAAGTTGACGGAATTATATGTTTTGAGGTCTCAGGGCAGGAGAGTATGTATCTAAAGTTCTTTACAACGATACTGTCCAAAATCTTTGACGGATCAAGTTGATATTTTCACAAAAATTGACCTCATAAAGTAAACGATCTCATTTGTTTGGAGAGAATTATGCATTATAGGAAAGTCCCTTTTTTTTGACAAAAACCTGTTTTTACAATACATTTCCTTTTCTTCTAAACTACTACCTCTAAAGTTTTGAAATTTTGGCATTATCTTTGAGGTTACAACTGCAATAAAATAAAATTATATCCAGATTTTTAAAACAAAGGAAAATATTTATCTTCAATGAAATGTAATGTTATGTTTATCCTAGACTATGGGATCACCTACTATACTTGTAGAATTTATTGATTTTTTTTTACATTTTTTGGATTGACTTTGCTAAATATTTTTGACTGAATCCACTGACATAAAATTGACGTTTATAATGGAAAAAAATAAATAATTTATTGACTTATAAGAGATATAAGAGGAATAATATTTTGGTATGTAAAAAATTACTCCCAATAAACATAAATTTCTGTTGCTAATTTGAACTGTCAATTTAATGATTTCATTTATTTTAATGTGGCTGTATTCACATTATGTCAACTGAAACGAGAGAATAATTAATTGATCCGGTACTATCTGAAAAGATCATGCTGATGGGGCAAAACGTTGTAAATATTTCCTAGTTTTTCTTTGTCGAATATTAAAGTCGGATACAAAACATTAAGTATGTAGAATCTTTCAAGTGTCCTTTCAAATTAGTAAGTCATTTAGTATAAAGAACAATAATATACTGTCTCAATGTTTTATAATTAATTGAATACAAATGGTTTTTTCCTGGACCAAGAAACTATATAACTCTCAAATGCCATTATGATAACTCAAATGGAGAGAATTCGGGAGTGTTTCAAATATTCTCCTCATAAACCCAGCCAAGGGAAAGATGAAATCATCAAAAATGTATTCCAGGGACCTCAACCCCATAAATCTATCATTATATATTTTTATCACCACCACTATACTTTATAGTAATCAAACAAAAAAAATGTGCAAGCGTATGATAAAAAAAAACAAAAAAATGTGTATTCAAACAGAAAATACATCATTTACTATTGATATATGCATCAGGTGCTATATTTAAATAATAATAATATATTGGATAATATATTCAAACAGGCTACAACACTTATGATGAAGACTACAAACTGCTAAGGTAAATTCTGAATTATACAATTACTTGTAAGGTTAGTTCTACAGAAGAATACAGACATTCTGATTTACTACTGAATCTGAAATTTTGTGAACAATGGTCACAAAGTTGGGGTAAAGAAATTCAACGCTAAAACAACGCTTGTAGCGTTTCATATTTTTTAATCTATAACTTTTTGGTAAAACCACTTAACTACCAAGCCTGGTAACTAATATTTTTTGTATGTAATTGACCTATAATTATTAATATATGACAATAATTATTCCAGGGATATTTACCGTGAAAAAATAATAAACCTTAATAAAATTAAAACTCAATATAGAAGAAGTTTTATCATAAAATATGATATATGTACTATATCGAAGATATAGTACAAATATCTTATTAGTATATCCACTAATCTCACAATTAATTGCTTACATTAACTTAAGATTTTTTTTTAAAGCCAGCTAAAGTGATGATTACAGTTTAATATATGTTTTAGAAAATCTCGAAGAATTTTAATCATGCAGTATTAAAGGGGAAATGGAATACACATACAACATGAACGAATGCAATTTAGTGGGCACAAGATGATAATGTTTTCTTTATAAACGCATAATGAACCCTTATTCACAGTATCATACTTCTTTCAGCTAAATAGTGCATAAGTAAGGATAAGTAAATCTGATATATAAATAGTTATGGTTTGCAATATCATTATATTATATATAGAATTGTATTATATAGAATTGTATACATAATGTATGATTATATAGTACATAATGTCTCAAATTATTTTGTATGATAAAATAATACTATTTAGATGTTAAATTAACAGTTACAATTATTTCCTAGTTTTTTAGTCGACTCTTCTATTTGACTAGGAAATATGATATTAAATTGTGGAATATTCATGGTAAGGTAATAATGAATTCAAAATGTGAAGAATTATTGAACAGAAAATTATGGGCTATTAACGGAGACTTCAATGGTTTGATACTGATAATATACATTCAGTATTCAGTAATAATACACTCAGTATCTACACATACATAATGTATGACACATAATTGTATACGAACATAATTTGTAATATGTAATTGTATGATATACAAACACAATACATGTAATATATCCAGAGCAGCAGTATTAGAAGTTGTTCACTTTTTCATATTAAAATCATTTATTGATTTAGCAAGTATATGGTACAGTATTCATGATGAATAAATTTTTATACTTAATTTTTACAGGGTTGATTGTTAAATTGTTCTCAGAATCCAGTTTGTTGATGACAATCTGAATGTAGCTTGGTAGGTATCTACACAAAATGTTTTTAACACTAAACAAATTGAACATTTAAACAAAGTGTAAATCATTTAACAAACGTATATTTTTTAGTGCTTTAAATTTTCTTATTAGTTTTAACTTTTTTTTTTTTTTTTGGTCATATAGAAAGATGATAGAGTGATTTTGTTGGTCACTACTTAATAAATTGATACACATTTTACCCGCTTATCTTAGAATTTCAGAAACATTAAATATCTTATTAAATTGAGTTACAATCCGAATTTTCATGTAAAACATTTACGATTTTAGCACACTGAAAGGAGAATATTATATACAAAACCGCAAGTATGGTTTTCAGTCAAATCAATCTAAATGACAATCTCATTATGCTACTACATTTTTGTTGTGGTTGACAAATGAATTTATCCGCTTTAAAATAAAGAAACCAATTTAAATGAATTTTAACAAACAAATCTTGAGAAAAAGCATAACAAAATTAGATTGCTATAATTTTATTTCTCAATTTTAATTAATTGCTAATTACTAATATATATACATGACATAATTGGTGCCATTTTTGATATCATTTGATCAATTTTTAAAATAGTTTCAGAAAATATATATTCAACTACTTTTATTAAAATAAAGTCAGTTTAGATTTTCTTATTACTGCTTACATTTATAACTATAAAAGAATGGTGCAAGAAAAAATTGCATGCAATTTGTAAATCCATCTTTGAAAAAGGTATTGGCAATTGGATTTAGTTTCGTGGTCGGGAATGTAGAAATGTTACAGTAAAATCATCATGCGGAGTCTCTCTCAATCAGTTTTCTTTCTTCACTTTACCTGATTCAATAGATCCTCTATGTCTGCTTTAACTCGTTTTTCTTGTTCAAACAAATAGTGATAAAATATTTTATAAGATGCAACCGAACACCAATATCAAATCTAATGGAATAACGTCATTCATATGCTGATTTTTAAATAAAAGAATTTCAAGTGGAGTATATAACATATTATATGAGTATCTGATAGTACTTATTTACAGCTTTGATACTTTTATTCTTTGTAATTAATGAGCAAAAAATGATGGTCCAATAATGGAGACTGCGATGGTATGTGATAGTGGGCAGGTTATAGCTGTGGCTACGTGCTTGCCCCGGGAATGGTACGAGTAGATCCAGACTTTGATACCTACTCTTGATTTCGGTTTATTTAGGTTAGGTTGCAGTGGCAGTCCCACAAGGGAACACACGTAGGCCGAGCATTGGCCCTTTGTGATACCACACAATGAAGATTGATTCTACAGTGGGAATCCTAAATTTTGCCTAACTCAAATGTATTTAGAGTAGGGATCTTTAACGAGTACCTGACATCGTACAGGCTCGGGACCGACAGTTTAACGTCCTTCTCCGAGGGACGACGTGCTCAGATTTATTCACCTCCCGCGTGAATAAATCGAGGGCCAGGTGAGGATTGAACCCCGGTCTTATCAGTTCAGAGGTGAGCACGTAACCACTGAGCTAGCCTGGCCCCCTTCGGTTTATTTACTCGGGAGGTAAAAAAAAATCTAAGCACATCGCCCCTCAAAAAGTAGATTAAGCTGTCGGTCCCCAGCCTGTACAATGTCAGGTACTTGTGATTAAGTACATTAATCGTCCCTTATTTAAATATACTTGATGACATTAAGCTAACGCTTCCAAGCCTCATTGAAGATACATACTCTAAATAAATTTAATTTAGTAAAAGTTTAGGATTTCCAATCTAGAATGTTAATTGTGTCATATCACACAGTGCTAATTCTCTGGTTCTATCTGTTTTCTTGTGAGGCTGCCACGAGAACGATTGCCTCGATTATTTGCGATCGAGTTATACCCTACAAAACACATGTACGAGTATAATGCTCAGTCTGGTTTGGAGCAGCGCCCACAAGCAAGAACTTCATCAAAACAGTACAGAATAAATGTGCTTGCATTATAGCTAGGGCTCCATGGTACGCTAGAAATGTTCATATTCCTCATGATTTGAGTTTGGAATCTATTGAATCCTACATTACTTGACTTGTCACTAATGAAGACAAAAAACTGCCCACCCATCCAAATCTCCTTGTTCGGGAACTAAATCCACCCCCCAACCTTTCGTAATCCCAAAAACCTCAATAGCTTCCTACTTAAGCTAACAATGACGACCAGATGACTTCTAATGTGTACAGTACCTCAGAGAATCAAAGCCGCAAGACCATACGACCACGAAGATGACACCATTCCCTGACAGACATAATCCCCTCTTATGTAAAATTACAAAACAATAAAAAAAGGCAAAAAATAAAAGTCTTGTAATTTCCTTGCTTATTGTGTTTGTTACTGTCTGTTTATTTGCTTGAATGCTCTGTTTAGAGGTATCTTCCCAGAATTATTTTGAAATATTGTGCTAATCTGTTTGAAAATTGTGTTCTTTGGTAATTAGTAATAAGTAATTTTGTGATAAATAATTATGTTTAAACAACAAATGTCTGTTTCTAAGTAAGAACAATAACACTGGGTATTTTATGATCCTTTTGTGGTTTCCATTTTACTGTATTTCTGTTTGTTATTTTGTTTTCTGCTGGTTGGTATTCCGTGGATATATTTGTCTTGCTTTACTTATATCATTAATAAATTCGTATTTAGCCTTGAAAATGTCAAACAATTTTTGGCGGAACGTCGGCGTACAAACAGTGGTTTAGTTTTCTTTGTGACCAAAATCCTCAAGAACCTTTTCTTTGAACTTGATAAATCAGTGGTTGAGAAGCTACTTCAATATTAATTTATCAATTTCAAATATATGTATACTTTTTCGTTGGAAATACGATCCGAAACGGACAAATATAGTTAAAAAAAAAACATAGAGAAATTAAAAGCACACACTTACAGTATCTAATATTTGGTTTGAACCGTCTTCAGAAGAGATAAGAGAGGGAAACTAAGCGCACTGGTTCAGAGACTGAACGGTTTTTTGCACTGGGTCTCCAACCATCTCTGAACCAGTACGCTTGGTTTCCCTCTCTTATCTCTCCTGAAGACTGTTTAAACCGAAAATTAGAGACGGTAAGTGTGTGCTTTTAATTTCTCAATGTTTCTTTTCCTACATTGAAATATATATGTATATATAGAAGTTCAAAATTCATGAAGAGTAACACACAGAGTAAGGAAACACACTTACAGACTCAAATTTTTGGGTAATCCGTCTTCAGGAGAAAAGGGAAAGGGAGACCAAGCACTTTGTGTCTACAACGTGCTTGGTCTCCCTTTCTCTTTTCTCCTGAAGACGGATTACCCAAAAATTTGAGTCTGTAAGTGTGTTTCCTTACTCTGTGTGTTACTCTTCTTGAATTTTGAACTCGTATTGTGTCCAGTTTGGATCGTGTTTCGTTTTATTAAGTGAAATATTATAGAGACATATATTTCTTGATATGAAAGACGGATCCCCGACAATTTCGGTTTATAATTGTGTTTTTTTATTCTGTTTGTTTCTATTCTTCAATTTTGAACTCGTGTTGTGTCCTGAGTAGATTGTGTTTTGGTATTTATAGTGAATTTTTTGATATAAAGAGAGAAATGACCTTGAGAGTGAAAAATTAAAATTCATTTTCTTAATTGGTAATAAACGAAGATTTTAGAGGAATTTTATTTGTATTTTTACGAATATTAAATAAAAGAGAGTAAAATGCATATATTAATATTTAATTAGGTCCGAATTAATTAAAATCTGTAAGAGAGAAATCAGAGAAAGGTAAATTGTTTCCAAGGTAATTATTCTGAGAATATCATCAGCAACACAGTTATACAACTAACAGAACCCTAACAAATTTATAGCTGTATTTTATTTAGAAAATTATGTCGTATGGCTTCTGACATTAAATATTATTATTATACAGTGTTTCCAGGTGCTGATTTGGGTAGAAATAGTAATGCAAATGGGCTAAAAATAGGCATTAAATTTTCCAAACGACCTAAAAAAAAAGCGCAAGTGATATTATAAAGAAAATAACTTCCTAAACAATATTTTATATTTAAAAAAACTTAAACAATCTTTCCTTTAATGAGTTGAACCAAAAATTTCCAAAAAATTTGTCATCCAATGCAGCAACTGAATTCAATTCTTCATGAGAATCCTTGTGGTATCTGATTTTATGGATTTTATTGGTCCCAATTATCTTAATTACGTCAAAATCATAGGAAATCAGGAACATCAAAATCATAACGGCATTTCTATAACTTTTTAGTTCATGTCGTATTGTCATTATACTATTTATTTTTGTTACATTAATTTTGTTTTGGTAACTTGTTTTTGAAGTTTCTTTTTACAGATGTTTACTGAGTTGACCTACAACAGGTTGCATATAAAATGTAAATTTGTAAAACTAGAATAAAAGAAGCTACTATTTCTATTCGCATGACAATTAACATCATAGTTATTCTGTTTATTTGCAGTGTCGTCAACATAAATAAAAGCAGACATAAAAATGAAATTAACGTTGAGATAGATTTTTTACTTTTTAAATACATTCTAAAGGTAATTCTAATTGCACATAATGTTATAAGAGGTACACAAGAGCTGTTCACTACTGCGCTATGTTAAAACATTGGGGATAAAATAAACTGAAATAAATGAATAAATTTATTCTAACAATTGAAACAACTATCTTATAAAAGAAGTAAAATAATATATTTTCACAAACAGTGGTACTGGCAAAAGAATTTTAAGCACCTGTATGCTTAATGTTGTTTAGTTAGAGAAAAAAATACATAAATATGCTATACACTCACTCCTCTAAAAGTTAAACATTTTGCAAGAAAAATACAATACGCTGTATTTACAAACAATGTGACCTACTGAATAATATATAATCCCCATTTACTCATATCACTAACTACCACAAAAATATATAAAAATAAATATCCCCCCCCCCGCCCCCAAAATTAAAACTCAAACCTAACTTTGTACTTCTGACATTTGGTTAGGATGTTGCTAATATACATATAAAATGATATATATCAATTTTAAAACGTGATACCAAATTTTTATCAACAGTATAACTGAAACTAAAATTATAGACTAAAATTTTGAAGCTTACTTTTTACCCCAGAAACATTTTACATTTACTATTCTTTATTGGACACTCTGATGTCATTTTAGATATATAACAATTTTTTCACTAGGTTTATTACCAATTGAGTGATAAAAAAAGTGATTAAACAAAAAGTATATTTAACTAAAAATTAAAAAAAAATTTCAATAATAAGGTATTATTGGTAGATATGGTGGCATTGATTTAGCAGGTTATAAGTGATCTAGTTTTATATACAGGTATTGTGGATGATATGAGGATGAAGAATGATAGGTGGCAAAGACAATTACGGAGAGGTGTCCTAGTGAAGCTAGAAGAAATGTGGGAAGACAAAGAAGAAGATGGGGAGATGAATTAAAGAAACAGTGTGACCAAAGAGGTTCATGGTCTCTCCAAAAAGACCGTGAGAACTGTCAGCCACTCGATAGAAAATCATTGGCTATTATTAGCTCGTCTAACGAAAGGTTGTCCTTCTAATCAAAAAGTCGGGGCCGAAGTTTTTCCCAGTGATAGTTGGAGGAACACAAATAATGACTAAGCCAGCTAGCAAATATCTGCTTGTGACCTTGGGTACAAAGATGGGGTTTCTGCTACAGATAAAGACGGCAACACACAAGACCTCAGAAAGAGTCCGAGAATTAAGCGGACCAATGGCAATGTTGGATGTCCCACGGAAACTAAGCGTCGTCTGTTAATGTTAGCAGCATAGTCAGTGCTGATATATGGAGCAGAGATCTGAGAGAAAGCTGCCATCAAGAAATGCCACAGAAAAATACTGTTTGTAGTTCAAAAGAGAGCAGATTTAAGTGTGTGCTCAGGTTATCACACGTCATCAGAGCCAGAAGTCCTGGTGATAGCTGCCATCATTCCAGTTCATCTACAAGCATGAGAAAGAAGAAGTCTGTAGAAAATCTGCTCCCTCAAAAGTGAGAAGATGTACTTCTCACTAGACAGATGGCAAGAGATGTGGAAACATGGGACTAGAGGGCACTGTACGTTTAAAGTAGTTAGAGATGTCCAATTGTGAGTTAAGAGAGGTCATGGAGAGGTGGGGTATTACCTGATACTATTTTTCAGCGGACATGGATACTTCCACCCTCAACTATACAATATAAAAAAGCACCAGACATCCGAGTGCCTGTATTGCTCAGTAGTAGACGACGTGGAGCACACATTCATTTCATGCCAAAAATTAAATAGCTAAAGGAGAGACTTGATGAAGAGAATCGGTATATTCTCTCCAGAAACTATTATTGTCAAGATGATCCAGAGTGCTGAAGTGGAAAATGGTAGACTGGCTGGTCAGAAATATCCTCAGAATGAAAAAGTGACACTCAGAAGAGCTGGCATTACGTAAGGTTGCTTTATGTAAGGAAAAGAATGGTCTAATCTAAGGTAATGTGGAAAATGGTTCTAGGCTAGTGTTCTATAAGAAAAAGAGGTATTTTAGTTGCTAGACTGGTTTAACTAGGAGCCCAGTACTATGAACGTAAATACATTTCTCCTCCCTACCTAAAAAAAGAAAAAAAATATTTTCATTATTATTGTGGATGACATTCATTACGTAAACTGTTATTCTCTACCTATGAATGTGTTCAAGTTCTCATTAGAGATTTAATAATTATGTCAAAATTATTACAACATTAGGAATTAAATTGTTGACCAAAATAAAAAGTTAATTGACTATTATTATCTTAAACAAGATGAAAGGCATTTTATGGGACTAAATTAAAGTTGATTTTATGCTGGCCAAGTGTGAAATGATTACTAGATATTTCGGTGTTGCCATCTCAAATAGTACTTTTTCTTGATTCTTAGTTGAATGTGGAAAGAAGGTTTAATTTGAGTTTGAGGTTAAAGTAGCTTTTGCAAGAGAGATAAAGAACTATTTATAGCGCTATAAGAAGATAAAATCTCCCCAGTTCAAGCCCGTAGCTTCCTTCAATTGACCCTTTTTTTTTTACAGTTAATATTTTTTTAGCAAAGCGATTTCTTTCAGCTTACTAAATGGGAATGTAAACCTTTCCTTTCATGTCCTCTTTATGACCAATGTTTATTTCAGATATTTAATGAAAAACTATAATGGAAAATATTAAATACGGATATATATTGACTACTTAATTCAGGTGTTTTAGTTTTAACATTAAATAATATATGAATTGTGCAAATCATTAAATGAGTTATAAAAGTTATATTAATAACTAATGTAACATTAAGATGTACAAATTAATCAAAGTATGTAATCATTTCTCCTTTTAAGAGGATTTGCATGACACAGGACTGTTTATATTTTTACAATATATTAAGGAAAGTAATTTAAATATGACTCAACATTTGTAACTAAAAAAAAATGATTAATTTTATATTGCAAAAGAAATTCAAGTGGTGCTCAGCGTTCAATTGTAGTTTAAAAATGGCTTGTTTCTTTGTTCTGTAGTGGTCACACTGTTTTAATGAAGTAGCTGTAGTACATCTTATCTTTCAGGAAGTCTTAGACCCCACCATTAAATTTGATTTGATTAAGTTAATGTTTCACCTAGGATAGCAGGAAAATGTTTTAAATCTGTGGAGGGAGTCAATGAAGAAAATCTTATGAAAGTTTTTCGATGCTCTATCAAAAAAAAATATTGCTCACTAAGGAAAGGTTAGGCTCCCACACGTTTATAAAGTCAACCAGATTTTTTTAACATGTATCCAGATAATAACACAGAAGAAAAAAATCTGGAGTGGCCTTCACTCAACTTTACTATAACTAACTTAATATCAAATTTCTTGAGTATATAATATATAACATCTCAATTAAGCATAATGTAAACATCTAAATGGAATATGATTATTAGTCTTTCATTCCTGAAAGAGTACAGATAGTGATTGAAGGACATATCAATATATAAGCTTATTTTGGTACATCACACAGCTGATGCAAATAATTTCATTAGTATAACTACAGCAGTAATAATATTTTTGAAAAACCAAAGTGAACATTTCTTGATAGGAAATATTCTCCTACAAATAGCCAGTGGATTTCTTACATCGTTTACTTGACATCCTTCTACATTGAATATTAAAGTAAAATTAGCAAATTTTAAACAGGAAAATACCCTTATTTGCTATGAATTAATAAGGGTATGTTTGCTATGAATGTATATTGAGAAAAAATATATTAGTAATTAGCCAGTTTACATACTCAAATCGAAGTCAAAGCCAGTTATTCAATATAATTTAAATCTTTTATAGTTGGGAGCTTATTAAAGCATTTTATGAGACAAATACACATGCCATGGAAGACAAAGGTAATTTATTTATGTTTATTGGCGGTGATTTTTTTACTTGTAACAATATTATTCCTCTTACATCTCATATAAGTCAATAAACAATTTAAATTGTTCCTTTATAAATATCACTTTTATCTCAGCGGAATCGCTCAAAAAATTTCTAAGTCAATGTAAACAATGAAAAAAAAATATAAAAAATTCGACAAGTATAGCAGGTGATCTCTTAGTCTAAGATAAACAAACAGTTTTTATAGCGTTATTGCTCTTTCCCATAATTGAAACTTCATGATTTTTTTTATGAATTGCCAATTTTTTGTTCCATTTTTGGTCAAATTTTCATCATTTTTTAATGAGCCATTTCGCGTCAAAAAATCATTTTCTGAAAACAGAAATCGTACTGTAACGCCCCTTTAGCGAATGTAATTTTGAAAAGAAATATCTCAACTCATTCTACACATAATGTTCTATTTATAGGCATAGTTTCATTCTTGTCGGTCAAACAGTATGGCTTGTATCGCTCTCACAAGGTTTGAGATTGAATTATAAGTCAAAATTTGTACATTTTATTGAAAAAAAATATTTCCCGTTGTTTTAAAATTCTGGATATATTTTTCGTTTGTTCCATTTGTAACCTCAAAGATAATGTCAATATTTCAAAACTGTAGGGTTATCAGTTTAGGAGAAATAAATGTTTTAAAAAAAACGGTTTTCAGCAAAAAAAGTGACTTTCCCATCATGCATAATTCTTCGCAAACAATAGGGATCTTCGTCTTTATGGGGCCCATTTTTGTGTAAAATATCAACTTGATCCATCAAAGATTCTGGACCGTAGCGTGGTAACAAGCAATGCTAACACACTCACCCACCCACCCACCCACACACACACAGACGTCATCGTAAAAACGTCATAAAACGACTTCTGGGACCTCAAAACATGTAATTCCGTCAAAATCTCGAGATCGAATTTTTTCACGATCACTTTACTTTACTTATAGTAAAGTAAAAATTAGAAGAATAGCTTGATTCATAGAGATGAAGGACGGTTAGCACCGTTTTACTTGATGTTTGGGTATCCATTTCTAATATACTGTTGTACCTTTAGAAAACAGTGAATATTTTACTAATACTATTAGTAAATTAGGATTGACCTCTTAGGTTAACCCAGTATCAACGTGTTTGGCTCTGGACTGGTAGGTCTGGGGTTCAATTCCTATTTTGGTCCTCCATTTATTCATGTGGGAGGTGAATAACTCTGTTCAAGTCGTCCCCTGGAAGTGACGTTAAACTATCGGTCCCGAGCCTGTACGATGCCAGGTACTCGTTAAATATTCGTACTCTAAATACATTTAAGCTAGGCAAAATTTAGGACTTCCAACTTAGAATCAATCTTCTTTATCTGGCTGGTATGATAAAGGGCTAATGTTCGGCCTATGTGTGTCCCGTTGTGGGACTGTCACTGCAACCTAAACTAACATACTAACAAGACTTTTATTCATTATTAGATTATATGGATGAATACATCAAAAGTATCATATGTTTTATAAAAGTCCGTCTTACCTCGTGGGGTGGAGTTTGGATAGTTGAACTTTTTCAAGTGGTACAGGTAATTTACGTGATATGGCCGAAAGGCTGGGTACACGTTCCAATATCAAAACAGGTACGGATAATTGTTGAATGATATTGAACAAATAATGCCAATATATTGCAAAGTTTTCTATTTTTAGTTTTAGATTTATCTTACTTATTATCCTTATCTTATTTTTATTATTTTAAAATTTATATTATCATTGTCAGGTTTCTTCAGTCGTCTTTTTAGTTTTATTAGTCTAAATAGTATATTCGATTGATGATTAATCTATTCATTCAATAACTGTATGTGTTTTTATGTTATAAATTTTAATTTCCTCTATTGCATTTAATCTTAGTCCTTATAGTCTTGTTTTTAATGAATGCATCGAATTTTCGATGTTATCTGGTTCATGTACACGTTTGTTTTAGTGAATAGCGAGTTTAATTTATTTGAATTGTTTACATAATTATAGATGTAACGGTTCTTTAAGCTGTTGTTTTAATGCCCTATCAGTTTACTCCAAACAAGTGGTATCCGATTTACAGCCGAGTTCATTTCCGATGGACTCGTTAGTCGGTTTGGTCGTATGCCAGGCCAAATTGAGAACTGATGGAAAATTTTATTAATGACACACCGTTTAAAAAGATGAGAATCTGTTATTTGTTGATAGTTAACATGTAAGTTCAACTGAATATTTGAAGCCTGAGATGTCCATTTTATAATGGATGGCTGATAAGGGTACTGTAAGTGTCAAACCTTCAGGAGGGTTGCTCTTAGATATAAATTGAGAATGAGCTCCCTATGGACTGTCTAGTTGACTAATTTATGAGGAAGATAAGATAGAATCTTACCACTAAGTAGACCTGCTAAAATGTACCCGTCGTAAGTACAGGTCCGTCGTAAGTCACGCATAATGTATGTTGGATACCAACTGTATACATATACTTGTTTACAATCCTTACATTTTATTTATATACTCCACTTTTATCATATGATTTAGTTTTATAATCTGTAATTTTAGTTATTTGTTATTTCAAACTATTGGATGAATCCATACTTTACGTTGAATTGTTTTAGTAATTGGGTAATTCTTTGGCTGACTTCTCCTATGTAACTTGTGGACACTTGTTTATTATTATTTAAGAATTGTATATGTAATTTGCTTTAATCGTTTTTTTATTCTTCCTATTTTTTATCATTTTATTTATTACAGTTGAGTTTTATTCATTGTTAATAGGTATTGTTTTATTGTATCAGTTCTCTATTATACAAACTAGGTTCCTACGGTTTGCCTGAATGGTTTGTGGAGATTACTGTTCTTTCCTCTCTGAACGACTCTTTTTTGTATCTATTAAGGACAGAAATTGCCCAGCTGGAAAATACATAGGAGTGTTCCCGAGGGAAGTGTTCTTGGCCCAATCCTATTTTGCCTGTATATATTTGATTTCCCCAAGTCTCCTCCTATAATAACTCCCAATTCACCCAATCAGATTGAGACATTTCTTGGACTCTTTGCGGATGGCACCGCTGTGGCTTATAGCTGTACTAATGTGAGCTATGACACCAGGAATTGCAATATTCCCTCGATGGGGCGTTACATTGGTTCAAAAAGTGGAAACTAGCATGGAATCTAACAAAGAGTTCCCATGTTCGATTCAGCCAGGGTGTTCCCCCCAGTCCTCCTCCTGTCTTCATGGACAACTAGACCATTCCCCATCAAGCCAATATCTGGGTCTTATTTTGGGCTATAGATTGACTTAAACTTAAACAACATATCCGTAATAAATCCAAGCTTGGAATTTACTTGATGTGCAATCTATATTCTCTTTTCAAATCAAGGAATTTTCCTGATTCAGTCAAGGACATTATCTATAAGGAGGTCGTTCGTTCAGCAATGACTTATAGATGCTTTGTTTTAGAGCTGCGCCACCACAGAAGGGCGTATCCAGAAATGTTCAAAATAGTTGTGCCCACCTTAGAGCCAGGACTCCTTGTTATGCCCGAAATGTGTATATTCACCATGATTTGAAAATGGAATACATAGATAGTTACATCTACATTACCTGACTTACTACCAATGAAGACAACAAACTACCTTGTACAAGCTCTCAATCCTGCCACCAACTTTCCTCAACCTCAGTGAACAATTACTTCATCCACTGACTATTTCTCTAAGTTGTGACTACAAACATTGAAAACTATGACTAACAAGACGACATGACCGTGAATACAACCAGTTACTGTACAGACGAACTTAATATCTGCCATGAATTACTGACAGTCCAAGTTATAGTAGCACAATAATCAAGCAGTCGAAGGCCTCTGATCGGGAACTGACTGTTACGACGTTCACTATAGTGGGTGGATATATTCGTTTGTCATTGGTCGTTGGTCTTTATTATAGTTATTTTCATCTTAATACTCAGTCACTTATTGGGTGAGTGTGTATCCAAAGTTTGTGGCCACGCTTTGATTCAGAAACTTTGATCAATCAAGTTGATATTTTACTCAAAAATGAGCCTAATAGTGTAGATGTACTGAGTAGTTTGGGTCCAATGAAGCATGATGGAAAAGTCACTTTTTTTTGCCAAACACCTGTTTTTACACAACATTTCCTTTGTTCTAAACTACTGATTCTAGAGTCTTCAAACTTTGGCATTATCTTTGAGACTACAAAAATAATAAAAGAAAATTATCCTCAAACTATTAAAACAAGAAGAAAGATATATTCAATTTAAAATTTAAATATACACACTTATAATTCAGTCTGAAAGCTTGTGAGGGTGATACAAGCCGTATCGTTTGACGGATAGAATTTAAATTATGCCTAAAAATACAAAACTCTGTGAAGGAGGAGTTGAAGCTATTTTTTTTTCAAAATTACATTTATCAAAGAGGCGTTACAGTAAATTTTCTATGTTAAATTTTTTTATGTTAAATTCCTCACTAAAAACCAATGAAATTTTGTCAAACAATTGAACAAAAAAATACAATTTATAAAAAAATTCCTGAAACTTTTATTGCGACAAAGATAATAAATTTATAAAACTGAATGCTTCCTGAACTAATGATAGTCCACTAAAATAAGACGGATGTAGAGTGGTTTGATAAATTTTTTTAAATATTCCTAATAAATATCTCTAATAAATTATGAGATTGAAAAGAATGAAATTCTTACATGTAAAAAATTAACGCCGATCGAACTTATAATTTCTGATGCTTCCATGTTGTTATGAATTTCTCTAAGAAATAATCTATTCAATCTGTTATTGCACCCTCGAAAAACACTTTGTATTAGATGTAAATGTTTTTGTGTTTATGAATGAGAATATCTTTGTAAAATGTTGAAGTGTGAGAAATGGACTCACTTGTTCATCTTTCATTTTAAAAAAATTTAATCTTCCTGCTATAAAAAAATTCAATTACACTAGAAAGCCGACTTTGGATTTGATTTGAGTATGTAAAACTGGCTAATTACTAATACATTTTTTTCTCAATTCACATTTACAGAACCTTGTAATAGAGTACAGCATGCAGGAAACTGGTCAGTACTGGCTCAGAGTAAATTGGATTATTATGCTTTTTGTCTAAGAGAAAGGAAATTAATTTTTTAAAAAAACAGTAGCATGCCATAAATTCCCGGAAAAATAATTTTATAAAAGACCGAAAATATGAAATATAATTTAAAATTGAAAATATTCTTTAAAAAATAATAAATTAAATTATCCTATATCTTAAATTAAATATTATATTAAGCCAACATTTTTTCTTAGATATTGCTAACATTTTTCAGACAAACTAGGAGTATTATGAAGTTTTAAATATTAAACTTTGTATTATATCTTCAATGTAGAAGGAGGTCAGATAAACTATTTAAGAGATCCAGTGGATATTGGAACAGAAGCCATGTTCTCTTGTCAGAGATTTCATATTTTGTAATACGAAATCTACACTTTGGGCTTTTCAAAAATATTTTTACTGCTGTAGTTATACTAATGATATTATATGCATTAGTGGTGTGATATATAAAAATAAGCATATATATAAATAAGTGGATCTATCACTATCTGCACTACCTCCAGGAATAAAAGTCTGATAAGAATTCAATTTAGACATTCATATTGTGCCTAAATGGGATATTATGTGTTACTTACACAAAAAGCTTGATATTATGTTTAACTGTAGTAAACTTGAGTGTTTTATCAAATACTTTCTGTGTAAGGGGAATTACCTTTACTACCCTTAGATATTATTTTTGTGTATAGTGAAACATGAGGTAAATTCCAGTTGTAATCTTTGGAAACAAGGTCAAATTTTACTTCTAACCCAATGGTGGCAATCAGTTATAGTATTCTAAATTTGTTATAATTGATCAGTGGATTCATGTAACTAATAACTTAATTTTGGCTAGATGAAAACCAATGATTCAGAATTCATAAGCATGTATGTATATCTATATTAAATGAAATTACAAATGAGTTGGTTGTTATCGAGTTTGATATTACCTTTACTTAGAGTAAAGATGAGTGTATGCCACTGCAGATTTTTAAACTATAATAGTATACAAAATATTTTTATCATTGATTGTTAATTGATTATATTTTTCTGATCCCTCTCAAGCCACGAAATTAACATGATCAATGACGGCCGAAAGTCTACTGGTGTTAATTGATAAGCCTTTGATCAAATCACACATATATTTCATAAAAGAGAGTTTGATTTGCCTTGTTTAATTATCTAAAACCCATTTTAATTCATAAGACATAAATTTATATTAATCTCACCAGATTCATTTTCGTTATAATTTGTCTTTATTTATATCCATTATATTTTTCAAGACATCATTGTTTATTAACAGTAATATTTAAACTATTAATTTATAATATTATGATTATAATTAGAAGCAAGTAACAACAGTATAATATATCAATTAGTTAAATTTTTGTTTGTTAGGTAGTTGTATGCTATATCATCTCACCTTCATAAAAATATGACTTCACTTGCTAAGTTATTCTATATTAATCTTAAATCTATATTATTCATAATTCCTTTTAATTTTTTATATTTCTAAGCCAAAAGTAAAAAATTGTCTTAATCTGTCATATTTTAATAAGGAATAATTGAGGTATAAAAACCTATCAGGAAAGGAATTGAAAAATTGTTGGAAAAATTATATCAAATGAAATCTATTTATAAATTATAAAAGCAGAATATATACATGATTAAAGAATGTGGAGTGATTCGAGAATAGCACTCGACACATATATATAATAGTTTACATTCTAGAACTGTAAAATTAGTATGTTCTTCTCATTGTAAAGCAAAGTTAAACAACCGGAAGGAGGGGGCGGTGCACTGCGTGGGATGCAGAGAACGCAAATGGCTTGAGCATCCTCACTTGAGTGACCAGCCTTGTTAGACTGGAAAGCTCTTAAGGCGAAATATCTTAAGTAAAAATGGCCAAAACAATGCACATTTTATAAAAAAAATACCAAATTTAAACTTTTGTGGATATATATGATATATATATATATATATATATATATACATATATATATATATACAAACTAATAATTTATATTAATATATATAATAAAATGTTAATCGGGGTTCGGTCAATTTTTCCAGGATTAATTAAACTCTCGTTGCCAACGTTTCGTTTTATTTAAAACTTTTTCATAGGCAAAAAGAAAACAAGAATTTAATATTTACATTTTTAAAAACACAAACAAAAAATTAACTATGCCATTAATACAAATTAAGTAATTAGGGTTCCAACATTTTTAAAAATGAAAAAATATTTTCCTATAAAACCCCTTTTTTTTTTTTTTTCAAGGATTAAAAGTAGGAATTAAATTAAAGGAATATTTAATTTTCATTTCTAATATAATATTAAAAAAAATAAACCTTTAAAAAAACCTACACGATAATTTGATAAACCTTTAACAAAATTTAATAATCTTTGGTTTAAAATCTAAATAAAATATTTAAAATTCCAAACGTTCCAGTTAAAAAATTTAATTTTTTTAATGAAAAAATTTCAAGGTATCCAAAGTTCCCGTTCTTTAATATAACCTTCCAAAAAATAAATGTTTGTATTTAAATGATATGCTATGCGGGCAAATTTTTTGGCCAACAATATTTTTTGATATAAACTTTTTTAACAAATGTTAAAATACTTCTTAATTTCATACTTTTATGAATAAATTTTAATTTCCTAAATTTTTATTTTCCTTTTAAAATTTAAAAATTAAATTTTCCTTTTGTTTAAGAAATTTTCTAAATTATTTCTGGTTTCCTTTTACCCTTTTGGAATATTGTTGCCCCTTGGGATTGAAATATCTTTTATTAATAAAGAAGGTTATTTTTTTTTTTTTCATTGGTTCTTTAAATATTTCTCCAAATGCGTTCTATGATTTACTCGTGCATTTTTTTATTACCAATAAGGTTGGTATTATTAATATTAGAACTATAATACACCGTCTTACATCGTATACTACTGATGTAGCTCTCTGACCGGTTTCGGTTGTCACCCATCTTCAAAAGAACAGATCAGTTTTTTTTTTTAAGATGGGTGACACCCAAAACCGGCCAGAGAGCTACAGCAGCAGTATGAGAGGTAAGAAGGTTTATTATAGGTCTAATATTATGAGTTTACTATTCATGATAACATTACTGATAAGTTTTGCCTCTAAAGATCATTCATATAAATTTAAAGTGAATAATCTATATATATTAATACTATCGCTTCTACGTGTATCATGCTTTATCTGATAAAGGATAAAAATGTTAGGAACCGATATAGTTCGGAAGGCATTACTAACAATTAATAATTACCGATTAGTCATAGATTCAAGTTTGATTGATTTAAAATAAATTATTTTTCTCTAAAAATGTTCCTTTAGATTTTTCCAACATCATATTATAATCATACATATAGCAACCGTACTTCCATATAAGATTCTCCAGTACAATATACTTACATTAAGCAACCATAATTACATATACTATGTTACGCCGCAGGATGTAGCATATTTACGGGTCCCTGCTAGCATATATTTTTTCAATTAGTTCTGAAGTTGTCCAAAAAAACTTTGAGACCTGAATAAGCATTCCTTCTTGAATGTCAAATTCAACATGCAGGACAAACACAAAACATCAAAGCCTAGTAACTCAACATATCTCTAAAGATGTTACTATTTACTAGTACATTACTTTATTACATGTATGGCATTAATCAGTACTTCCTTCTGACTATCATTTTATCGTTTTGCATCGTTTGATAGTTTCTTTTCTTTCTTTTTTGTGTAATTCATAAATACTCTTGACTAACTGTTGTCTACATAGTTAGCAATTCGAAGTCATTTACTGGCTTATGGTTTGGTATGAGTTCATAATCAGTCTCCCTAGCAGCAGAAGCAACTTTAGAACACAAACTGTTCATAAAGAGTTGTTATTGCTGCTATATTGCCCTAAAACCTATATTCCAATGAAACAATTTCTTTAAATTTTCAATTTTGAGTAAATACTACACTGTAACTGATATCACAGTTAAAGTTTATATGGTATTTCATACTTATTTTAATTAGTATTTATGAATAATTATAACTAAGCTTACATTTTCAGAAAGGTCTAAATATCATTTATTTAATAATTTAGAGTTAATTGGAATATTGAATCCATATCTGTTCATAAGTAGACCTAATATTAAATAGAAAATATTTTACATATTCTTTGTTAGCATCTTCAACACATTTTTTTTTACTGAAATGTAGCGTACTGTAGAAGTAAACATACTATTAATTGCCAAGCATAAAATAATTATTACATTGTGATAAATGATAATACCGTTCAAAAACAGCACGAATAATTTAAGATGAATTCAATGAAAGAGTATAATATGTTTTTACTTAATTTCTCTGTATACTGAACATAAGCTAAAAACTACTATAGTATAATAAATCGAAGTTTTTTAGAAAAAAAAATTAAAATTATAAAAAACAATATATGTTTTTCAAAGTCATATTTTAATAATAAAAATTATGTGTATGTGTGGTATTGTGTGGGGATGTGTGTGTGTTTATATGTAAATGTTTGTGATTTTGTGAATGTGTACGTCTTTGCAGCTGAGTGAGTACGTTTGCGTTGTATGTATGTGTGAGTGCGTATGAGTTTATTTTTTTGTAGTTTTGTGTGCATGTGTGTATTTTTCTGTATGTATATTGTGAGTGTGTAACTGTGTGTTTGAGTGAGTGGTTGTATGTGTGTGTGTCCGTTTTTCTGTGCTTTTTTGTGTAGGAGCGCTGTCGTGTGTGTGGGCATGTAACTGCCTGAGTGAATTGCTTCAGTAAGTTTGTTTCCACTAGTTAACATGCAACAAGTCTTACCATTTGATGGATCATAATGAAATTCAGATTATAAAAGCTCATTGGCTGTAAAAAATGCATATCTTTTAGTCATTATTTCATAAGTAAAACAATACAATGAATTTTCATTATGATTGGTAAAATTATTCCCTTCACGCAATGAAGTTGACTTAATTAAACTTATTATTCATGAATTTAATACCCTAACCTTTTCTGAGAACTGCTTCAATTTTTTTTATTGTTTCAACATGGAGTTTTTAGTTGTCACAATAAAATTTTTTCCAAAATATCAAATTATAGTTTAAGTAAATAAGTTTTAGAAGTGCATATAATTGTTTAACAATGTTTCTATGTAAAAATGCTTACAGAGCAGAATGGAAAGATACATTATTATTTAAGTAAATATACGCTATTTTTCTTTATTGTAGACTTTTAACTCAAGAAAAAAACTGGAATAAACTTGACGAATATCTTTAAACGAATATAAAGTTTATATTTAATAATCTTTTAGCTTGATCTAAAAGGTAATTTAAGATAATAGCATACCAATAAGATTCTCTCATTAAGTAGTATATTGGTTGAATATAACTGGTGATGTTACCAACTTGTTAGAAAGAACATCCGGTACTCATGTCATGAAGGGTTGATATGGGAAAAGTGTTTGAATTCCAAAAGAAATTCCAAGAATACCTTGGTACCATTGAAGGTATTAAGAAAGCGAACAAAGAGGACATCGGAGGAAGTGTGATCCGATGGTATACAGATGGATCAAGGAGAGCGGAAGGTACAGGAGCTGGAGTACTTGGGCCTAAGATCAAATACTACAAATCTATGGGCATGTACACCAGTAACTTCCAAGCTGAAATCCATGCCATCGAAAAATGTTCACAATTTAATATGAATAAAAGATATAAGAGCAGACATATAGAAGTAATGTCTGATAGTCAAGCAGCAATCAAAGCATCGAGCTCAAACGTTATCAACTTAAAGATGGTTCTGAACTGCAAAAATAATCTGTATCTCCTGGTATCAGAAACAGGATATCTCTCTACTGGGTGCCAGGATATTCATTAGTAGAGGGAAATGAACGAGCAAACGAACTTGGATGGGAAGGTGCTCGGAAACCGCATATAGGTCCAGAACCATATTGTAGTATAGGACAACACACTATACGAGAACTCCTTAGGAAAGAAGATAGGGAAAAGAGGAAGCAATACTGAGATTCCCTTCAAGGACACAGACAATCAATGTCAGAAAATGGAAAGAAGCAGGAATAATCTAAAGATTTTAACCGGATTTCTAACAGGACACTAGAAACATAATAACTATTTGCGAAGAATGGGCATTATCAATAATGGTTAGTGCAGGTTCTGCAAGGTAGAGGAAGAAACACCGTTGCACCTGCTGGCTGATTGCCAAGCCACTGTTCTACACTGAGGTAGGTGCTTTAGGACACTCAAAAAAACTATAGAAGAACTTTTACCGATTGGATCTAGCAATAGTGCTGAGCTTCTTGGAGGCGTTAAAGCTAACTGAGGTACTATAGAACAGAAGGCGGAAAAGTACAATAGTTATTAGAATGCAGTGCTATAATCATTTCCATTAAAAAAAAAAATAAAAATACCAGTCTTGTTCGTTCTGAGGGATTTTAAGAAGTTGCAACACTTTTTAAATAAATTTTAAATATGAGTTGTTGAGCGATGTTCGATTAAAGACCTAGAAGTATTGTACAGTGAACTAAGGAAATGTATTTCGCCAATATTTGTATATCTGTTTAACCCAAGGTGTATCATTTGACTATAAAATCACGGGCTGATGAACTTTCGAGTTACGCAATAATTAATGAGCAAAACACGATTGCGAAATGAATTGTAGCATTTATAAAAAAATAACTTTTCTTGTCATAACTAGCTTATTCTTGTGAACTATAAAATGACAAATATATTATTTTACTGATAAATGTTAACCACCATGAAAGTGATGTAGATTAGGTTTCAGTGGTCGTCTCAAAAGACACATAAGTACATATCAATGATCAAACCACAATAAGAAATGGGAAAGCAAGACTAAGATCTTTCAACCGTCTTGTTTTCCCATTTCTTATTGTGGTTTGATCATTGATTGTTGTTTCACGTGTTTATGTGAAATCTTTTTATAAGTACATATATGAGAGAAAAATGATTCTTTTTTGATACTACACTTTGAAAATTCTACATTGGGAGTCTTCAATTGCATAACTCAAGTGTATTATCGTAGAAATGTGTCACAAGTAGGCCACATCGTACAGGCTCCGTAACGATTGCTTAACTTCCCTCTCCTATAGACCACGTGCTCAGATATTTTCACCTCTCTTGTGAATAAATCAAGGACCAGAGTGAGTTTTGAACCCTGTTCCAACAGTTTAGAGTCAAACATGCAAGCCACAGCGCTACTTTCGTCTTTTTACTCTATATTTTTCCTTTTACTGTATTCTTTTCATTTTTTTTCTACATCTTTATAAGTTATCCATTCATTATCAACTTACTACTAATAGTTTTTTCACATTCCAAATATATTTGTTGACTCTTTCATTATTTGTAAGCAGGTATTTGAACATTATCATCATACTTGATAATTGTCATCCCTTTGTTTATAATTAGGGAAGTTCCCTATTAGAGCAATTTACCTTCGTTCACTAATAACTGACACATTTATTTCAAGTTTTAACATTATTCCTAGATAAGTGTCTATTCATGTTGCCATTAAAAGTTGCAACACTTTTTGAAATACATTTTAAATATGAGTTGTTAGGCGATGTTCGATTAAATACTTAGAAGTATTGTACAATATACTAAGTTGTCTAAAGATTCAACAGTCAATAGACATAGAAGATATTGGTATTGAAAATGATCATTTTCTGGATGCTTTGCGTTCACTTGTCTCTGACTCTTCTGAATAAAATCTATACGTTTCTTCTATATCTGATCTATATTATATTAGTTTTTGTGTCAATAACTTAAAACTCAAGTAATTCTAACTCAAGAAAGTATAATAATAATATTTTTTTTATAAATGATAGTCAAGTTCGAAAATATATAGCATCAGTTATTTCTAGTTTTTAAAAATCAATCAAAGAAAGGATGAAATGAGTGAATTGTTAGATGGTGTACATTGAAGGAGGGTAGTGGCTGACCTTGTTGGTTGATATATGTGGGTGGGCAGGGGTGGCGCCAGCGTCTACTACAACCCCCTTCATTCATCCCTATCCGCCCACCCTCTGTTATTCCTAACTTCAACCAAAAACACAATCCCTCCCTTTCCATTAGTTTCTAGAACAGATATGAATCTAAACATCTCATCTCTCTTAGATATTATCCTATTTTTAAATAATTTGTATCCGCACATGTGGTTAACAATATAACATTAATTACATTATATGGATATATTATTAGTTATTAATGTGTACCAGAGAAAATTCTAATCGTAACAATTATTATAATATTATTTTAATTGATAGGCTATAGTATATTATAGTACTATATAAATATATACACATGTACATAAACTTTATATCCATCTATTAACTATAATAAATTTATTATCAGTTGTAAGGTGAACATAAAAAATATCGATTTTCAAATACAGTTCTAAAAAAAAAAATTAAAAGCCCTACCTGTCTAATTTTCATTATTATCTGTGAGTGTGTGGATTTTTTTTTATGTATGTATGTGAGTTTGTGAGTGTCTGTTTGAGAGTGCGTGTCATTATGTGTTAATATGTATATTCTTTCTGGTTGTGAGTGGGT